>JAJHSJ010000007.1:14640992-15240992 GCA_021015155.1 Magnolia officinalis
AGAACAGCTGCCAGCACCAACTATACATCCCACCTACGGTCCAATGGCTGGTGGTCAGTGCTCTGTGGTCCCATCATGATGTATGTATTTCATCCATGCCGTCCATCTATTTTTACAGTATGAGACCAAAAATGAGATATATCCAAATCTCAAGTGGACCACATTACAGGAAACAGCATTGAATGAGCGATGGCCATTAAAAACATTTTGGCGGCCATATAAGTTTTGGATCAATCTGATTTTTGTTTTTTCCTTTCATCTGGGCCTGTGTGACCAAATCAACAGATTAGATGTCAAATAAACAGTACAGTGGACCTTAGGACGATTTTAATGGTGGATATCCAATCACTATTGTTTTCATGTGGTGTGGACCTCCTGAGATTTATATCCCTCTATTTTTTGGGATAAAGCTCTAAAATGATCTTTAAAAATGGATTAACAGAATGGATGAAACACATACATAATGGTAGGGCCCCAGAGCACCGACCACCAGCCACGGGGCTGGTGGCGGGGGAGTAGCCGATCCGTTTCCATATAATATGGGGTAAGAAGGCGAGCGGATTAGGTGAGGCCTCGCGTCGCATGCTTAGGGGGTAAGAAATGCATGCTTAGGGGGTAAGAAATGGGAGAGCGGATTAGGTGAGGCCTCATGTGTCGCATGCCTCTTGCCTCTCAAATATAATCCAGCTAAGAAAGGCGAAACAAAAACAGGGCAGCATGCATGTTTTTCACGTCTGGATACTCAGCCACTTGCACTTCTACACGTGCACGTACCAGACTCAAATTAGATGTCGACACTATCCACGGAGCAATGCTCTATTATATTTAATGTTTTTAATCATGTTTTATATTTCCTTTGAGTTTAAGATTCTTCCTATGATATATATATATATATATATATATATATATATAAGTTTAGGTACTATGCGCTCGAGCTCACGATAAGGGTCCGTGAGGTTGAGCTGTGTAGGCCCCACTGTGATGCGTGTCGACCATTAACACCGTGCATTTGATGGGTCCCCTTTAAATTATGGGATATCTCAAAAATCAGCCATATACGGAACTCAGGTGGGTCATACCATCTAAAATCATGTGAAGATATGCCAAAAACATATAAACACTTGGTGGGGCCCACCTGAGTTTTGAATGCTGCTGAACTTGGTCTGAACCCTCATCCAAGTGGGACACCATAATGGATGGGCTGGATTTGCAAACCACATCTCGGTGGGCCCAAAAAATGTCTCATGAATGTTTTAATGGTGCACGGTCCCTCTCCACTTCTGTATGTGGTGTGGCCCACACAAGTCACGAATTGTCTTGATTTTTGAGACTTATGCCCACGATAGAATGGTTCATTTGACGGATGGGGTAGATTTTCGAAACGCATCACGGTGGGACCCACACAGCTCGACCTCATGGGACATTAAAATCAACTCGAGCGCATAGTACATCTATATATATATATATATTATATATATATATATAGAGAGAGAGAGAGAGAGAGGAACGCTCAGCTACGCATCGGTTCGCACGTCATTATATGCGAACCTTCCTATCAATCGTCGGATAAGGTAGACGGTTGGGATGAAGGCGCTCTTAGCGCGAGCTTAAGAAAACGAGTTTCCTTCTCTTGCAAGCCTCTTCACCTACTATCCGAAGGATACGGCGAAAGCCTTTTCACATAAAATTCTTTCACTGGGACTAGGTGGGTCCCACCAAGATGTTAATGATAAATCCACGCCGTCCATACTTTTTTAAAAATAATTTTATGGTATGAACCCAAAACTGAGGTAGATCAAATTCTCAAGTGGGCCACACAGTGTTGATTGAACTCTCACCATTAAAAACTTCCTGGGGCTACCAAATTTTTGGATCAAGCTGATATTTGCTTCTTTTTATTTTTTCCATCATCCAAGTCTGCATGACCTAATCTACAGTTTTGATGTCAAATAAATATCATGGTGGCCCCTAAATGATAAGGAAAAATGGATGGACAGGGTAGATTTCTCAAAAACATCATGGTTGGCCCTACTTAGATTTCTAACGAACTTTGTAAATTGCGTACATAATTAGGGGCAAATTTGATTTCCCATGAAAGCCTTTCGCAGGAAGTTCCTGCGCAAGAATGCTGGGTGGGGCCCACCACCATGTTTTTGGGAAATATACTCCGTTCATCTATTTGTCGAGCTCATTTTAGGAAAATCTACCAAAAACTAGGTGGATCCAAAACTAAAGTGGGCCACACGAGAGGAAAATTTGGAGAAAGAAATACCTACCGTTGAAACCTTCCTAGGCTCTGCCTTGATGTTTATATGCCATCAAAACCGTTTATAAGGTTATTAACACAGGGATGAAGTGAAAATATAGAAAATTTATCCTGAAAAAAAGCTTCTATGATCATAAAAATGTTTCAATGGTTCTCACTGAAACCCTATTGTTTCCTCTCATGTGGCCCAGACGAGTCTTGGATCCACCTTATTTTTTGTCACTTGTCCTAAAATTAGCTTGTAAAATGGATGAACGGAATATATTTCCAAAAACATAGTGCTGGGCCCCACCCAGCATCCTTGCCCAAGAACTTCCTGCCAAAGGCTTTCGCAGGAAATCCGCGTCACCACAGAGGTTGACGCGGATTGGATACTGGCGTAGGTTTAGCCAGAGACTGCTGGAGTGACGTTACCAAGTTCTGTGTGCCCCACATGATGTATGTGTTGTATCCCTACCATCCATACATTTGGAGAGATCATTTTATATAAGATATGGTCCAAAGAATGAGGTAGATCCAAGGCAGGGGTGGACCCCACCATAGAAAACAGTGGTGAGAGTGATGCCCACTGTTGAAACCTTCAAAAGGTCCACCATAAATTTTATTTGAGATCGAATCTACTCATGTATTAATGTAGACATGAAGGAAGGGAAAACACAAATATTACACTTAATGTGTCCTACCCTGCCTCTACCCGGCTCGAAACGGGCAAGAGCTTTGAGTAGCCACCGTGAAGTATGGGTTTTATCCACACCATTCATCCATTTTTCAGCATCATTGTATAGCATAGAACTAAAATTTAGACAGATACAAGGCTCAAGTAGACCACACCATAGGAAGCAGCGGTGATAATAATTCTCACCATTGAAAATTTTCTAAGGCCCATTGTGATTTATATTTTCCATCCAACCTATTCATAAATTTACATAGATCTGGATGAAGAGAAAACACAAATATCAGCTCCATCCAAAACTTCTTTGGCCCTCATGAATTTTTCATCGGTAAGGGTTTAATCCCCACTGTGTAGCCCACATCTATCTTAGATCTGCCACATTTTTGAGATACTAGCTTACAATGATGAAAAAAATGGATGGACATTGTGGATAAGATCGTAGAAAACATTACCGGCCACTCAAAGCTACCTCCTGCTACAGAGGCGGGCAAAGGTAGGATGCGGTATGCGTCCACAGACTCCCTGACGAAGTGAACGTCACCAAGTTCTGTGGGCCACACCATGATGTATGTTTTGTATTTACACCGCCCATCCATTTGGGGAGATCATATTAGGGTATGATCCAAAGAATGAGTCAGATCCAAAGATCTAGTGGACCCCACCACAGAAAATAGCGAGGAGAGTGATGTCCATTAAAAAGTTCCAAGGGCCACAAAAGCTCTCGATCAAGCTAATATTTGTGTTTTCCCTTCTTTCATGTCTGCGTTAACACATGAACAGATTGGATCCCAAATAAAAATTATGGTGGACCTTTTAAAGGTTTCAACAGTGGGCATCACTCTCACCACTGTTTTCTATGGTGGGGTCCACCCCAGCCTTGGATCTACCTCATTCTTTAGACCATATCCTAAAATGATCTCTCCAAATGTTTGGACGGTAGGGATACAACACATACATCATGTGGGGCACACAGAACTTGGTAATGTCACTCCAGTAGTTTCTGGCTAAACCTACGCCAGTATCCAATCCGCGTCAACCTCTGCTGTGACGCGGATTTCCTGCTAAAGCCTTTGGTAGGAAGTTCTTGGGCAAGAATGCTGGGTGGGGCCCACCACCATGTTTTTGGAAAATATATTCCGTTCATCTGTTTTGCAAGCTAATTTTACGACAAATGACAAAAAACGAGGTGGATCAAAGACTCGTCTGGGCCACACGAGAGAAAACAGTAGGGTTTCAGTGAGAACCATTGAAACATTTTTATGATCATAAAAGCTTTTTTTCAGGATAAATTTTCTATATTTTCACTTCATCCCTGTGTTAATGACCTTATAAACGGTTTTGATGGCATATAAACATCAAGGCGGAGCCTAGGAAGGTTTCAACAGCAGGTATTTCTTTCTCCAATTTTCCCTCTCGTGTGGCCCACTTTCGTTTTGGATCCACCTCATTTTTGGTAGAGTTTCCTAAGATGAGCTCGACAAACGGATGAACGGAGTATATTTCCCAAAAACATGGTGGTGGGCCCCACCCAGCATCCTTGCGTAGGAACTTCCTGCGAAAGGCTTTCATGGGAAATCAAATATGCCCCTAATTTCACACCCAATTTGCAAAGTTAATTAGAAATCTAGGTAGGGCCAACCATGATGTTTTTGAGAAATCTACCCTATCCATCCATTTTTCCTTATCATTTTAGGGCATTATCCCAAAACTGAGGCAGATCTAAATCTCAAGTGGACCACACCACAGGAAGCAGCGGTGATAATGATTCTCACCATTAAATCTTTTTTATGGGCCACCGTGATATTTACTTGACATCAAAACTGTAGATTAGGTCATGCAGATCTAGATGATGAAAAAAAAAAAAAAAAACAAATATTAGCTTGATCCAAAAATTTGGTAGCCCCAAGAAGTTTTTAATGGTGAGAGTTCAATCAACACTGTGTGGCCCACTTGAGAATTTGATCTACCTCAGTTTTGGGTTCATACCATAAAATTATTTTTAAAAATGTATGGATGGCGTGGATTTATCATTAACATCTCGGTGGGACCCACCTAATATCCCATCAAAAGAATTTTATGTGAAAAGGCTTTTGCTGCATCCTTCGGATAGTAGGTGAAGAGGCGTGCGAGAGAAGGAAACTCACCTTTTTTAAGCTCGCGCTAAGATCGCCTTCATCCAGACCGTCTACCTTATTCGATGGTTGATAGGAAGGTTCACACATAATGACGTGCGAACCGGTGTGTAGCTGAGCATTCCTATATATATATATATATATATATATATATATATATATATATATATATATTCTTAGCTTTAAAAAAAAAAAAAAAAAAATTCATCCAATGGGCTCAAAGGGTGTAGCAAGGGTAAGATTCGAAGTTGTTCGAATCGGGCAAACTCTTTCTCTTTGTATTTTTTTCTTTCATAGTATTCACCTGTCGCTTTATGTCATGTTTTTTTTTTTCGCAATGGTTTTTCCATGTTAAAATCATTTTGTTCTCTTGGTGCTTGGTTTGTGCAATTGGATTACTCTCCTAGATTCATCTCTATGTGCTTCCGCAGTCCCCCCGTAAGTAGTATCAGAGATATCGTTGGCGCGTAAGCTTAAATCTAAAAGTGAGTATCAATGGCTGTCAATCCTAGGTTTTATGTTGAGAAATACTCTGAGAAAAATAATTTTGAATTATGCAAGGTTAAGATGGCTAGCATGTTAATTCAATAAGGATTGGATGAGGTCCTTGAGAAGCGACCTAAATCTATGAATGATGATAAATGGAAGAAACTGGATAAGAAAGCGAAATCATCAATCCAATTGTACTTAACAGATGAGGTTCTGTATAATGTCTTGAGGAAGAAAACCACAATAAATTTATGGGTGAAGTTAGAGAACATCTATGATAAAAAGTCCCTTGAAAATCGCCTACACTTGAAGTCCCTTGAAAATCGCCTACACTCCCAAATCATAGAAACCCTAGCAGCAATACGATCTCTTTTTTTTGCATATGTGCACATACGTACATTGAGCAAGATTTAGATTTCTCTGTTGTCCATTGATTTCGATATTGAAACTCACCTAATAAGCTGGCAGCAATGATTACTTCAATAGCCACTTTTGATCCTCCGGCTAACTATTTGTATGGTTCGGATGCTCCACATTGACCCATTTATGGGTGGAGCATGACCCAGAAACTACGCTCAGAAGAAAATATCAACCATCTGATTTGTTTCCACCGCTCCGGTGGACCATTAACTTTTTAACTTTTAACCACCCATTTGATAGCGATCAATTGGGTAGTTAGGATTTCTACATTAGTGTGTTTTTCGAATTACTGTACATTAACAATATGCCCACAAATCTCATGATCTAAAGTGACGTAGGTGGGTGGCCTCTGAACATTGATTAAATCACCGCCATTTTGTAACATAGAGAAATTCCATTCCTAAGATAAATTCTCATTCACCAGAAATTAAACCAAATTTAAAAAAAAAAAAAAATACTATAAAAAAAATTAATTTTTTTTTTTAAGAGGGTCATTCATGAAACTACTAAGATGGCCCAGTCAAATGAATTACACACCTCTATTGGAAATGGCTCTACTATGCATTGGTTATGATTCCAAGGATTATCATTTGGTCATCCGGTGCTAACCATCGAATCTATAGCTTCCTGAGGTGTGTTGGCTTCAAAACCACCATCAAGAGAGATGGCACTTTGGTCATCCGATGCTAACCATCGAATCTATAGCTTCCTGGAGCGTTCCCCATCCCAGTTTCCAAACACAGTATGGAAGATTGACCTTCCTCCAAAGACGTATGAAATTTTGGAGATCCTGACATGGCAAATCAGCTATCAGGATCTACATGTAGAGACGATCAACCTGATGGTTGTCATCATCGATGATTCTTCTTAAATGGGGGTATGAAGACGATAACCCCTGTTTCGATACCCCAAATAAGCCTGCCTAACGCTCAAATACGCATGCTAGCAAAGTCCCATGAATCTCCAAGGACCCGGCACGGGGGTATTGTCACCGTCATAGGGAGATCTACAAATATAGGAAGATCTAAGAAAATGGGCAAAAATCATTGAATCAACACATGAAATTACATGCACATACGTTTCCTTGCTAATCTTTAAGGAATCTGCAACGACCCCCATACCTACTCCAGCACAAATACATAGCCGCAAGGAAGAGATGATGCCAGCTCTATATAGGCAATCGTCCGCCATTTTTCAGTCTCCATGCTCTGATGGAGAGCCTGTAGACGACGGGACCGAACGTTGGTGGTCTTCATTAGGTACGGATGGCGCCAATAGTGGGATGGGATTCGACAGGATTTAAAAATCGCCTCAAATCCCTCCTTAGATTGCAGGGATGGGCTCGAGGAAGAGAGATGGGACACAGTTCTTATCCCAGTCTCTGAACAGAAAACCCTCTTTAACCCATGGGATATGACGGTTCGACATAAACATTGACCCCAAACGTGCGCGTGGGATTTCTCAGTGAGATCACGTGATCCCATCCTACCAAAAACCATCCAATCCATCCAAACAGGCCTTATGTGTACTTAACTCTTCCATTATATGATTATTCATATGCAAAAGTAATATTCATTTTACATTCCAACTAGTTCCATTAACAATCATTCACACAAAATGATTTAAGCACCAACATCCATCCATTCTCAACATCCATAAACATTCAATCAACATAATTAACCATCATTCATCAGTCAATACAACCTACTAATGAATATTTTCTAAAAACTTAGAATAATTCAATTAAATAAAACTAATCAAATGCTTAAAATCCTACAACTAATACCATAATTCATTGTATATAAATCAGATAATCCTAACAAGTATAATTCCAATTAAATAATCAGGAATGGTCTAATGCATCCAATCCCACCTCTGATAGGTACAGTCATGTCTCACGTGGGTCGTTCACCGGTTTAACCATAACTTCTTATTCCTGCGCCAACTCATTAGCTAATTGCTCATCTATACGGTTTTTTCATCAATAAAAATGTAAGTTGGTTGGGCTTAGTGAGAAAAATCAGCATGATTCATGCTTATTAAAATTAAGATAGAATAGAAATAGAGTATGCACAATGATATAGATGCAAATGATGTATGAATGCATCAGATTAGATGATCATCCATTTACTTGAGTTGGATAATTGTCAACCCACATCCACCCTTTAGGTAGGCTTTCTCCTTTCGGTAAGCATGGGTATAGCCTACATCTGGTATCAATTCTATCAGGACTGACATTTTGCCAGGGAGGTCTTCGAGAATTACAATGTAATGTGTTTGTATGATGAATGATGTATAGATGCATCATTTTCATAGTTGTCCATTGATATGTATGTTGATCGAAATATTCACATATGAATTCAATGTACAATTAGTATAATTCATGCAATTTGGCACAGTTTAGCATGTGATTTACCGTAATATATATTCATATTAGTTGAATTAACAACATCGTAAGATAATAAGTTAGGATTAGATAGAATTCTAGAAATAGAATTTTGAATAAGAGGGCTGGATGAGATACGAAATCTCTCTCTCGGTTTTAAATTTAAAATAATAATAATTATTTTTTTATTATATATATTTAAATAAAAAATAAAAATAAAAATAAAAAACGATAGGTGTTACATTCATCACAAAGCCTTCATGGACCAACTCCATTAGAACAGGCTGCCAGCACCAACTATACATCCCACCTAGGGTCCAACGGTTACCAGCAGCAACATCCAAGTATAAACATGAGATCAGCTTATTTTAGAGATGAGATCAATATCAAATTTTCAAGAAAAATAAAAGTAACTTCAGAAATTTTACAAGGCTTGGAAAACATTTATGCCCATAATGAAGTTATGACTTGGCAAGTACTTGAGTGAAATGTAGGACAAAGAAGCAAACATCAGTGCTTGGTCCTCTGATAGCATGAAAATAATAGACTGCCAAAAAGTAGAAGTAACTTTTTAAAAACAACGGGCGTTACATTCATCACAAAGCCTCCATGGACCAACTCCATTAGGACAGGCAGCCAGCAGCAGCTGTACATTAGAAAATATTTCTACCCATAATGAAGACATGACTTGGCCAGTACTCAAGGGAAATGTAGGGGCACTGCCGACACACAATCCAACAAGAAACGTGTTAAGGTAAACAATCATTCAAGTAAGACACAGTGAGCATAAACAAGAAGAAAAAAAAAAGAACAAGAAGAAGAAGCAAACATCAGTATTTGTTACCCTGATAGCATGAAAATAATAGACTACAAGAAAATTAGTAGCTGTCATTAGTTACACATGTATTTACAGCTCAATGTTTTTTTAGTAGAACAGAGGTGGGAAGATAATTTGGAAGTAAAAAAACTGTGGAGCCTATCCATTATGGCCATCCGTTTTACCAGCTAATTTTAGGGCATACACAAAAATGAGGTAGATCTAAAGCTCAAGTGACCTACACCACATTAAATAGTGGGAATTGAACGCTACTGTTGATAACTGCTTGGGGGCTATAAAATTTTGGATCAAGCTGATTTTTATGTTCATATCTGTGTGATCTTATCATTAGGTTGTATGACAAATAAATATTAGTGTGGGCCCTAGAAAGGTATTAATTAACTTTCAACAGTTGAGGTCTGTTAGGACCACTGCATGTTTCATGTGGTGTGATCCATTTGAACTGTAGATTTGCCTCATCTTAGGACTCATACCCCCACCTTTATCTCCCACGAGCGAGTAGACTTGCAACTCACCGTTCCCTTATTTAAAGAGGTGCCAATGGAAGTGCTTATAGAAACAAAGTGCTAGTATGATATCTAAAGAGTGGTCAAGGTGGGATGAATCAACCCATGGAATCATCACAGTTTTCATCTTAACAATCACAATATTTTGGTACGCATGGATGGTGAAGAAATCAAGGGCTACAGCATCGCCCTTGCCGCCCGGCCCACGGGGCTTGCCGCTTGTTGGCAACCTCCCCTTTCTCGAACCCGATCTCCACCGTCATTTTGCCGAACTAGCTCGTACTTATGGCCCGATCATGAAGCTCCAGCTAGGCTGCAAGATCTGCATTGTAGTGAGCTCCCCGTCAGTGGCTAAACAAGTCATGAAAGACAATGACGACACATTTGCAAACCGCGACGTGATCGTGGCGGCAAAGGCCTTCTTTTACAATGCCACAGATATTTTATGGAGCCCCAATGGTGCCGAGTGGCGCATGCTGCGGAAGGTTTGGTCCAGTGAGTTGATGTGCAACACTGTACTCAAATCTTACTATGATCTCCGCCGGGGCGAGATCCGAGGGATGGTTAGCAATATCTATGCGATGATCGGCACCCCCATCTGGGTTCGTAAGAAGATGTTTATGAGCGTACTCAACGTGGTAATGGGAATGCTGTGGGGCGGCACGCTCAAAGGCAAGGAGAAGACTAGCGTGGCAGCCCGGTTTCTTCATGCGGTGGAGAGCTCCGAGGAGCAGTTGGGAAAGACCAACCTCTCGGATCTTTTTCCGTGTATGGCCTGGTTTGATTTGCAAGGTGTGGAACGCAATATGAAGAGGAACCTGTCTTTGGTAGATCAGATCTTTGACTATGTGATAGATCAGCGACTGAAAATGGATAGGGTGGAAGGAGAGGAGAAAGAGAAGAAGAAAGAGAGTAAGGATTTTCTGCAGTTGCTTCTACAGCTAATGGAGGAAAGAGACCCCAAGATGCAGTTGAGCATAACCCAAGTTAAGGGCTTGCTGCTGGTAAGCTTTCTCTACCATGAATATTTGACACAGGGATGAACGTGATGAGGATAAATACTTCGAATCCACGGAGCTTCTCTGGACTATTCACAGAGACTTCTCGAATCCACGAGGAAAGAAAGCAGAAAATAGAAATAAATTCTAATAAATTCGAAATTGATTAATTGATGAATAAAAACGAGTTCACAACCCTTTAAATAGGGGTACTAAGCAATGGGAAAGAAATCAGAATCAAACTACAACTAAAACTCCTAAAATTCGCGACTTACTATTTATAGACAGTCGTGATGTCTACTAGTGCGTATGGTTTTCAGCCAAAAATAGTAAGTGTCCTATTTGGCTTCACCAAACCGTTCCCCTAATTATTCTAAGCACTTTTCACGTTGGGCGCAACTCCTAAAGCCTGATGGATGAAGAGTTATAATCAAACTAAAACTTACTATTTATAGTAAAAACGAAATTAAAATAGGGAAACGACCGTCGATCCAGGGGTTTTTCGCAATTCCGGGCTATGCAACCCGGCTAGCCAGGTTGGTTGGCTAAAGTAGCTCGTTCTACCCCAAAATCATATATTTTACATCAAGTAGCTCATTCCGGATTGCGAGATACGTCTGATCTAAGGTCCGACAGTCCGGATCACTTCTGTCGTCGACCGGGCCTTTTTGATCCATCTTGGCCATGAAACTGTCCGCGACCCGCTCTACATCAATATTCAAGACATACCTTTGCTTTATTTCAAAGACTCTGCCTCTTTTTTTTTATCAATAACATTTCCTTTGAAAAAATATTTCCAAATTAGATGTCTAGCTTTTTTTTTCTTTTCAAATTATCTCTATTCTCTAGTCTGGAGGGAAAAAAAAAACTTTACAGGACTCGAAGACATTTTGGGCTGCCACCGAAAAGAAAAAGTAAATTTGAGGTTGCCAATCATATCCATTTACACAAGCGTCCGGGTGGGCCCACCGCCTTTCCCACCTTAGATTCTCTAATGGACCCCAACCCCACCTTATCAAACAAGAACAGACCCCCGATGTGGAGCGGGAGATCCGAGGCTCTCTGGAAAAACGATTCCCCCAACTATCACTCCCCTCGTGAGCCAGCCAATCCGCCGGGCTATTTCCTTCAGTCATGATGTGGGCAAATCGGGTACAACCTCTCTTCTTCAGGCCTTCTATTCTAGCTAACCAATACCTCCATTTCCACGCCACATGGGACCGCACTTTCAGGGTGTCACTACCAACTTCGAGTCTGATTCGACCACCACCTAGACCGTCATGCACCGCTCGGAGCTCAGCACTGTTGTTGGTTCCCTCCCCATAACCCCACAATTGTTGGTTCCGTCCCCATAACCCTAGACTCTACCTCTCTTTAATACTTTCATAGTTCTAAACACGTCTACTCGAGCATGAGTTTTATCCACGCCGTCCATCCATATGCACTTCTCACATATGACATTCAAGTTGAATATGCATACAGGTGACCGGCATCGGTTGTGAAATCTGGTCCATTGGTTACAATTCCATAGTCTACCAAACACAAGTTTCATTTGATACTATGTTTTTCCCAAGGTAAGAATTTGATCCCAAATGTGGGAGTGACAGTCAGCAATAATGGTATTAACTCCATCTAATATATATAATTCCATATTATTCAATCCTGCATTCCTAGCTAGCCCCAGGGCCCATTTGGATGTAACTTTTTCTTTATTTTTTTTTATAGAAAGGTGGGAGCTCACCACCTGTAACACTTTTGGCATGAAAACTGTCTATACATGCATTTAGGTGGTGGCCACAAGAAGATCCAGGCCTCATCTATTGTATATTACAATTGACAACATAAAATAAAGAATTTAACAAAGGAAGGAAAGAACCCAAATGACCATTGTTGTTGTTAGTTTGGATGCATTTTGAAAACCCAGTCTCATATCTGGCTTGAAATCTCATTTTTTTCAAGCCCTCTTTTGAGGAAGTGCATCCAAGTGGGCTCTAAAGGTGTGCGAGTCAAGTCAGTTTAACAAAACACAGTTGTACGTGTTTACTGGCTTATTCTTCATGCCCATCATGAAAAATTCACCCCCATTAGGATGGTTATCCACTGAGACAAGGATTGGATAGATCCAAACGGTACTGTAATTTATGCTTATAAATGACTAAAAGAACTTTGTTTAACAGGACATGGTGGCCGGGGCCACGGACACAACATCATCAGCTGTAGAGTGGGCCTTGGCTGAGATGATGCAGCATCCAGAGGTTATGAGAAAGGTGCAAGAGGAACTAGATCAAGTGGTGGGCATAAATACTATAGTAGAAGAATCCCATTTGCCTAGATTGTGTTACTTAGATGCCGTTGTGAAGGAAGTCCTCCGTCTACATCCGGTGGCCCCACTCCTAGCTCCTCGAAGTCCAAGCCAATCATGTACCATTGGTGATTATATGATTCCCAAGGGGACCCAAATCATGATCAATGCATGGGCCATACATAGGGATCCTGAGATTTGGGTGAACCCCTCAGAGTTCCAGCCCGAGAGGTTCTTGAATGGTCATAGCGAATACAATTACAATGGAAACGATCTTCGTTATATCCCGTTTGGATCAGGTAGGAGGATTTGTGCAGGGATCCCTCTCGCGGAGAAGATGGTGATGCACGTGTTGGCTTCTCTCCTTCACTCATTCATGTGGCGATTGCCAGAGGGGATAAAGCTCAATCTTGTAGAGAGATTCGGGATAACCTTGAAGAAAGCGACACCACTCGTTGCTATTCCCACTCCAAGATTATCCAATCCAGACCTCTATGATTAAGAAATAATAATAATTTCACTCTATTACTATATCATGTATTAAAGTGGTGTTATTTACATCATGCACATTGTCATAATTGTGGTATCTTATTATGTCTCCTATAATTATTTGTACCCTAGGTGGTACATGTGTGTGTTGGCTTCATTAGAACCGAACACTTTGTTGGCTTTACAAAGCCCTAAGTACACATCACCATTCATTGTCTTCCATTTCCACCTTTACTAAACCTTTCATCACATATTTATTTTCTGTGTCTTCAATCACTCTTGACTTGCTTCACTGCACTTATTGTAATCGGGCATACAAGTGCCTTTTATAAGCTTTTGCACCAACTGTGAATGACTACAATACCCTCACTAGACTCTTCCATTATTTAATATTCCTAGAAACTGACATTTGGCCATTCATCTTCCAAAACAGCTCCTTTAGAGCTTCAACTGTTATGTATGGGGAGTTCAATGGTCACCGGTTGTTGCTGGAAACGGCTGTTTGGGTTTGCTATTTCCAACACTCCCCTTCAAACCAAAACAGGCTTCATTCCAAGCATCGATCTAAATTTCTTAAATGTATCAGTCGGTAATGCCTTGGTGAATATGTCCGCGACCTGTTCAGTGGTGTGACAATACTCCAATTTCACCATTTTCTGCTTCACTTGATCTCTGAAAAAATGGTATCGAGTATCGATGTGCTTGCTCCTTCCATGCTGCACCGGATTTTTGACTAGCTCGATTGCCGACTTGTTATCCACATATACGACTGTGGATTCTTCTTGCGGATGCTTCAGCTCCTTTAACAAGTTTCTCAACTAAATCGTCTCACAGACTATGGACGATGCTGCCACATACTCTGCTTCACATGTGGACAAAGCAACAACACTTTGCTTCTTTGAGTTCCATGTGAAAACAGTCGACCCGAGATAGAATACATATCCAGTGGTGCTTTTCCTTTCATCTTGATCACCTCCCCAATCACTGTCTGAGTATCCATACAACATTGTTTCATCATCGTATAGATAGAAAAGACTGAATTCCATTGTTCCTTTGACATACCTGAGGATTCTTTTTGCGGCTAGCCAGTGTGATTCTTTTGACGCTTCCTTGTACCTACTTAGAAACCCAACACTGTAGACGATATCTGGCCTTGTGATTGTGAGATACCTTAGGCTTCCAATCAGACTCTTGAACAGAGTCGAGTCCACGCTTCTTCCTTCTCCTTCTTTTGTCAGCTTCAGGCATGTTGCTACAGGCGTGTTCACGGTATTGCAGTCTGCCATCTTGAACTTGTTAAGCAACTCCTTGGCATACTTTTTCTGTGATATATAAATGCCGCCAACTTGTTGTTTTACTTCGATACCCAAGAAGAAGGACATCAATCCACCATCAGTCATCTCGAATTCATTGAACATAACATGCTTGAATTCTTCAAACATCGCCTGACTGTTTCCTTTTAACAGCAGATCATCAACATATAGGCATACTATGAGGATGTCACCATGAGCATTTTTCTTGATGTAGACAGCATGCTCATATGGACATTGGGCGAAATCGTTCTCTTGAAGATAGTTGTCGATGCGTGCATTCCAGGCATGAGGAGCTTGCTTCAACCCATAAAGGGCTTTCTTTAGTCGATACACTTTGTGTTCCTCCCCTTGAACAACAAAACCTTCAGGCTGGTCAACATAGACCTCTTCTTCCAGAGTTCCATTCAGGAATGCAGATTTCACATCCAGTTGGTAAATTATCCAACTGTGATGGGCTGCAAGGGAGATAATCATCCTCACAGTGTCAAGGCGAGCAACAGGAGCGAAGACTTCTTCATAGTCAACCCCATACTTCTGTTCGCAACCCTTTGCTACGAGCCTTGCCTTGTAGTGATCTATTTCACCATCAGCATTTCGCTTGATCTTGTACACCCATTTGACGCCAATAGTTCTTTGGCCTTGAGGGAGTGAGATCATCTCCCATGTGTGATTCTTCTCGATAGCATGGATCTCTTCTTCCATAGCCTTTCTCCAACATTCTTCATTCACAGTCTCCTCGAATGTGAGAGGCTCATGATCCACATACAAGCAGAACAAATTTACTTCCTCAGTTTCGGTGTAGATATCGTTTAGGCTCCTCATTTTGATAGGAGCCAAGGGTGAAGGAGAACTGGATGAAGACGTGCTGGCTGAATTTTGATTTGATGGAATACTTCCAAATGAGATGGAACGTATCGCTGGACTGTTACGTGCAGATGGTTCGACGGAAGAGGGTGTTGCAGGTGTCTGTTCCTGGTTCTCATGCTTATCTTCTTCATGTTCTTCAACCTCGACTGGATTTTCTTTGGCCGAATCTTCCTTATTCCATTTCCAAGCTTCTTCCTCGCAGAATACAACATCTCTACTTACCACCACCTTGTTAATTAGTGGGTTGTAGAGCTTGTATGCCTTCAATACTTCACTGTAGCCGATGAAGATGCACTTCTCACCACAATCATCAAGCTTCTTTCTTCTTGCTTCTGGAACTTGAGCGTAGGCAACACACCCAAAGATCCTTAGGTGTGCCACGATCGGTTTGTAGCCACTCCATGCCTCCTATGGTGTCATGTTTCTTACGCTCTTGGTTGGACACCGATTGAGCAAGTAGGCAGTACATGCAACTGCCTCGGCCCAGAAGCTTTTTGGCATGCCTTTCTCTTTGAGCATGGTTCTTGTCATGTCGATGATGGTGCAGTTCTTTCATTCCGCAATGCCATTCTGCTGTGGCGTATAGGCTGCAGTGTGTTGTTAATTGATTCCTTGATCCCTGCAATACTCTCGAAAGGCATTTGAGGTGTACTCTCCACCTATGTCAGATCTAAGGGTTTTGATTTTAAGACCACTTTCTTTTTCAACAAGGGCCTTAAAATTTTTTAAAATAGTAAAAGCAGCAAACTTTTCTTTGATTACATACACCCACAATTTTCTACTGAAATCATTAATGAAGGTAATAAAGTATTTATTACCTCCAAGAGAGATTGGCTCCAATGGTCCACAGATGTCAGTGTGAACCAACTGCAATGGTTCTCTTGCTCTTCGAGATACTCCACTCGGAAAGGAGTTCATTTGTTGCTTGCCGAGTGTGCACGCCCCACACACATGTTCTGGAGCTTCAATGGCTGGCAAGCCATGCACCATACTTGATGAAGATAAGAGTTTAAGGCCACTGAAATGGAGATGTCCAAAGCAAAGATGTCATCTCCATGAATCATTCCTCACGAGTCCATAGAGGCACTTCTCAACCTTTGTGTTAATATGGAGCGGAAACATGCGATTCTTCGCCATATGGACTTGAGCCACAAGTCTCTTGTGTGCATTTCTTATAGAGAGAGAATGGTTTTCCATGTGTATGACATACCCCTTCTCACGGAGTTGGCCGATACTGAGGATGTTACTTTTCATGTTTGGTACGTAATACACATTGGAGATAAAATTCGGCACACCATTCTTCTGATAGATTTTAACTTTTCGTTTACCTTTCACAGGAACTTTTGATGAGTCTCCTAGACTCACATTGCCACGAGCATCTTCTGTCAGTTCCACGAACAGCTCCTTCTTTCCACACATGTGGTTACTCGCACCAGAGTCAAGATACCACACGTCATGTTGATCACATGCTTCTTGTGCAAGAAGAAGTGTTAAGTCTTCTTTTTCATGATTTGATGCTTCTGCATAATTAGAATGCTCATCTTGATCTACTAGTTTGCTCCAACAGTCTGAAGCATAATGGCTGAACTTGTTGCAATTGTAACATTGAATATTTTTTATATTTCCACGTCCACGCATGGAACGACCTCTACCATTTCCTCTTCCACGGAAATTGATAGTCTTTTGTTGATTTTGTGATTGGCTTGGATAATATCCACGCCCTCTGCCTCTTGCACGATTGCTAGTGCCACGGCCGCTTCGTTGTGTATGGCCATTCTTTTGTTCATTTAGAGTCAACTTAGACTCTAAAGCATGTTCAAGAGTTGAACCGGCATTCTTTTGCATTCGTTGCTTATGCACTTGCAACGAGCCCATCAATTCTTCAATGGACAGATTTTCTAAGTCCTTTGATTCTTCTATGGCAACAACCACATGTTCAAATTTGGTTGTGAGGGATCGAAGTACTTTTTCAACAACCCGTACATCTTCGATCTTTTCACCATTTCTTTTCAAGTTGTCAAAAATAACAAGTAACCTTGAAAAAAAATCAGAAATGGTCTCACCTTCCTTCATGTGTGAGGTCTCGAATTCGGCTCTAAAAGTTTGGAGACGAACCTTCTTCACACGATCAACTCCTTTGAAGATTGTGCTAAGAATCTCTCATGCTTGCTTGCATGTTGTCGCTTCAGCGATCCGTTCAAAGGTGGACTCATCCAACCCTTGATAGATAAGAAACAGAGCCTTCTTGTCCTTCTTTCTTTGATCTTTGAGGACCGCCCTTTGATCAACGGTGTAGAGAGCTTCTTCTTCCGTAGTGGGTTCTACATACCCATCGGTAACAATCTCCCATAGATCTTGCGACCCGAATAGTGCTTTCATCTGGATGCACCAGTTTTCATAGTTATCCTTAGATAACTTTGGAATCTACGGCTGGATCAAGGTGGCCAACTTTTCTATTTTTTAAGGAAGGAATGACTGAATTTTTTAATGAAGGGAGATAGAAAAATAGTTTTTTTTTTAGCCAGAAGAACTTTTGAAAACTGTTTTTTTTTTTTAACAGATATTTTTTTTTGAAATCTGAATTTTGTTTTTGAACAGATTTTTGGCTGAAAAAACAAACTGCCGAAGTCAGATATTTTTCTCGGCTGAAAAACTGCTGGAACAGATGTTTCTTTCCTTGCTGGGAAAAAAAAAAAAATCGTTGGCAACTTCAAACAGAAAAAAAAACTTGGTGCTGCAATTGAATTTTTCACTGAAAAAACCGCTGATAACTTCCAACCAGGGAACCAAAAAAGACTTTTCTTAACCAGATTTTTTTTCTTTCAAAAAAATTTGTACTTGGCTGAAAAAACTGCTGGAAAACTTCCTGTAGGAGAAGAACCTGAGCTCTGATACCAGTTTGTTGGCTTTACAAAGCCTTAGAACCGAACACACCACAAGTTTGTTGGCTTTACAAAGCCTTAAAACCGTACACACCACAAATATATAAAAATAATGTTACTTGCTTTTCAGTTGTTGCACTGTTACTGTAATCGGACATACAATGTGCCTTTTATTGGCTTTTGCACCAACTGTGAAATGACTACAATACCCTCACTAGACTCTTCCATTATTTAATATTCCTAGAAACTGACATTTGGCCATTCATCTTCCAAAACAGCTCCTTCATAGCTTCAACTGTTATGTATGGGGAGTTCAATGGTCACTGGTTGTTGCTGGAAACGGCTGTTTGGGTTTGCTGTTTCCAACAGTGTGTTTGCAAATATGTGGGATTATATGCGTGATAGGGATTATATGTGTGATAATAAAATAGCTTTTATTATATATTTCATGCAATTCATAGATTATATTTGTACATTCTTCCTTGCATGTGGACACGCAATGCTCCCAAGCGTGTGTGAAATTAGCAAATTTCCTCTTTAATGACAAATGATCATCTACGACAATCGATCACTACTCAAATTTTGAAAATATATGGGAAAAAAAGAAAAAAAGAATAGCAGAGACAAAAGAAAATGAAGACGAACATAATTATCTACTTCTTATTTGACACTGAAAAAAATAATAATAATAATAATATAAAATAAAATAAAATCCTACGGTGGTCGTGGAAGTGAAATGGGGGGATGGGAGAGAGGGATTTTTTATTTTTTATTTCAAAAGATTTTCCATTCGAAAGCCAAAGAATATACAAGAGATATTTCGGGCGGGTCTACTAAAACAAAAGACAATAGGCCACCTATCATAAGAAAAGAAAACAAAAGGCACCAAAGAGAGAATCATCTCTCCCTCAAATTTTCCAACCCAACTCTATCCAAAAATAAGAGGCCTCTGGTAATGCAGGGGAGATCGGCTTGAGAAATGAAAAAGGTCCTGGACTGGCTACTGCTACCCCTCTGAGCAAGGTGGTCGGCAACTGCATTTGCCTCCCTACGGGTATTAGGGAGAGGTTTATGACTGTGGAAATGTGATGTAGCACAAAGTCAATGATAATTTCATGGACAGCTAAGATCAAAAGAAATCGGGTTATAAGGTTCGACATAAGGGTCTAGTACACATTATAGCTTCCAACCACCATATATAACTTTGTGGTGAACTATTCTTTTTGCGTGTATAATATTTCATTAGAAAGTTACGGGCGATCTCTACACGTTTGTCAAGGTGGTGCTTTTCAGGCAGCTCCTGGTTGGATGAGCAACTGGCCCCTGTATTGATCGGAAACACTTTATTATTTGGTTTTAGAGCAAGGTCTTTTCTCATTATCAGAAGCACTGCATTATTTGGTTTTAGAGCAAGTTCTTTTCTCATATCACTGCATCAGTTGATTCCAAAGCACTTACTCCAGTTTGATATCAAAGCTACTATGTTAGAATGGGATTAGGACCAAACATATATACATATACATGTGTGCGAGCTCACACACACACATACATACTACAAATGACTAATCCCAAACCCGGCTCTGAATTTAAACGGTCAAGTCACTATGTGAAAAATGGAAAAAAAATGACGGATTTTGAGACGGTCTTGGACCGTCTCTAAAATTGCTTGGTTTAAAAACGCTTTAGGGACGGCCATAAACCGTCTCTAAAATTCTAGACGGCCCTTGACCGTCCTTAACATTTTCTTAAAAATTTAACATCCACAAATCATTTAAGACGGCCAAAATCCGTCGTTAACTAGGGAAAAAAGACGGCTATAGATCGTCTGTAATAAGAGACGGTCTTTGACCGTCTTATATTCGGAAATTTGAGACGGTCGATGACCGTCCGCATTAGAGACGGTCATTGGCCGTCTTTTAACAACCGTCTCTATTAGAGACGGCCACTAGCCGTCTTTTACTGGCAACTGAGACTGCCTGAAGCCAGCCATATTAGAGACGGTCGTTCGCCGTCTTATTTTGAGACTGACAAAGGCCGTCTTAATTAGAGACGATCTTTGGCCGTCTTATAGCAGTCATTTGAGACTGTCAAAAACCGTCCATATTAGAGACAATCCTAAACTGTCTCTAATGTTCCTGCCACCATTTAAGTTGTGAATTTCAGAAAAAAATAATAATAATTGAGAAGCTTAGAAAAAATAATTGACAATGTTTAAGAAAATTTTAGATGTTGGAAAAAAATAAACTATAATTGTATAAAAATCTAGATTTTGAAAAAAAAAAATAAGAACTTTGAATAATGTTAATAATTTTGAAGGAAAAAAAAAAAAGATTTCAATAAAAAAAATGATATTTTGAAAACGAAAATATAAAAAATTAAACAAAATTGTAAAAAAATTGACAAATTGTAAAAAATATATATATTTAAAAAAAGAAAACTAGATTTTGTATTTTGACAAGGAAAATTAAAAAGTTGTATAACAAGATTTCGAAAAAAAATGATACTTTGAAAAATAAAATTTTAAAAATTAAACAAAGTCGTGAAAAAATTGATTAATATATATATATATATATATATATAATATATATAATATATATATATATATATATAATATATAATATATATATATATTTAAAAAAAAAAGAACTAGATTTTGTATTTTGACAACAAAAATTCAAAAGTTATATAACAAAAGTGAGATTTAAAATAATGATATTTTGAAAAAGAAAATTTAAGAAATTATACAAAATTGTGAAAAAATTGACAAATTGTAATATATATATATATATATATATATATATATATATATATAATATATATATATATATATATATATATATATATATATATATATATATATATAAAGAAAACTAGATTTTGTATTTTGACAAGAAAAATTGAAAAGTTAGATAACAAAAGTGAGATTTTGATGATCTGTTGTATATCCTTGTCGCCCCTATGTTTCTCCAACCCATTTTTGGGCTGGGTATAAAAAATTGTATAGATTTAAATCTTAAGTGGACCACACCACTGGAAAGAATAATAATATAGTACCTTGCCATTAAAAATTATAAAGAGCCCATCGTAAGGTTTTAGTAATGTCTATTTGTAATCCAACTTGTTGATAATGTAAAGAAGATCTAGATGAAGGTAAACTACAAAGATCAAATTAATCCAAAACTGTTGTGGCCTTCAAAAGGTTTTTAATAGTTATTCATCATTGTTTTGATTGCTATGACCCACCTGAGATTATTGAGTTCTTATGATTTGAAATCACATCCTAAAATATGATGGAAAAATATATGGACAGTGTCGATATACATAAAATATATCAAGGTGGGCCCTACACGGTTAGAGTAATACCCATGAAGGAGTTACCTAAATAGTGAAATGGTACTATAAGGTCACCTTATGGGAACTTCCCATGAGGTTAATTTGTGTGCGCCCCACCATGATATATGTAGAACATCAACACCATGCATTTGATGTGTCCCCTTTAAGTCCAAAAATCAGCCGTATATGAAACTTAGGTGGGCCATAGCATCTAAAACTATGTGAAGACATCCCTAAAACATATAAAAGCATTTAATTTGTGGGGCCCACATGAGTTTTTGGATGTGTATGAAACTTGGGCTAACTCCTCATCCAAGTGGGACACACATAATGAATGGGCTGGATCTATGAACCACATCTAGGTGGGCCCAATATGATTATGAATGTTTTAATGGAGGGTAACCCTCTCAACTATAGTATGTGGTGTGGCCCACCCAAGTCATGGATTGACTTTATTTTTAAGCTCGTGGCCTACCATGGAATGGTGCATCTAACTGACATGGCAGATCCAAAGTTCAAGTGGACCCACCATAGAAAAGAGTGGGATAGTGACACCTACTATTGAAACCTTTTTAGGGCCCGCCGCGATGTTTATTTGAGATCCAACTTGTTTATAAGTTAATACAGAGATGGAAGAAGGGAAAACACATATATTAGCTTAGTTGAAAACTTCTATTGCCCAAAGTAAGGTTTTAATGGTAGGCACTCAATCCCTACTGTTTTTTGTGATGGGGTCCACTCGAACTTTGAATCTGCCTCCCAAAATTTTTCAATGGTAGATGTTCAGTTCATACTTATAACCTAAAAATAAACAGTACAGTAAGCCTTAGGAGGATTTTAATGATGGATATCCAATTACTATTGATTTCATGTGGTGTGATGCACCTGAGATTTTTGTGGTGGGGTCCACTATAGATTTTTATCTGCCTCATTCTTTGGCTCATGACGTAAAATGATATCTCAAAATGGATGGATGGTGTGGATATAACAAATACATCATATTGGGGCCCACAAAACTTGGTGGATGTTGGTCGGTGCTCTATAGGTCCCACCATAATGTATGTGTTTCATCCATAGAAGCGGATTGCTACCCTTAGAGTGTGTTTGGGCAATGAGATTAGAAGGGATTAGGTGGGATGGGATTCATCCGGTACTATGCCAATTCCACTCTATGTTTGGGAAGAATGGAATTAGGTGGGAATTAGATTAGATGGAATTGCATTGGTCTTGTGCCAATTTCATTCAATGTTAGCAAGTTGTGTAGGTCCCACTATGATGTGTGGCCTATATCCACACCGTTCACCCATTTTTCAAGATTATTTTAGAGCATGGCCCAAAAAATCAAGTAAATCTAAAGCTCAAGTGGACCCCACCATAGAAAGCAACGGGGATTGAATACTTACCGTTGAAAACTTCTTTGGGTCCACATAAGTTTTGGATCTACCTCATTTTTAGGCCCATACCATAAAATGAGGTTACAAAATAAATGAACGGTTTAGATACAACACGTGTGTTATTCTTAGTAATTTCAAATAATGTTGGGTATATTCATTCAATGAACTACCGTATTACCAACAAAGCATGTTATTAATCTTTTCCCATGGCAACGGGGGACAATCCCTGCCATGGGTAATAATTATGTTTTATGAATCTCATACCACCTAATTGCTTCTAATCCCATCACCCAAACACGCCTTTAGCGTACTGAGTAAACTGTGTGGGGTCCACTGTTATCTATTTATTTTATCCACTCCGTTAATACATATTAACAGATAATTTTAGGGCTAGATCCCAAAAATGTAGCAAATTAAAATCTCAGGTGGACCACACTACAGGAAACAGTTTGATTGAACCTCTACCATTGAAAGTTTTTAGGAGGCCAAAGAAGTTTTGGATCAAGCTGATATTTATGGTTTCTTTTCATCCATGTCTTTGTGATCTTATGAACAGGTTGGATGACAAATAAAAATTAATTTGGACCCTAGTAAGATTTCAACGGTGGAAATCATTATTCCACATTGTTTCCTGTGTAATGGTCCACTTGAGCTTTGGATTCACTTCAATTTTGGTATCAACCCCTAAAATTATCAGTAAAAATGGATGGACGGTGTGGATAAACCACATACATTAAAGTGGGCCCAACTAAGTTTACTCAGTACGCTCTGATTTCTTCATCCATGCCGTCCTGAGTTTTGACGGTAGGTTTAGCTATTGCTGCAGGTTTGAATGGTGGACGTCCAAGCATCCTGAGTTTTCTCATTTTGTGGTCCACCAGAAACTTAATTAGGGATATTTTTTGGGGATCAATCCGAAAAAAATGTTGATAAATGGATGGATGACTTGGATGAAAATATCCATCATGGTGGGGCCCATAGAGCCCTCCACTTTCCAACTATATGTTTACCGTTTTTTCTTCGCTACAAAACTGTGAGTTTTGTACACACAATGTAAAACAGTGGTGACTAGTTCATGAAAATAGTGGAAATGATATACAGTTATCTAGACCATTCAAATAATACTTCTAGTTGTAAATGTTTAATATTTATAATTTTCTTAGATAATATATACAATCTTAATCATCCAGAAAATGGTCCCTCTTGCATGTACGGATGTTAACAGATTGTTTGTTATAAAAAATGGTAAACACACATTGTTTCGGATTTCAAAGGTTTATCTTATTTAGAAGAGGAATTGCAAGCCGCATGTTTTTCTTTTTCATTTGCGAGCGCCATTTGCTCTTTTCCATTTTCAATCAGCGCATCCGAGCCCTCAAGAGCTTCTCCCATTTTCAAGCAGCGGCATCCCATCGCCATCGAGCAGCGGCATCTTCCATCGCCATCGAGCAGCGTCTTCAAATAGGTGAGCTTCTCTTTCCTCGCCGATCGGACCCACCGTGATGTGTTTTATGTGGCCCCACTATGATGTATGCCTTAGCTTTTCTCATAGAATGGATGTTTTCTCTAATAAAATGAACCATCTCTCTCTCTTTCTCACTCAAAAGGAGAGATCGGGACCATTAGAAAAGGGGAGTTTGGGCAGAACTTGCCCACTGATGAAATCTTTCTATAACCTACTTGGTCAAGGGTTTTGATCATCATTATAACTGATGGTGGGCCCCCAATAGGTATGGTGATCTGACTCGTCTCGGACTGGTTGCGTTTGAATTGGGAAGAGGATGAACAAAAGAGCACTTGGCATGCGAAATCTGACTCGATTGAGACGGGTCTGAATATGGAAATGTTTGTTTGTTGTGACTGATTGACGGAAACTGGATGGTTTGTGTTATTTGTCAGAGTTTTATGATCAATACTGTAAGAGAGTCGCTTGTTGGGGTTGTTTGGTCAATTTGAAAATGGGATGATATTGCTCATGAGGAATTATATGATGCATGGTTTCCATTTCTATCAGGTGGGACTCATTTTTTGGTAATCCGGAATATTATCTGCTGCATCCTGCCATTGATGAGCTGTGTACCAGACATATACTCAATAGGACATTTTCACCTTTTGATTTCTTGATATGTATTGATGGTTAAGAAGAGAAATGCAACAATCATCCAATTCAAACTGAAAAAAGACAAAAAAAAAAAAAAAAAGTCTCATAATTGGTCACTGGGATCTTCTAATCTGGAAGTCTTTTGGGTCATGATCCATTCATAATGGCATGCAACAGATCAAGGTTTGGGCCATACAAAACCATAGGCCCTACTTGTCAGAACTGAAAGTCCATGTATGTTGTGCAAAGATGCAGATTCTGCATTGTATTATGTATCTGTTTATTTTGCCAAGTAGTTACATTTAAAAAAATAAAAATAAAATAAACAACTTGAGAGAGAGAGAGAGAGAGAGAGAGAGAGAGGAACTTAGCCCAGGTCACAACTAAAGATCGTGAGTTTGGAGAAATTATATGCTTGTCAAAACTGAAAATCCTCGTATATTGTGCAAGGATGTGGGCCGTGCATCGTATCATTCCTCTGTTTATTTTGCCAAGGTATGAATTTTCTATTTACCAACTTTGAATGAAGGGGCTGCCATACTTCTTTGATCCCTACAGGTGTTAGAGAACTACCTAAGATGAAATTTCTAGCTATTCGATAGACATAAAAGAAATGAACATGATAGTGGTCCACACTGAGTGAGAAAAGGAAAAAGATAGGACTGCTGGCATTTTCTAATCTCACACACATGATCCCATATATGTGGGAACATGGATCTCGATTCCATCTTATGGTTCCCACCATCAATTGAACTGAGACCCAGCTGAGTTGGGTCTTCTTTTATTTATTAGTTAAAAAGTATGGTGTTGTGAAGTGAAAATAGTGATAGGAAAGTGTAATTGTGTCAGGTTGGTGGATACACAGTGGAGTAAAAGGGAGACAACACTAGTGCAGTGAGAGGAGCAGGTCATGATTTCTTTCTCAATCTTTTTTTTCTTTTCTTTTTTTAGTAGAAAATCAGTAATAGTTTGTTGATGATAACATTTATAGGAAAATTAGTAATCATCAATTAGTTTGTTGATGATTTCTTTCTCAATCTTTTTTTTTTCTCTCCTTTTATGCTACTTCCTGAAAAAGTATAGGGTGTCCTCAGGTCTTACATGAACTAATTGATGACTTCAATTAGACATGACTTCAATGGGACATATTTGATTGAAAAGGTCCATTCCCGGTGGCTAGGATCTTGCATTCTGAGTGATTTTTGAGGCATGGTCTATTAAGGTGGACAAGCTTTACCAATAGTCTGGATCGGTGAACCATGGGCCCCGTTTGTTCAAACTGAAAGCTCAAGTATACTGCATATATCTTTTGGTCAAGGATGATATAATTCCTTAAGGTTGGTTATTGTCTTGTTTCCAGAGCATATAAAATGCTAGCCTTGGGTTTTAATATTCTTGACTTTGGCTGAATATATTTCTTTTATATTTTGTTCATCAGGCAGTTCTAGAAGCTGTTGCTAGAGTTAAGCCCAAGAAAAATGACACCAAAGAGGAGAAGTATATTCTTCTATCATGTGAATACACTATGATATGAATTTTATGACAATCCAAACCGTCCAAATAGCTGACCCAATAGCTTTATGACAATCCAAACCATCCAACATCCATATGAATTTTCTTTAACATTTCCTAAACCTATAACCTAACCTAAACCTAAACCTATAACCTACACTTATAACCTAAACCTAAACCTATAACCTAAACCTATAACCTATAACCTAAACCTAAAACCTAAACCTAAACCTATAACCTAAATGTATTCTCAAATCCCTAAACCTAAACCTACACCTAATCCTAATCTCAACTCCTTAACCTAAACCTAAACCTAAACTTGAAAACCCAAACCTTAACCTGAACCCAAACCCGATCCCGATTTCCTAAACCTAAACTTTACATATTGTGGCGACACAAGATTGGATAATAAAAGTGTATTTTTAGGAATAAATGGCACCATACACTTTGTTGTTATACATCATATACTACATCCGTGGGTTTTTTTATACCATTGGATCTGGTTGTAGCAAATACTTGATAGTTGATAGTTTAGTATGGTTTTGAACTCGTTCCAAGATCCCCACCCTCATGTGCGCTAGGTTGATATTAATGCAAATGGGCAATTGTCTACAGATTTGGGGCCAAACCTTCAAGTTCAGTATCATCAACGGGTGTTTCATGCATTAGCCTCAGCTATGGATGATTTCCAAAATCCTCGAGTACAAGTAAGTGGGTTTCTGGCATTGTGGTTCATACTTGATATAACATTGTTTGGTCATTACTTATTTCTTTTTTAGGTGCATTGAAAACTATCTATTGTCTGGTCATTATCTATTTCTTTTTTAGGTGGTTGTTAAGCCCAACCGAGTCATTGTCACACTATCTAAAGCTTCAAAAGGGAATTGGCTTGACTTGCACTTCAACGAAGATAAGGTAAATGCCAAATTTCCATTTCCTCTTTCTTATTGTAATTACTATGAACAAGAAATAGGAGAAGTCAACCCCTATTTTAATTTTTCATTTCCTTATCGTGTGAACACAACACACAATCATGTGCTTGTGAACACAACACATAATCTTTCTTATTGCTTGTAACAGTAATAGTGGGCTGAAATTTTATAGGATAGCTATAAGACCAGCCATGCTTTATGGGATTGAATGTTGGGCAGCCAAGGAAGAACGCATTCATAGGATGAGTGTAGCTGAAATAAGGATATTCAGCCACTGCTTCAAATGGAGGGACTGCACAAAGATTTGGTTAGGGAGACTACTGATGGTGAACTAGCAGCTGCAACAAATATGAGAGTTACAAAGGTGAAAAGAAACATAAGGCGGTCGGTAAGATAAGATAGATTGACAGTACTTGTTTCAATTTTCTTGGATGGATGATGAATGTATTTGGGAATGTAAATGAAAATAAAAAACTTATAATATATATATATATATATATATATATGTTATCAATGGAGGATACCTTGTTTAGGGGGACATGAAATTCTTGTAGCTTATGGTATGGTGCCCCAATATTGGTTGTATGTTACTAGTATGTAGTAGATAATACTAGGTTCAATAGTAGATAATACTAGAGAATCCCTAAACCTAAACCTACACCTAATCCTAATCTACTTCTTAACCTAAACCTAAACTTGAAAACCCAAACCTAAATCCGTACACAAACCCGAACCCGAACCGAACCCTATTTCCTAAACCTAAACCTTAACCTATTCTCAATTCCCTAAACCGTAACCTATAACGTACACTTATAACCTAAACCTAAACCTGTAACCTTAACCCAAACCTAAACCGATCCCGAACCCGAACCCGATTTCCTAAACCTAAACCTTAACCTATTCTCAATTTCCTAAACCTTAACCTATAACCTAACCTAAATCTAAACCTATAACGTACACTTATAACCTAAACCTAAACCTATAACCTAAACCTAAGCCTAAAACCTAAACCTATGACCTAAAACCTAAATGTATTCTCAAATCCCTAAACCTAAACCTACACCTAAACATAAACCTAAACTTGAAAACCCAAACCTAAACCCGATCCCGAACCCGAACCCGATTTCCTAAACCTATACCTTAACCTATTCTCAATTCCCTAAACCTATAACTTATAACCTAAACCTAAACCTTAACCTAAACCTATAACCTTAACCTAAACCAAATCCTATAACCTATAACCTAAATGTATTCTCAAATCTCTAAACCTAAACCTACACCATAATCCTAATCTCAACTCCCTAACCTAAACCTAAACCTAAACTTGAAAACCCAAACCTAAACCCGATCCCGAACCCGAACCCAATTTCCTAAACCTAAACCTTAACCTATTCTCAAATTCCTAAACCTAAACCTACACCTAATCCTAATCTCAACTCCCTAACCTAAACCTAAACCTAACTTGAAAACCCAAACCTAAACCCGATCCCGCCCGAACCCGATTTCCTAAACCTAAACCTTAACCTATTCTCAATTCCCTAAACATTAACCTATAACCTAACTTAAACCTAAACCTATAATGTACACTTATAACCTAAACCTAAACCTAAACCTAAGCCTAAAACCTAAACCTTAACCTAAACCTTAACATATAACCTAAAACCTTAACCTAGACCTAAAACCTAAATGTATTCTCAAATCCCTAAACCTAAACCTGCACCTAATCCTAATCTCAACTCCCTAACCTAAACCTAAGCCTAAACTTGAAAACCCAAACCTAAACCCGATCCCGAACCCGAAACCAATTTCCTAAACCTAAACCTTAACCTATTCTCAAATCCCTAAACTTAAACCTACACCTAATCCTAATCTAAACTCTCTAACCTAAACCTAAACCTAAACTTGAAAACCTAAACCTAAACAGAATCCCAAACCCGAACCCGAATTCCTGAACCTAAACCTTAACATATTTTCAAATCCCTAAACCTAAACCTACACCTAATCCTAATCTCAACTACCTAACCTAAACCTAAACCTAAACTTGAAAACCCAAACCTAAACCCGATCCCGAACCCGATTTCCTAAACCTAAACCTTAACATATTCTCAATTCCCTAAACCTTTAGCTTATAAGACCTAAAACCTTAACCTTAACCTAAACCTATAACTTTAAAACCAAAACCTATCACTTTAAAACCAAAACCTATAACCTATAACCTAAACTTATAACCTATAACCTAACCTTAACCTAAACCTAAAACCTAAACCTTAACCAATAACCTACAACCTAAACCTAAACCTAAAACCTAAATGTATTCTCAAATCCCTAAACTTAAACCTACACCTAATCCTAATCTCAACTCCCTAACCTAAACCTAAACCTAAACTTGAAAACCCAAACCTAAACCCGATCCCGAACCCGAACCCGATTCCCTAAACCTAAACCTTAACCTATTCTCAATTCCCTAAACCTATAGCTTATAACCTAAGCCTAAACCTTAACCTAAACCAAAACCTTAACCTAAACCTAAACCTAAACCTTAACCTAAACCAAGACCTATGACCTAAAACCTAAATGTATTCTCAAATCTCTATACCTAAACCTACACCTAATCCTAATCTCAACTCCCTAACCTAAACCTAAACCTAAACTTGAAAACCCAAACCTAAAACCTAATCCCAAACCCGAACCCGATTTTCTAAACCTAAACCTTAACCTATTCTCAAATCCCTAAACTTAAACCTACACCTAATCCTAATCTAAACTCTCTAACCTAAACCTAAACCTAAACCTAAACTTGAAAACCCAAACTTAAACCCAATCCCAAACCCGAACCTGAATTCCTAAACCTAAACCTTAACCTATTTTCAAATCCCTAAACCTAAACCTACACCTAATCCTAATCTCAACTCCCTAACCTAAACCTAAACCTAAACTTGAAAACCCAAACGCGATTTCCTAAACCTAAACCTTAACATATTCTCAATTCCCTAAACCTATAGCTTATAAGACATAAAACCTTAACCTAAACCTAAACCTATTACCTTAAAACCAAAACCTATAACCTTAACCTATAACATAACCTTAACCTAAACCTAAAACCTTAACCTAAACCTAAAACCTAAATGTATTCTCGAATCCATAAACCTAAACCTACACCTAATCCTAATCTCAACTCCCTAACCTAAACCTAAACCTAAACTTGAAAACCCAAACCTAAACCCGATCCCGAACCCGAACCCGATTGCCTAAACCTATAGCTTATAACCTAAACCTTAACCTAAACCTATAACCTTAATCTAAACCAAAACCTATGACCTTAAACCTAAATGTATTCTCAAATCTCTAAACCTAAACCTACACCTAATCCTAATCTCAACTCCCTAACCTAAGTCTAAACCTAAACTTGATAACCCAAACCTAAAACCCGATCCTGAACCTGAACCCGATTTCCTAAACCTAAACCTTAACCTATTCTCAAATCCCTAAACTTAAACCTACACCTAATCCTAATCTAAACTCCCTAACCTAAACCTAAACCTAAACATGAAATCCCAAACTTAAACCCAATCCCAAACCCAAACCCGAATTCCTAAACCTAAACCTTAACCTATTTTCAAATCCCTAAACCTAAACCTACACGTAATCGTAATCTCAACTCCCTAACCTAAAGCTAAACCTAAACTTGAAAGCCCAAACCTAAACCCGATCCCGAACCCGATTTCCTAAACCTAAACCTTAACATATTCTCAATTCCCTAAACCTATAGCTTATAAGACCTAAAACCTTAACCTTAACCTAAACCTATAACCTTAAAACCAAAACCTATGACCTAAAACCTTAACATATAACCTATAAGCTAAACTTATAACCTATAACCTAACCTTAACCTAAACCTAAAACCTAAACCTTAACCAATAACCTACAACCTTAACCTAAACCTAAAACCTAAACGTATTCTCGAATCCCTAAACCTAAACCTACACCTAATCCTAATCTCAACTCCCTAACCTAAAGCTAAACCTAAACTTGAAAACCCAAACCTAAACCCGATCCCGAACCCGAACCCGATTGCCTAAACCTATAGCTTATAACCTAAACCTAAACCTAAACCTTAACCTAAACCTATAACCTTAATCTAAACCGAAACCTATGACCTAAAACCTAAATGTATTCTTTAATCTCTAAACCTAAACCTACACATAATCCTAATCTCAACTCCCTAACCTAAGTCTAAACCTAAACTTGATAACCCAAACCTAAAACCCGATCCCGAACTCGATTTCCTAAACCTAAACCTTAACCAATTCTCAAATCCCTAAACTTGAACCTACACCTAATCCTAATCTAAACTCCCTAACCTAAACCTAAACCCAAACCTAAAAACCCAATCCCAAACCCGAACCCGAATTCCTAAACCTAAACCTTAACCTATTTTCAATCCCTAAACCTAAACCTACACGTAATCCTAATCTCAACTCCCTAACCTAAACCTAAACCTAAACTTGAAAACCCAAACCTAAACCCGATCCCGAACCCGATTTCCTAAACCTAAACCTTAACATATTCTCAATTCCCTAAACCTATAGCTTATAAGACCTAAAACCTTAACCTTAACCTAAACCTATAACCTTAAAACAAAAACCTATGACCTAAAACCTTAACCTATAACCTATAACCTAAACTTATAACCTATAACCTAACCTTAACCTAAACCTAAAACCTAAACCTTAACCAATAACCTAAAACCTAAACCTAAACCTAAAACCTAAATGTATTCTCAAATTCCTAAACATAAACCTACACCTAATCCTAATCTCAACTCCCTAACCTAAAGTTAAACCTAAACTTGAAAACCCAAACCTAAACCCGATCTCGAACCTGAACCCGATTCCCTAAACCTAAACCTTAACCTATTCTCAATTCCCTAAACCTATAGCTTATAACCTAAACCTAAACCTTAACCTTAACCTAAACCTATAACCTTAACCTAAACCAAAACCTATGACCTAAAACCTAAATGTATTCTCAAATCTCTAAACCTAAACCCACACCTAATCCTAACTCAACTCCCTAACCTAAACCTAAACCTAAACTTGAAAACCCAAACCTAAAACCCGATCTTGAACCCGAACCCGATTTCCTAAACCTAAACTTTAACCTATTCTGAAATCCCGAAACTGAAACCTACACCTAATCCTAATCTAAACTCCCTAACCTAAACCTAAACCTAAACCTAAACCTAAACTTGAAAACCCAAACTTAAACCCAATCCCGAACCCGAACCCGAATTCTTAAACCTAAACCTTAACCGATTTTCAAATCCCTAAACCTAAACCTACACCTACACCTAATCTTAATCTCAACTCCCTAACCTAAACCTAAACCTAAACCCGATCCCGAACCCGAACCCGATTTTCTAAACCTAAACCTTAACATATTCTCAATTCCCTATACCTATAGCTTATAAGACCTAAAACCTTAACCTTAACCTAAACCACCTTAAAACGAAAACCTATGACCTAAAACATTAACCTATAACCTATAACCTAAACTTATAACCTATAACCTAACCTTAACCTAAACCTAAAACCTAAACCTTAACCAATAACATAAAACCTAAATGTATTATCAAATCCCTAAACCTAAACCTACACCTAATCCTAATCTCAACTCCCTAACCTAAACCTAAACCTAAAGTTGAAAACCCAAACCTAAACCCGATCCCGAACCCGAACCCGATTTCCTAAACCTAAACCTTAACCTATTCTCAATTCCCTAAACCTAAACCTATAACCTATAACCTAAACCTAAAACCTGAATGTATTCTCAAATCCCTAAACTTAAGACCTACACCTAATCCTAAACCTAAACTTGAAAACCCAAACCTAAACCCGATACTGAACCTGAACCCGATTGTTGTAATAATGTTGCCTAATCACATGGCAACAAATAAGAATGTATCCCTTTTAACACATGCCCCTTTTTATAAAGCTTTAATTTTTGTTGTTGTTTCTATTAATTGAAACACTTTTTTGCATTATTTGCTCATATTAGGTTTATTTTAATGATCAGTTTTATTTTTAAGAAGTGCCCACTTTTTTGGATGAAGTTTATACAATTCTTCATGATTCTGAATTATAATGTTTTGTTGGTTGAATATTTTTTTATTAGATGAAAGACAGAAAATTGTTGCTGATTTTTTTCATTTTTTTTACTTATGAAGTTAAACTTTATATGTATGGATGAATGTAATGTGGATAAGATTGTGTGTTTGGATGGATGTAGTTTATGTCTGGATGGATTTACGTAGTTTGGGTTTAAATGGATGTGAATGTGAATATGGTGAAATATATTGTATAACAGGTGTATGAAGAATACTGTAACAGGTCAAATTTGAAAATGTCCTTCAAGGGTCATAAGAGACGGCCTATAGCAGTCCTTTTAAAGGACGGTCCATGACCGTCCTTCATAAGAGAGTCCATGACAGTCCTTTTTAAGGACGGTCTATGACCGTCCATTTAAAGGACGGTCCATGGCCGTCCTTTGAAGGCTCATAAGAGACGGTCCATGAGTCCTTTTTAAGGACGGTCCATGGCCGTCCTTTTTAAGGACGGTCCATGGCCGTCCTTTTTAGGCTTATAGAAGACTGTCCATAACAGTCCATTTTAAGGACAGTCCATGACCGTCCTTTTTTAGGACGGTCCATGACCGTCTTTTTTCGGTCAATAAGAGTGACGGTTTTCAACCATCCTTTAAAAAATAGGACACGTCAAAATTTGACGGCCTATGTGACGGTCCATGACCGTCCTTTTTGGTCATTTGAGACGGTTTTGGACCGTCCTTTTTTTGTTGTTTTGGCGTAGTGTGTTGGGCCAAGCTTTATCAGACTACCCAGGCCTAAAATGCCAACCCAACATATAATCTAAACTCCAAGCTGGGCAATACGGGCCCACCAGTCTAGAGGCCTATTGCCACCCATATGTTAAGCTCATAAATGCCTATATAATGCACCCAGATCCATAGCTCAACTGGCAGACTGAGTGGATCGGATATGCCTTGTTTCAACACTTGAGGTCTTGGTATCGATCCCTAGTGGGGGTGGCTGACATGGAGTGTGTCTACTGATACGCGTGTGTACTAACAAGCTAATTAACCACAAAAATAATAATAATAATAATAATAAATGCCTGTATAATGCCATTTCTGCTTTAATCAGCCATTGTCTACTGATCATTCTCCCATCGTAGACTAAAGATTCCCATCATCTCCATTTGGATAATCTTCCAACAAAATGACTTCTTTAGAAGTCATGTGTCAGGATAGAAGGAAGAAGAAAGAAAAATGTTTTGTTAGCCCAATAAATGTGGCCCTCCATTTGATCCAAGCCATGAAGAAGAAAGAAAAATGTTTTGTTAGCCCAATAAACGTGGCCCTCCATTTGATCCAAGCCATTCATATGGTGGCTTCTATTGTTGAATAGAGATTCTTATGATCTCCCTTCTTGAATGATCATGCTCCATCAAGTATGGATAGCCAGTTCCAATTCTCTACTTTAGTTATAAGCGCCCATTTTATAGCATGCAAAGATTTAGTCATGATGTGGTTTTTTTTTTTATTTACTTGAAAATACTTTCATTTCATCTGTATAAGAAATATTGTACGGAAGGAGGCCCATCCAGACATCCCAACTGGAGCCTTACCCAGTGGGAGCCCAGCAAAATATCAAAAGCTATACAAAAACAACCTGCCCCTATGTAGACTTGCCTGCTCTTTTCACCTTACCCTAGACTAGTTAACCTCATGCCTGTGGTCAGGCCCCTAGAACATGGGAGGATTATTTGGCATATGTAGATCACATGATGTCAATGTGTGGTGTTTGAAAATGTACAGTAATACAAATGGTACATGTGAGGTACTTGAAGGTGTACTGACATGGCAAGTTCTTAACTATATATAGCGACAAATCTCATTAAATTAGTTTCTTAACTTGGAAAATTCTAGAGATATTATTGGAAAAATGATGTAGAGCAGGTCATGGACAATTTCATGGCCAAGATGGATCAGAAAAGGCCCGGTCGACGATAGAAGTGATCCGGACTGTCGAGCCTTAGATCGGGCAATCCGGAATGAGTTACCTGACGTAAAATATATGATTTTGGGGTAGAACGAGCTACTTTTGCCAACCAACCCTGCTATGTCGGGTTGCACAGCCCAGAATTGGGAAAAATCCCTATATCGACGGTTGTTTCCCTGTTTTAATTTCATTTTTTGTGACTCCCCGGTCACTGCTTCATGTGGGCGGGCACACATGTGGGCGGGCCCCCAGGTGTGGCTGGCAGGCTACTGTGCTGGGCGAGCTACTGTAGCAGTTGACTGTAGCATAACTTATCCCACATCGGAAGAGTTGTCTAGAGTTGCGGTGGTTATATGTTGGGTTCCTCCCTTAACAGACATGACGAGCGTTTTAAAGCCGTGAGCTTCGGCAAAGCGGACAATATCATGTGTTGTGGGAGTGGGCCTTACATTTTTACTATAAATAGTAAGTTTTAGTTTGATTATATCTCTTCAGCCGTCGGGCTTTAAGAGTTGTGCCCAACATGAAAAGAGCTTAGAATAATTAGGAGAACAGTTTGGTGAAGTCAAATAGGACACTTACTATTTTTGGCCAAAAACCTTGCGCACTAGTAGACGTCATGACCGTCTATAAATAGTAAGTTTACTATTTATAGTAAGTCGCGAATTCTAAGAGTTTTAGTTGTAGTTTGATTCTGATTTCTTTCTCATTGCTTGGTACCCCTATTTGAAGGGTTGTGAACTCATTTTTAGTCATCAATTAATCAATTTCGAATTTCTTATAATTTATTTCTATTTTATGCTTTCTTTCCTCGTGGATTCGAGAAGTCTCTATGAGGAGCCCAGAGAAGCTCCGTGGATTCAGAGTAGTTATCCTTATCACGTTCATCCCTACGTCAATTGGTATCAAAGCGAGGATTCCCCTCGGACTGATGGCAAACAATGAAGGTATGAATCAAAATCCTGTGGATGGTGATCCAGAGATTCGTTATCTTTCGGAAAGAATGGAATCTTTCCACCGGGAGAGTCAGTTGACCATGCAAGGGCTGCAGGCAACCCTCGACTGTCTTGCGAATGCGCTACTTCTGCCCCGAGCCCTAGGCGGTGCTCCATCACCTATGATTACTCCACTACCCATGGTGGCTGTACGACGTAACCCATATTTCCGTAGAGCACTACCAGTGGCAAACTGTAGGGCTACACCAGATGATTCAAGTTCTAGCGACGAGGACCTTAATGAGGGTTTTGCCCGACGACCAATCCATGAAGGTGATCATCTAGATCGTGCTGAAAAAGACTATCGAGGTAAGGCTGAACTTCCTAGTTTTAACGGTTTATTACGTATAGAAGATTTTCTCGATTGGCTAGCTGAAGTAGAGAGATATTTTGATTATATGGACATGCCAGATCATAAAAGGGTAAAATTGGTAGCGTTTAAATTAAAATCCGGTGCTTCTGCATGGTGGGAATAATTACAACTCTCACAAGCTCGCCAGAACAAGGCGCCCATTTCATCATGGCCACAGATGAGACGTCTTCTTTGATTACGATTTCTCCCTAATGATTATGAGCAGATATTATTTCAATAATATTAAAATTGTCGACAAGAAAATCGAACCGTCACAGATTACACTAAAGAATTCCAGCGGTTGGCTACACGAAATGATCTGTCGGAATCTGAGTCACAGAAGGTGGCATGATTTATAGGTGGGTTGCGGCCGATAATTCAGGACCGAGTTCAAATGTACCTAGTCAAGACCATGGATGAAGTAGTTTAATTGGCGAGTATGGCAGAAACACAACTTGCAAGAGCTCCTGCTCGTCCATATCCTTCAACTCGACCCCCCATGACGAGTCCCACGCAGGATCCAGTGCTCTCACGAGAAAAAAATTCAGTATGAGAACGTCCTCAACCTCCTACAACCGCAAACCGTGATACGAGGAGCAACTCATCCAGACCTCAACGTGCAGCACCCACAACAGCGGGCCCAAGTAGGATTCCAAATCCTTATGCTTGGCCAAGGTCGAACAATTGTTACCGCCGTGGCCAGCCATGCCACTTATCAAACACTTGTCATCAACGTCCTGCAGCACACTTGATTATAAACGAAGGGGCACCGAAGATGAGGCTGCAGAAGAAGACCATGGCTTTAATGAACATGAACAAACTACTGAAGAAATAGCAAGTGGCGATGAAGTGACGGGCGAGGATCGTGGTGAATTTCTAGTTGTGAGGCAATTATTATGTGCCCCACGAAAGGAATTACATCCACAGCAACACAATATAGTTCATACTCGGTGCACTGTTAATGGAAAGGTCTATGATATGATCATAGACAGTGATAATAGCGAGAACATCGTCTCACGAGTGATCGTGGACAAGTTGTAGCTACTGACGACGAAACATCTTTCCCCGTACTCAATTGGCTGGATAAAAAAGGTGAATGAGACCAAGGTAACTGAATAATGCACTATCTCATTTTCAATTGGCAAAAATTATAAGGATCAAATACTTTGTGACATGGTCGACATGAAAGCTTGTCATATGATACTCAGTCGACCCCAGCAATCGAACCGTGATGCGACCCATCGGAGACGAGATAATGTCTACATATTCATCAAGGATAGTCGAAAAATAATCCTTGCCCCTATGACACTAAAGAACCACCCTGAAGCCTCTAAAGTGGAGGGGAGTTCCCTCTTGACTATTTGGGATTTCATGTAGGAATCCAAGGAAATCGGCGAGGTATATGTCGTAGTGGTGAAAGGCGAGGAAGAGGAACCCTCAAACACCCCTCCAAGTTTAAGACTGTTACTAAACGAATTCAAATAAGTCTGGCCTGAAGATTTACCTGATGGATTGTCCCCCATGAGGGACATCCAACATCATATAGACTTCGTCCCTGGGGCTAGCCTGCCCAACCGCCCTCATTATCGGATGAGTCCAAAGGAGTGCGAGATACTTTAGGGGCAAGTGGAGGAATTGATCCGTAAGGGTCTCTTGAGGGAGAGCATAAGCCCATGTGTCGTATCAGCATTATTAACGCCTAAAAAATAGAAGCTGGTGCATGTGTGTCGACAGCCGGGCAATCAATAAAATTACCATCAAATATCGATTTCCACTACCACAGTTGGACGACATGCTCGATATGCTAGAAGGGGTCAAGGTGTTCTCTAAACTAGATCTAAGGAGCAGGTACCATCAGATTCATATCCGACCCGGTGATGAGTGGAAAACAGCATTCAAGACCAAGGAAGGGTTGTATGAGTGGCTAGTCATGCCCTTCGGCCTATCGAACGCACCAAGTACTTTTATGTGTTTGATGAATCAAGTTCTAGAACCGTTCACTGGCCGATTTGTGGTAGTATATTTTGATGACATATTGATATATAACCAGGATGAGGCAGAGCACAGGAAACATCTCAGGCAGGTTTTGTAGGTCCTACAAATTAACAAATTGTACCTCAACTTGAAGAAGTGTAGTTTTTTAACTGACAGCCTGTTGTTTCTAAGATTTGTTGTAACATCCACGGGCATACGTGTGGACGATAAAAAGGTGCGAGCTATTAGGGAATGGCCAATCCCGACAAACATTTATAAGGTGAGGGTTTTCACGGGTTGACAACTTTCTATCGTCGATTTGTGCGAGATTTTAGCACCATAGTCACGCCTATAACAGATTGCATGAAAAAAGGACCGTTCCAGTGGACCGATAAAGCTGACAAGAGCTTTCACGAGATCAAGCATCGTTTGTCTACAACGCCGGTCTTGGTGCTTTCTAATTTCAACAAATTGTTTGAGGTTGAGTGTGACGCTTCATACGTCGGAATTAGGAGAGTATTATCACAGGAAGGCAGGCCGGTAGCCTTCTACAACGAGAAGCTCAGCGAAGCCTGAAAGAAATGGTCAACTTATGAGCTTGAGTTATATATACGCAGTTGTTCAGGCGTTGCGACATTGGCGGCATTATCTGATTCAAAGAGAATTTGTTCTGTACACTGACCATTAAGCATTAAAATTTATTAATAGTCAGACTAACGTGAATCGTGTGTATGTTAGATAAGTTGCATTTTTACAGGAATTCACGTTCGTTCTGAAGCACAAGTCAGGGCAGCAGAACAAGGTAGTTGATGCACTTAGCTGTCGTGCATCACTACTTGTTACGATGAGCAATAAGGTGGTCGGCTTCGACTGTCTTAAGAAGCTATATGACGAGAATGAGGACTTCAAAGATTCTTGGGTGAAGTGTCAATAAGGTCACCCTAGTGACCTTCATATATAGGACGATTTTCTCTTCAAAGGGAATCGATTGTACATCCCGCAAAGTTCTCTGAGGGAGCAGATTATTCAGGAGCTACATGGAGGTGGCCTCGGTGGACACCTTAGGCGAGACAAGACTCAAGCTTTTGTGGAAGAGCGGTATTACTGGTCGTAATTAGTGCGTGATGTGAAAAAAGCCGTACAACGTTGTCATATTTGTCAGACCTCTAAGGGGCAATCTCAGAATACGGGTCTCTACACCCCATTACCTGTACCTGATGGTCCTTGGGAGGATTTATCAATGAACTTCGTGCTTGGTCTCCCACGAACACTACGCGGTATGAATTCAATGTTCGTGGTGGTAGATCGTTTCTCCAAGATAGCACACTTTATCCCATGCAAGAAGACCCTCGATGCAACACACGTGGCGAATCTATTCTTCAGGGAGGTCGTACGGCTACACGGGTTCCAAGACCATTACTTCTAATCGTGACACGAAGTTCATTAGCCACTTTTAGCGGACTTTGTGGACTCGATTCGATACACGACTTCAATTCTGTAGTGCGTACCACCCACAGACTGATGGGCAGATCGAAGTTGTGAATCGCACGTTGGGAAACCTCCGCTATATTTCAAGAGAAAAACCGAAGCAGTGGAATTTGGCCTTATCTCAAGCAGAGTTTGCATTCAACAATATGGTGAACCGCTCGACAGGTAGACCAAAGTTGTGAATCGTACGTTAGGAAACCTCCTTCGCTGTATTTCAAGAGAAAAACTGAAGCAGCGGGATTTGGTCTTATCTCAAGCAGAGTTTGCATTTAACAATATGGTGAACCGCTCGACAGGAAAATCACCGTTCCAGATTATCTATGGACGAGTGCCTCGCCACACGCTTCACTTGGTCCCTCTGCCTAAACACCTAGGCGCGAGCATTGCAGTAGAACATATGGCAAACAAGATCATGGGCATCCATGTGGAAGTGCAAACAAAGCTACATGCCTCGAACGAGAAGTACAAGGAACAAGCAGACAAGCACCGACGACAATAAGTGTTCGAGGTGGGCGACCGCGTTATGGTCCATCTGCCCAAAGAGAGATTTTCGACCGGGACGTACAACAAGTTGAAAAATAAGAAGATTGGACTCATCCCAATCATTCGAAAGATCAATGACAACGCTTATGTTATTGATCTTCCAGATGACATGGCGATCTCACGGACTTTCCACGTCGCGGACCTGACAAGTATTATGAACCAGCGCAGGATGAGAACTTAAGGACGAGTTCTTTTGAAGTGGAGGGGACTGATGTAGAGTGGGTTGCGGATAGTTTCATGGCCAAGATGAATCAGAAAAGGCCCGGTCGACGACAGAAGTGCTCCGGACTGTCGGACCTTAGATCGGGTGTATCTCGCAATCCGGAATGAGTTACCTGACGTAAAATATATGATTTTGGAGTAGAACAAGCTACTTTAGCCAACCAACCCTGTTATGCCAGGTTATGTAGCCCGGAATTGTGAAAAACCCCTGGATCGACGGTCATTTCCCTGTTTTAATTTCATTTTTACTATAAATAGTAAATTTTAATTTGATTATAACTCTTCATCTGTCGGGCTTTAGGAGTTGCGCCCAACATGAAAAGAGCTTAGAATATAATTAGGAGAACGGTTTAGTGAAGCCAAATAGGACACTTACTATTTTTGGCCGAAAACCTTGCGCACTAGTAGACGTGACCGTCTATAAATAGTAAGTTTACTATTTATAGTAAGTCGCGGATTCTAGGAGTTTTAGTTGTAGTTTGATTCTGATTTCTTTCCCATTGCTTGGTACCCCTATGTAAAGGGTTGTGAACTCATTTTTAGTCATCAATTAATCAATTTTGAATTTCTTAGAATTTATTTCTATTTTCTGCTTTCTTTCCTTGTGGATTCGAGAAGTCTCTATGAGGAGTCCAAAGAAGCTCCGTAGATTCGAAGTAGTTATTCTCATCATGTTCATCCCTGCGTCAAAAAATATAACCAAAATAAAAATATTTAAAATTTATAAATTTATAAATAATTTTAAAATTCAAACATATATTTATATAACAGAACTTAAGGAGGAATTCAATGACACGTGACGAAGGAATTTGAATTCATCGTGGAGTTTGGACAGAGTGCGAATTTTTATATAAATATGGGTTATGCATTGATGGGTGTTCTAAAAAGGAGGAATTCAATGATGCATGACCAAAAAAAATGTAAAGTATTTAAGAAATTGCATATAGGGGCATAAAAGTAACTCAAATATACCGTCTAAATTTATGGGGCATTTGGATAGTAAGTTACTTTAGATAAGCTACTTAGCTTATCTTAGTTTCTTCTTATTCGGTAGATAAGTATGTTTGGTAAATAACATCCTTATTAACCATTCTAACTTTACGAGTAATTATCCCCTCAAATCTATTTGGTCCACCTCACATCCACCATTCATCATGTAGGGCCAACCTTTGATGTGGACTATCCATTATGTGGGCCCTACCTTTGATATGGGCTGCCCATCACATGGGCCCACCTTGGATGTAGGTCATTCATCATTAGGGGCTAACAATTAATGTGCACCATTCATTACGTAGGTCCCACCTTTGATGTTGGTCATCCATCATGTGGTGCGTACCATCAATGTTATTGTCCATCATTTGGGGCCCACCTTCAATATCCACCACCCATCATGTGAAGCTCACCTTTGATGTGGACCGTCCATCATGTGGGCCCCACCTCTTATGTGAGTCATCCATCATGCAAGGCCCGCCTTGGATACGGGCTACTCATCATTCGGGCCAACCTTTGATATATACCATCCATTATGTGAGGCCTAATATTATTATCACTCATCATGTGGAGCCCACCTTTGCTGTGGATTGTCCATCATGGGGGCCCCACCTTCAATGTGGGTTTCCTATCATGTAGGGTTGCCTTGAATGTCAATCATTCATCATTAGAGTCGACCTTTGATGTGGTTCGTTCATCATGTGGGGCCACCCTAACATAGGTGATTCATCATGAGGGGCTCAACTTCAATGTCCATTGCCAATCATGTGGAGCCCACCTTGGATGTGGACCATCCACCGTGTAAGCCTAACCTTCGAAGTGGGTTGGCATGCCAACCCACTTTAGATGTGGGCTATTGATCATTATTGGCCGACCTTTGATGTGGATCATCCATTATGTGGGCCCACATTAATATGGGATCATCCATAATGTGGAGCTCATCTTTGATGTTGACCGTCTATTGTGTCAGCCCCACCTTCGATGTTGATGATCTATCACATGGGGCCTCCTTTAATACGGAACATGAGAGAGGGAAAGAGAACCTCCTTCCAAATGGAAGAGAGAGAGAAAGAGGTAACTTTTTTTGAGTACATAAGTTATTTTTACAATGATGCTTGTCAAACCAACTTAAGTAAAAAAAAGTAACTTAATAACTTAATATAAGTTAAAAAGTAACTTATTTGGTGGTATCCAAACAGACTAAGGGACCTAATTTACATTGATCTCAAAGGAAATTTATATGATTTGATTATCTAACTGGCATATTTGTAGGCTTTTAATGGGCAGTCGAAATGAAAAGCAGCCAATAGCCCTAGCTAATTTAACAAACAGACGTACGTCCACCATTCAAAGTGGAGATTGGTTGAACAAGGTATTTTAGATGAATTCAAATCCATACATGGCCCAGTTAATCATTATTTAGACCAGAAATTCAGGCCTGCATAGATGTCATGTACTTTAAGGTCCATCTGAAACCCAACCCAAACGGGCTCAATTAGCCCAGCCAGGTTGCATGTTGCCTTTGCCCAAGGCGTACAAGTTGTAGGCAAAAGCTACTAGATCAGCGTGATGACTAAGTGACATTCACTCTGCCTTAGCTTTGCAATCTAAATATAAAATATAAGCAGATTTAAAACTCTAGTAGACCATAGGATTACAATGGGGATTGAATGCTCACAGTGGAAACCTTCCTCAAGTATAAAAGTTTTAAAATAAATTAATATTTGTGATTTCACGCCAGTGGATGTAACCTTGTGAGCAGCTAGAATGGCACATAAACATCACGGTGGGACACACGAAGGTTTCAACTATGGGCATTTCTATCCCCAATGTTTCCTTACGTGTAGCACACTTGAGTCATGTCCAAAGGAGAGCGGATTGGGTACTACCCTCACCAGGACCTAGCTAGAGATGTATGGGCCTGTTAGGGGTTCTATGGGGCCTAACATGTTGTATATGTTTTATCCATGACATCTATACATTTTTTATGGATCATTTTAGTGCATGAGCTCAAAAAAGAGAGATTGAAGGCTGAAGTGGCCCACACCACAAAAAGCAATGGGGATCGAATTCCTACCATTGAAAACTTTTTAGTACCTATTGTCACCTTTATTTTCCATCCTATTCTTAAGGTCACCTAGACCTGAAAGATGGAAAAACTTCCTAAGACCCACCATTATGTTTATTTTCCATTTAACTTGTTTTTAAGGTTGGGCAAAACTTACTAGGACCCACCATAATATTTATTTTCCATTCAGCTTATTCTTTAAGGCCATAAACCTGTACGAAGGGAAAACGCAAATATCATCTTCATCAAAAGTTTTGTACCTTTAAAAAAGTTTTCAAAGGAGAGCTTTCAATCAATCACCACTAATTTCTGTTGTGTGATCCACTCAAGCATCCAATCACCTCCTTTTTTGGGCTTATGCCCTAAAGTGATCTATCAAAATGAAAGGCCTGAGTGGATAAAACATATACATCATGGTAGGCCCCGTGGAGGCCTGATAGGATCGCCCGGCTCTAGCTAAGCCTTGGTAGGGGTAGTACCCAATCCACGCCCTGTCCAAACGTTAACCAGATGGATGGAGTGGATTTCTCGGGTACGTCATGGTGAGCCCCACAGCTTCCGCCTCCAGGGGAGCAGATTAGCTGTTACCCAAGTAACACCTTAGTTACCCTGACCGTGTGGGGCCCACCTTGATGTATTTTTTGTATATCCATGTCGTCCATCTATTATTCCATATCATTTTAGGGTACTATCCTAAATTTTATGAAAATTCAAACCTCGGTTGGACCACACTATTAAAAATAGTGATGAATAACCATTAAAAAAATAATTATGGGCCATAAAAAGTTTTGGATTAAGATGATCTTTATATTTTTCCCATCATCTAAGTTTTCTTGACATTATCAACATGTTTTTATTTTATTTTTTATTTTAATGGTGAATAAAGTATGTTGATGCAAAAATCTGGATCACTCTCCACTCCTCGTGATGTTGATCGGATAGACCCTGGTCTTGCACAAAGGATGAGCAAAGGAGACCCTGGCTAAGCCGGAGGACCCTCCGATGCCTAAGTCAGGTCAAGGGAATCGGGGTCTTAAGTCGAAGAGTCGAGGGAGAGTAAGATGTTGCGTACCTGCAGCAATGGCATCTTCGTGTATTTATACCTGACTGTATGATGATCTGCATCCACTAATCACGGCATGACTCCCTTAATGAGGGGGATTTTAAGATCATGGAGATACTGTACGCAATCCAAGGATCACGTAATACGATATGCACATCATGCGTATCTGTGATCGACATTATCGCCCACGTCCTCTTATCGCAGTTTCTAAGTTCAACCCAAGGATCATCGACCTCAACCTCCGCCTCGAAGCATGGGATCAGCTCAGACCTTTTCAGTAGGTAAGGTAAGTCCAGCCCGAGGGATATCCGCCTCAACCTCCGTCTCGGAGCATGGGATCTGATCGGACCTTTTCGGTAAGTAAGGCAAGCCCAGCCCGAGGGACGGCGGTCTTAATCTTAGCCTCGGAGTATGGAGTCGGCTGGGACCTTTCCATAACAGAAGCCCCCTACTCTTCGAGGTCTGCTAAGGGCTCGGAGAGTAATCATTCAGAAGATCAGTTGCTTTGTCTAGCGGCTCTTCCGAGCGCGTTGTAACTCTTGCATTTCAAATTCTTACGCCTGTGGAGTTTCCCGCCCATGAGTTCCTGCACAGCGGACGCGTGGCGACGGTTTAGATCTCAAATCACTGCCCACCTATGACCTGTTGCCGCGTATACTTGGAGTAATGTGTCGGATGACATTTTTCCTTGTTTAGGCGTCGTTTCATTTATCCGAAGCACGCCGTTTGATGTCAGAGACGTACGATCCGACAGTGTACGAGCCAATGGTGTGTGGCCATGTCAGTCCTGAAGCCAATTTACGGCGATTCGGCTGCGACCATCATTGCTGGTCATTAATGCAGGGGCTTGTTGCGGTCTATAAAACCCTCCGGAGATTTCTTCACTTCATTCTCATACTTTGTGTTCGAGCCGTCATCGGAAGGGGCGATTTCCGGCGAAGGCGATTCCGGACGTTTAGTAATTTTTGGTCGGGCGATTCCGACGGATTAAACATTTTCGGCAGAAGCGATTTCTGGTGAGTCCTCTGCCCTTCTTTGCATTTCCTACTTCTTGCTTAAGCTGTTGTCCTACCTGGAGACCGTGCGAGGTTACAGTGACGACTCCGAGCCAGAGAGTTCCGACAACGGGAGAGGGGACTCTGAGGGCCCCTTAAAAACAGTGCCCTTGTATCCTCCGCCTCGACGGCAAAAGGAGACCGGGGCCCGGGCTCACGGGGCTGGTAGGAAGAAATCTACTCGAGCCCCCCGGATTGCATCCACTGGGGCTACTGAGATGCCGGCAAGTTAGAGGGCCTCGGAGGTAGTCTCCGGAGGTTCCGTGCTATCGGACAATCAAATAGAGTGGATACGCATGGAGTTTCAAATTCCTACCTCCGTCCGGATAAGGGCCCCTGGGCCACTTGAAGCCGCCGGAGCGCTTGCTGAGGGAGAAGTCGTCATTTTTCTTTGCGCACTGCAATGTGGAGTCCGACTTCCCCTGCATCCCTTCATCAGAACTATGATGGCTCACTTAGGCCTGGCTCCTGGGCAATTGACCCCCAACGCTTGGAGGGTGCTCATTTTTACTTTCATCATTTGGCGGCAAGTAGGGAACCCAGAGCTGACCCCATGGGAGTTGATGAGTTTGTACTTAGTCAAGCATGACGATAATGAGCCATGGTATTATTTTGCGACCCGAGGCAGTAAGGGGTCGAGACTGGTTCTGAATTTTCTTTCCTCCAACAAAGAATGGAAGAATAAATGGTTCTGGGCAGCGGGTGAATGGGAGGCACCTGTATCCGAAGTTAGGACTTTGACGGCCCGTGTACCCACTCGTTTTTCAAAACCAGGTCGAACCAATTAACTCTTTTTTTATATCATCTTCTATTGCATCAGTCGGACTGAGCTTTTTATTCCCATTTTTGGCAGAATTCGCTAGAGGTCCACCCATCCTTGATTCGGATCAGAAGAACCGAGTTGCCAAGGTAAAGGCAAGATCCGAGGAGCTTCGTTCCTGGTCGGATCTGATCACCGCCACCAATCTTCACTGGTCCGGGCTGTACAAATCCCCGCCTCTCTCGACTTCTTTCAGTGAGTATTCCTTTTGTTCATTCCGGTGGAATAGGACTCACCAGTTAGGCCGTTAATGCGTCGCTTTTGTAGGTATGGTTGAGGCGTCAGGTTCTCGGAAGAGGAGGGTGGCCCTGACAGCAAAGGAGTTATTGAAGCCCGTGGTTCGGAGGAAGACAACTGTTCGGAGGAGGCGAATAACCGCTCGTAAAGAAGGTCCTTCGAGTCTGGGTACTGCAGTTTTGACTCCAGTTACAACTGTGGTCGCGACTGTCCTTGTGGCTGTGGCTGTGGTTACTACAGCCCCCTCTCCTGCTCCGATAACTCCCACAACAGTGTGTGCTGAGGACCATCTCTTAGCGGTCGTCAGTTCAGCTCCCACGACCATAGCTCCTTCCATTCTGCCTGCAATTGTTCCTCTCGTCGGAGAGGTCCGTCCGTCGGCTCCTTGCATAGCTATTCCTTCATCCTCCGAGTGGGAGGAAGCCGTTAGGATGGCCGATGCCATGATTCCCCCCCCCCCCCCCCCGGCTAGAGGTGACCTTGGGGCCGAGGCCCAGGCTTCAGCTGGTAGCGGGACCGGTTTTACGGCGGCGACCGACTCTGCTCACGTGAGAACGAGCGGAGGGAATTTGCACCGGGCTACCATCTATCTTGCTTGACCCCCTGGGCTGCGAAGTACGCTCCTGAGGAGAGTATAGCTAACATCTTTAACAAGTCGGACAGCTCCTTCCTGAATGACTTGGCTACCATTTTCTATACGGTATCTTCACCGTCTTTTGTCGTTTTTCCTGTACTTGCGATTTTCAAACGTTTTATTCATTTATTTTTGTACAGTCTGTCCCAAAGCTTTTATCGGCTCGGGGAAGTGCGCGAGAGGCAGAAAAAAGAGAAGTCGAGCTGGAGGCCCTCAAAACTCAAATAGGGGTCTTACGGGAGGAGAACACCTCCCTCCGACTTTCGCAAGGTGAGCTACTTCAGCGAGTTGAAGAAGGGAAAGCCAAGGAGCATCAGCTACAGAAGACTGTTGTTGACCTCGAAACTAGGAAGCAGCGGTTGCAATGGGCGGTAGAGGACTTAACGGCTCGAAGTGACGCTGCAACTGCCGAGCTGACCCGGGCTAGGGCCATGCGGACTCGCTGGCCCAGGAGAACACTCGACTGGGGGAAGCTCTTGATCGAGCCAAGGTCGAGGCGGCGGAGGAGCAGGCCCGAGCCATTGCTCAGGAGAAGGAAGCTCAACAAGCCGAGGATGCAGCCTCTTTGGCCAAGGCGGTGGTTGAAGCAGTAGAAGCCTTTAAAGTTTCAAAGGAGATGGATGCTGAGGCCGCCAAGTTCTATGGTCGTGGATACGATGATTGTATTGAGGCGGTCCTGGGTTTATACCCGGACGTTAACCTTGACCCAATACTCCTTGAAAAACTGAAGAGTCGCCTGCAGATGAGGTCCGCCCGGATTCTACCCCTGATGCTCAAGCTCCCCTGCCACCCGAGTAGTTTAGATTTTCTTTTACTCCTTTTTTTTGGCTTAATTGGAACTTAAACTAGTTGGAATTCTTCTTTTTGGTTGCTCTTTTGACCTTTTAATGAAGGCGTGGATGATGATTTTTTATACGTTAATCTATAGCTGAATTCTTGTTGAATGCTGACGGTAGATTACTTGATTGTCAAAATGGGAGGTTAACTTTGTTGGCGGCGCCGCCAGAGCTGACCTTACCCAGATCTGACTTTACCTTTCAGCGGGCTGGCGTTTCCCAACATCTTATTGTTGAGCTTTTTCAGCTCGTTTATTGGGTCCGGGCCCCTAAGGGGTCGGCTCATCCCACAATCGGCGAGACTCATTCTGTTTCATCCGTTAATTCGCGAGTCGACCCCTGTCTTAAGGGAGTCGACTCGGCGCTTAGGCTTTTCCCCTAGTTTAGGGGATACCGTGTAAAATTTGTGGGATAACGTGTTGACCCTTTTTTCAAGGGATTAATCCATTAAATCCGCCCCTGCATATAAGAGGTAACTTTTCCTTAGTCGAGAATCCGTTCATGTAGATGAGAAGAGGCGAATTTTATTAAGAGCCTTAAAGGCTTGTTGCTCGGAGGCGTACATTTATTGAAAGCCTTAAAGGTCAGCCCGTCATGGATAATAAACTTTCAGATGCTCGGCATTCCAGGGATGGGGGAGCTGGCGACCTTCGATGTCTTCTAGGTGGTAGGAGTCTGGTTTGGTTGATCGAACAACCCGATAAGGCCCTTCCCAGTTTGGTCGAGTGTACCAGCCCCCTGCTCGGCGGTATTCTGGAACACTCGACGAAGGACTAAGTCCCCTGGTCGGAATCGCCTAGCCTTGACTTTTGAATTGAAGAACCGCGCCACTTGTTGATGCCGAGCAGCGACTCTAAGCTTCGAGGTATCTTAGTTTCTTCAAGCAAATCTAAGTTTGCGGCAATCTGCTCGAAATTCTGTTTTTCCTGGAAGCTCGCGACTCGGGCCGTAGGAAGACCAATCTCTACTAGCACCATTGCCTCCGAACCATAGGAGAGTGAGAATAGAGTTTCTCCTGTTGAGGACTGAGTTGTGGTCCTATAGGCCCAGAGAACAAATGAAATTTCTTCTGCCCATCTTCCTTTTGCCTTTTCCAGTTTTGTCTTGAGATGATGTTTGATAACCTTGTTGACTGCCTCTACTTGTCCGTTCGACTGCGGATGTCGGGGAGAAGAGTATGCATTCGTGATGCCGAGTCCTCGGCACATGTTTCGAATTTTATCGTTATCGAACTGTCGGCCATTGTCTGATACGATGGTTCGCGGAATCCCGAACCGGCAGATGATGTTTTTTCAGACGAAGTCGATCACCTTCTGCTTTATAATTTTGGCTACCGGTTTGGCCTCAGCCCATTTGGTGAAGTAATCCACAGCAACAATGGCGAATTTGACCTGTCCTTTCCCCGTGGGTAAAGGGCCGATAATGTCGATTCCCCATTGAGCGAATGGCCAAGGGCCGTTCATAGGGGTCATTTCTTCTGCCGGTTGCCTCGGCACGACCGCAAATCGCTGGCATTTGTCACATTTTCGGACGTAATCTTTAGAATCTTCCTTGATAGTTGACCAGAAGTACCCTTGTCTGAGTATCTTCAGGGCTAAGGCCCGACTGCCGGAATGATTTCCGCAGACTCCTTCATGAATCTCTCGCATTACGTATTCTGCCTCATCGACTCGGAGACACCTGAGGTAGGGCTAGGAATGTCCCTTCTTGTATAAGATACCATCTAAGACGATGTATCGAGCTGCTCGGACTTTGAGTCGCCTGGCTTCCAGCCTGTCCGAGGGAACCTCTCCTGTCACGAGATAATTAAGGATCGGATCCATCCAGCTCGGACTTGCTCGAACTGGGTTGACTTCTTTCTCCTTTTTGTTAATGCTTAGTTGTTCCAGAAATTCGACAGGGATGATTCGTGAGATCTTCCCCTCCACAGCTGAGGCGAGTCGTGCTAGGGCGTCGGCCCATTAGTTTTCTGTCCTCAAGATTTGATGGATCGTGCAGTTCTGAAATTTCTCAATCAATTTCCTCGCCTCATTAAGATAGGCCACCATCCTCATTTCCTTAGCTTCGTACTCGGCAGATATGTGATTTACTACCAGCTGAGAGTCGCATCGGACTCGAAGAGACTGGACGCCTAAACTTGCTGTCAGTCTGAGTCCCGCTAACAAAGCTTCGTATTCCGCCTCATTGTTTGAGGCTCTGAATCCCAATCTGATTGCGTATTGAACGGTTGTGGAGTCGGGTGCTGTCAAGACGTTCCCAGCCCCAGCCCTTTGACATTGGATGACCCGTCCACATAGAGAACCCATCCTAGATCTGATATTGCTTTTTGATTACTCGGAGGAGTGGGAAAAATTGCTTCGACTTCGGCACCGATCTTTTTGGCGCTCGGAGTGAATTCAGCGATAAAGTCGGCTACGGCCTACCCTTTGATTGTCATCCTCGGACGAAACTGAATATCGAACTCACCGAGCTCGATGGTCCACTTAGTTACCCGACCTGACACCTCGGGCCTCTGGAGAACTTGCCTGAGAGGGGAATCGGTTAACACAATTACCGAATGAGCTTGGAAGTATGGGCATAACCTTCGAGCTGAAATAACGAGGTTAAGTGCCAGCCTTTTCAGGGGTGAATATCTTGTTTCTGTCGGCACCAAAGCTTTGCTCACGTAATAAACAGGGTGTTGCTTGCCTCCAACCTCCCTAATCAGAGCCGAGCTAACGGCCGAGGCTGAGACTGCGAGGTAGAGGAATAGGGGCTCGCCTTCTTCAGGTTTGGATAGTAGGGGGTGAGCCCAAGTATTGTTTCAGCTGCTGGAAGGCTTGCTCGCACTCTGGCATCCATTCTGCCTTCTTATGACCCTTCAATTGCTAGAAGAAGGGGAGGCACTTATCCGTCACTCTGGAAATGAAACGTCCGAGTACTGTGACTCGACCCGTGAGGCATTGTATATCTTTGACGGTTCGAGGCGAACTCATGTCGTGGAGCGCCTTGATTTTATCTAGGTTCGACTCAATACCCCTCTGACTAACCTGGAAGCTGAGGAATTTTCCCGAGCCGACTCCGAAAATGCACTTTGTTGGGTTCAGCTTCATCTGGTATTCTCGGAGGATGGCAAACGTTTCTCCAAGATCCGTCAGATGATCAGCGGCGTTGATACTTTTTACTAGCATGTCATCGACATATACTTTCATTGTGCGTCCAATCTGTTTAGAGAACATCTGGTTTACTAGCCTTTAATACGTAGCCCTAGCATTTTTTAGGCCGAATAATAGAGCCCCTTGATTGTGACAAAGGTAGTCTTCTGCCTATCTGGGGGATGCATCGCGATCTGATTATATCCGAAATAGGCATCCAGAAAAGAGAGCAACTCATGCCCTGTTTTGCTGTCCACTAGCTGATCTATCCGAGGCAGCGGGAAACTATCTTTCGGGCAAGCTTTGTTCAGATCTGAGTAATCTACGCAGACCCGCCATTTCCCGTTGGCTTTCTTTACGAGGACTACATTTGCGATCCAATCGGGATAATGTACTTCTTCTATAAATACTGCGTCGAGCAGGATGGAGACTTCGTCGGCTATTGCCTCATACCGCTCGGCATCGAACGGCCTTCTTTTCTGCTTGATGGGTTTATGATCTGAATCCACATTTAGCCTATGGACCATGACTTTCAGGGAAATCCCGGGCATATCTTGGTGAGACCATGCAAAGATGTCTCTGTGTTGTCGCAGGAACGTTAAGACTTCGTACCGTTGTTCAGGATTCAGTAATGTCCCGAGTTGAACAGTTCTGCTCGGTTCAGCTTCATCAAGCGGCACTTTCTCTAGGTCTTCCATGGACGAGCACTCCACAGCCCTCTGGGGTCTAGGACGTTAATGAAAAGCTCCTGCTTAACTGACACCTTCTTTACCGCCACCGCATAACATCTCCGAGCTTCTCACTGATCGCCTCGGAGGTAGCCTATCCCACCTTCAGTGGGAAATTTCATCATCAGGTGGTAAGTAGAAATGACCGCTCTCATTGTATTAAGAGATGGTCTGCCCAGGATAATGTTGTGCATGGATGGTACATTGACAACTAAGAAGTCCACCATCAGTGTGACTTGATGTTGTCCTTCTCCCGCAGTTACTGGGAGGGAAATAGCTCCTTAAGAAATCACTCTTTCTCCGGCAAAGCCGTACAAAGGGTCTGCACAGGTCTAAGATGGGACCGCGGAATCCCCATTCTTTTAAAAGCCTCAGAGTAGAGTACATCAGCCGAAATCTCGGTGTCGACTAAGATACGGTATACTTTGCGATTCGTTATAGTTATGGTGACTACTAAGGCGTCATCATGCGGGTGTTGAATCCCGTTCGCATCTTCTTCCGTGAAAGTCAGAGTGCACGGACTGACTCGAAGTTCCTTACTGGGCCGTTCGGTCAAATGGACGTAGTGATCTAGCTCGGACTTCCGAGAATGAGCCTTTCGTGCCCTATTTAATCTCCCCCGCCGGACGAACCCCCGAAGATAGTGCGGATTTCGGCGGGCTCCTCCGTGGCGTTATTTTGCTCTTCCGCTCCCTTTCCTCTCTCCGAGGAGTTTTTCCTTCCTTTGTGTATCGATGCAGATGTCATTTTCGAATGAGAGCTTCAATTTCATCCTTAAGGTCAACACAATCATCCGTGTTGTGGCCGTGGTCACAATGGAATCGGTAGTACTTGCGTTTGTCTCGATGGTCTGAATCGGCTCTCATGTAGACAGGCCAGTTCGGTAGCTTCTCTCCCCGGATGTCCAATAAGATCTGTTCGGCGGATGTGTTAAGGGAGGCATAGGAACGGAACCTTCCCTCCAGCCTTTTGTTCGGACGACGATCGTGAGGAGTGCGATCATTGGTTCCTTTGTCAGGCATTTGGGATTCCTCGTTCCTAGGTCTTTCCCCTTGCCATTCGGCTCAGCCACCTGGACACTTTTGCGGGCATTGGTGAATTCCTCAGCGTTGGTATACTTCTGAGCTCTGGCCACAAGTTCAGCCAGTGTTTTTGGTGGATTCTTCCCAATGGAAAAAGTAAACTTTCCTTCTTTCAAGCCACTGAACATAACGGCGAGGGCCATTTTGTCATCATAGTCCTCCACCAATAGCGCTTCCTCGTTAAAGCAGGTGATGTAATCCTTCAGTGACTCCTTCGGCCCTTGCTTGATAGTAAGAAGGTGAGTGTTGGGTTTCCGATTTCTCTTACCGCTGATGAACTAGATTAGGAATAGTCGGCTCAACTCTGTGAAGGAGCGGACTGAGTTTGGTTTGAGTTGCCGGTACCAACTCCGAGCGGATCCCATTAATGTAATTGAGAACCCTCGGCACATCATTGCATCCGTCGCTGTCTGGATCTGCATCCAGGAGTGGTAGGCTTCCACGTGTTCGGATGGGTCCCCAGATCCAGAATATTGAATGACGGAAGGTATCTGGAACCTCTGAGTCATCACCTCGTTCATGATTTCTGAGGTGATGGGAGGTTCGGTCTCTTCCATCATTGCCTGGACGGCAGCGGGAACTGACGTTGGTTGCTGTTTTTTCTCTAGAGTTAAGAACTTGTTGTTGAGCTCCTCGAACCGTTTCTCTCATGGATCTCTATTTTCTACCACAATCTCTTGGGCATTCTCTCTCTCTGGACTTCTCCTCTCTAGACTTCTCCTCCACCTCCTCCGTTCTAACCGATGACGGAGATCCATTGGTGCCAGGGCTGAAGTAACCGATGCATTAGTCGAAGCTCGCGTTGCGGTGTTCCGGGCCGAGGGTCGAATTTGGGTCGGAAAAGGATGTTGACTCGATAGGAGCACCTGAGGATGCGGGGGTGCCTCAGGCCTCACACTCCTTGGCGCGGAGTGGGCTTCCACAACCGGGCCGACTGGTTCGGGGACCGGGTCTTCTTGAGCCGGACGTAACTATCGCTCCTGTTGCTGCTTCATCATGTTCACTTCATCACGTAAGGCTTGAATTTCGCCCTGCATGGCTCGATACTTGCTTGCCCGGTTGCGCGAACATTAGGAAAGTCCCGGGGTGATTCCGCATGAAGTAGCGATGAGGAACGAGTTTGTTCGTTTTGCTCTGGTTCCGCAGCTACCGTTTTCTTCTTTCCTCTCGCCATTGTACTCGAGAATAGGAACCTGACTTTTTGTATCAGTTTCCCACAGACGGCGCCAAAAAATGTTGATGCAAAAATCTGGATCACTCTCCACTCCTCGTGATGTTGATCGGATAGACCCTGGCTAAGCCGGGGGACCCTCCGATGCCTAAGCAAGTCAAGGGAATCGGGGTCTTAAGTCGAAGAGTCGAGGGAGAGTAAGATGTTACGTACCTGCAACAATGGCGTCTTCGTGTATTTATACCTGACTGTATGATGATCCGCATCCACTAATCACGGCATGACTCCCTTAATCAGGGGATTTTAAGATCATGGAGATACTGTACGCAATCCAAGGATCACGTAATACGATATGCGCATCATGCGTATCTGTGAGCGACATTATCGCCCACTTCCTCTTATCGCAGTTTCTAAGTTCAGCCCAAGGAGCGTCGACCTCAACCTCCGCCTCGGAGCATGGGATCGGCTCGGACCTTTTCAGTAGGTAAGGTAAGTCCAGCCCGTGGGATATCCGCCTCAACCTCTGTCTTATAGCATGGGATCGGCTCGGACCTTTTCGGTAAGTAAGGCAAGTCCAGCCCGAGGGACGGCCGTCTTAATCTCAGCCTCGGAGTATGGAGTCGGCTCGGACCTTTCCATAACAAAGTACATTATGGAAACCCTACGGAGAGCCCTTTGGAATTTTTAATGGTGAGACACTCTATCACCATTATTTTCTGTGTGTAGTCCATCTGATGTTTGGATCCGATTAATTTTTAGGACCACACCTAAGATGGGCTAGAGAAACGGATGTACGGCGTGGATATACAACACATCATCCAAGGTGGGCCTCACGGTAAGGGTAACACCTAATCTGCTCCCCCCTACTAGTGCTCTCCATTGGTTGGGGAACAGGAAAGTCGTGTCACCTGGGCTGGGCTTTTGGCGATCAGTGAGGATAATTTCGTCAAGTCAAAATTTTCAAGACCGTTGATTCTTATATGATATTTTACTCCCCACAGTCGCTTCATACCCTTGGGTAGGAGAAATGGAAAATGTAACTGCTCTCTCCGACCAATCTCCATATTTTCTTAGAAAATCCCATCTCATATTGTTACCTGCCATATGTCATATTGTTGCCAATTCAATCAAATTAGGTTACACGTTCACAAGGGCATGTATTTGGTTTTCACACGTGGGTGTGTGGGTATGATGCGTGGGTGTGCTCGAGTCTACTTGACTCAATGTTTGACTGAACCATTGGGAACCCTGGCATTGAGTATGATTGATTAAAGAGTATACACAAAATCCAACTATTCTCTTAACTACCGATTGTGATCAGTGATCAAACAATTTATGAAAAGGCAAAGGTTAGCCTTTCCGAATGGATTCTTTTTCCCTTATGTCAATGGACTTAGGCACTTGTTCTTTTGGCATGATTTATTTGCTACCGTAATTTAGTGATAACAATAAAGAAAGAAGATATAGGCCAAAAGTATTCTCTTATTAATGATACTTATAATAGTGGCACTCACAATTGGCTTGAGGGATGACGATCCCTTCGTTGCCTAATCGTTGATTGAGCTTCATAAAAGGAACGTCGTGACGTGTGGGATAGTCATCTAAGCATTGCTCAATTGGAAACTAGGTTTTTTGGCTAAAGAAGTCGTGAAAGATAACGATGCCATATTTGCAAACTGCGACTCAAATGTGGCATCAAAGGCCTTCTTTTACAATGCCACAAAAATTTTATGCTACCCCTACGGTCAGGAGTGGCACATGCTACACAAGGTTTGGTCCAGTGAGTTGATGTGCAACACTGTACTCAACTCTTACTATGATCTCCGCCAACGTTATATCCGACGGATGGTTAGCGATGTCTATGCAATGATCGGCACACCCATTTATGTCTGTGAGATCAAGATACTTATGAGTGTACTCGACGTGGTGATTGGAATGATGTGGGGCAGCACACTCAAAGGTGTTGTAAGATGTCTTCAATCTGACCGAAATCAAGGGTCTATCGATGTCATCGATAGACCACTCGATTCCATTGAGCATCAATCGATGCTAACAACAAGTCTGTTCAATCCCATCGAGAAACTCCCAAATTTTGGCTTTTGCTTGCTAGACAGTTTTGGAGTTTCTACTTGATGCCATCGAATGTGTCTTCAATGCCATCGACTGGCCCTCAATAGTCGTCGATGCTATGGAAGGTCCCATCAACAAATGCGTGCGGTTTGGCATAAGTGCAATTTTTATTTCCTAATTGAGTTGTAACTTTATATGAGGGTTGTAAATAGGGGAATTATGGTTAAGGATATACAAGGGGCTTTTAGAGCAAAAGGGAGAGCAAAGCTAGGATTTTGTTAAGGAATTTTGAGGTTGTTCGGATCAATAAATCCATCCATCTCTTGTGATATCATTTCATAGTAAATTGCTTGTCTCTTTGTGCCGTGGTTTTTTCCCACGAGTGTTTTTCACGTAAAATTCGTGTTCTATGTGTTTTGTTTACATTTGATTTCGTATGGTTTGATTGAATTCGGGTTTGCTTCCGTACGATCCATAACAAGTAGTATCAAAGCTAACATTTCAAGTTCTAATCTGAAACATGTAGATAAAAAGGTCTAACGTGAAGTACGAAGCTGAAAATTTTACCAGTAGAAACAACTTTGAACTATAGAAGGTTAAGATGAGAGGTCGTCTAGTTCAGTAAGGATTGTAACATGCTCCCCTTGGTACGGCAAAGCGTCCTCATCTACGAGTTGAAGAGTGGAATGAATTTGATGAGAGAGCTACAATCTAAATCCAATTATGTCAAGTGGACAACATTCTCTACAATGTCCTAGATCAAAAGACCACCGCAAGGATACAGATGAAACTAAATAGTTTTGTACATAAAGAAATCTTTGGATAATTGTCTGTATTTTAAGAAACAGTTATATAATCTTAAGATGACAAAGAAGTCTGATATCAATAAACACATGAACACATTCAGTGAATTGCTTTATAAACTGACGAATGTGGATGTTAAAATCGAAGAAGAAGATCAAGCCTTAATTCTGTTGAATTCGCTTCCACCATCTTATAAGAATCTCATAAACACTCTAATCTACGATAAGAATATCATCGATGTTGAAACTGTCATCTCAGCCCTTCATGAGAAGCAATTGAAAATGAAAGACAATGGTGTGGGTACATCTATAATCTTAAGATGTTGAAATGAAAAATAACCAATGGAATTATTTGTGAACTTTTACATTACTTGATTATCTCATGAACAAACAAATGTCCATCATTCGGAGTCAAGATTTGGTTGAATATTCTGATTTTGAGATAACCATCAACCTACACTGGAATACATAATTCAAAGGATTTAATTGAGTTAATATAAGATGCATGTAGAATTTTTGAGGAATCATGGATTGCAGTGTATTTAAAATTTAAATAAAAAAAAAATAAAAATTGACCCCACATGATAGATTATCCAAATTGATAATTAGACCATCGATCTATGAGAAAATCGAATCATTGTGAAGAGTCATCTCAACAATGGAAGCCAAATAAATAATAAATTAAAAATACTTGAAATTAATAACTAAACAAGTAATAAATTTTAAATTAAAATCTTAGTTTATGTTTAGAATTGAATTAATAATAAATTCAAAAAATAGAGTGTTGCATTTCGGGGGAGAACCCACTCAAGTATAGTGTGAAAATGCTCCTGCATTAATTAATATTAGTGAAGAGTCTCGAACAATTAGTCCAGTCCCACATCTCATGGGTTAGGTTCTCAGCCAAATCTCTATTAAGATTTTGTCCTGCGGAACCACACAGATCTAGATCTTGGATAGCAATCCAATGGCACCAAGCACACACAAGAGAACACAGATTTAATCTAGAAAACCCTTGCGAGAAAAAACCACGACACAAAGCGACAGAAATCCACTATAAAAAGAGAAATTACAAAGAGAGAGGACTTACCCGATTCGAACAACCTCAAATCTCACCCTTGCTATACCCTTGGATTTCCCTAAAACCCCTTTAGAAAGCCTTAGAATTATTTCTCATACCATTGAAAAAACCCTAGGGACACCTACTTATAGTTTAGGCAACTTCTCTTTCGCATCCTTGTTGCGAAAGGACTCAAAATCTGCAATCCGCACAAAATCGCGGAACGAATATGCGTAACCATGACCGGTCGAGCAGACTGCACGACTGGTTAAGCGCCACCCACGACCGGTCGAGCACCTCAGACTCCAAAAATTTATACTCACTGGACTTTGAGTCGAGCGGGCTACTAGTCGAGCCGCTCCCACGACTGGTCGAACCTGACCCATGACCGGTCATGCATGTTTAAATTTAAGACATATGATAACAATCTCCTCATAGGCCCTATATTACATGGGATCCGCCTCACACGAGTAAGGTCCATCTCACACAAACCGTCCACCACGAGTGTGTCCCTGCATCCCACAGGCCACCCCAATTAAGCCCGGTGTGAAAATGCTCATGCATTACTAGTCCATTCATAGTGTAATATGGCCATAAGTCCTCACATCCATCCTCAAACTCCAGCAAATCCAACACAAAATGAGCTCTGAGGACTCGAGTCTACGCCCAATCCAATCCATGAGCTAGGACTTGGGTTCAGTCCAAGCTTAGCCCGCTATTACAGTACTCAGCCAATGGTCCTGAATGAGTCAGGTTGGGCGGCACGGACGGGCTTACTCGTTATGCGTTTGGATAAATACAAATCTATATATGGATCGGTTAGTCGTTAAGTCACAAATTCAGGACTCCGTAGAGGACATGGACCGTAAGGCCCATTCCAGACTTAACGCATACCGCCTCAACTGGCCTAGGCAGGTACATGAATTGCCTTTCCTGTACCTAGGGTCAGCATGTCAGTGACATCTACGGCCATCTATTAGTTTTGCTAGATAACGTTTGGTCAGAGTCCAATGACATCCACTCCATTGATTAGTTTTGCTACCTAATGTTTGGTCAGATTCCAAAAGTTAAGCAGATCCAAAACTCAAATAGACTACAGGAATGGCGGAGATTGAATGCTGGCCATTGATTTTTTTTTTATAGCCATAAAAGTTTCCGATAAAGATAATATTTGTGTTTTAAGTTCATGCCAGTGGCAATAACAGTTCCACCAATGGTGGGTGGAACCCTTGACTGTGGGGGCCCACCGTGATGAAAGTTACTACATCCACTCCGTCCATCCGTATTGAAAGCTCATTTCAAGGTATGATCCAAAAAAATGAAATAGACCCAAATCTCAGCTGTATCATAATACAGAAAACAGTGGTAATTGACAATTAAAAACTTCTTGTGGGCCATAAAAGCTTTGGATTAAGATAATATTTGTGTGGTCTCTTTATCTAGGTATTTGTGACTTTATCAACAGGTTGGATTGAAAATAAACATTCTGGTGGATTCCATAATGTTTTTAATGGTGGGGATTCAATTAAGACTGTTTCCTGTGGTATGGTCCACTTAAGATTTGGGTCAGCTTCATTTTTGGTACCGTGCGCTAAAATGAGCTTTCAAAATGGCTTGACAGTGTGGATTTAAGGCACGTACATCACTGTGAGCCCCACAGTCAGGTGTCCACGCACTTGATTGGCATATTAACATCACGGCAGGACTCATGAAGATTTCACCATTAGGCTTTTTTTATAGCCAATTTGGTGAAGTATACCTGAGTTTTGGATCCTCCTGATTTTAGAATCATCCACTTGGGAAGTAGATGGACCGAATTGCTTTCTAGCGTACATCACAGCCCCACAGCTTCCGCTAGCAGTGCTATCTCATACGGCCTGACCATGGGCCCACTTGATGTATTTCTTATATATCCACGCCGTCCATCCTTTTCCAAATCATTATAGGGAATGACAATAAAAATGAAGCAAGCCCAAATCTCAGATGGCCCACACTACAGTAAACCATGGTGATTGACCATTAAAAACTTTTTGTAGGCTACAAAAGTTTTGGATCAAGCTAATATTTGTTTCTTCCTTAGATCCAAGTCATTTTTTTAATCTTATCAACAGGTTCGATGGCAAATCAACATTACGGTGGGTACTAGGAAGTTATTAATGGTGGGTTGTTCAATCACCACTGTTTCCTGTAGTGTGGTCTCCCTAAGATTTGGATTTGCTTTTTTGTTTTTGTCTCGTGCCCAAATTGATCTGGTAAAACCGATGGACGGTGTGAATATGCAAGAAATACATAAAGGTGGGCCCCACGGTCAGGGCCGTACCGTGCTGGGTGAGGCCAGGGCCGCATCTAATCCGCTCGCCAGGAAAATGGAGTCGCACGTGCCGGGCTTTTGGCGATAAGCGAGGGTAGTTTCGTCAAGTCAAAATTTTCAAGGCCGTTCGTTCACGCCTGATTTTTCACTCCCCGCGACGGCTTGATACTCTGCAGCGGTAGAAATGGAAAATGCAGCCGCTCTCGCCATCCAATCTCCATATCTTCTCGGAAAACCCCATCTCATCCCTCTCTCTCGCTCTATCCCTTTCTTCCACAACAGGAGAACCAGCAGAGTAAGGGTGAGGGCAGAAACGGAAGAGAAAGTTAGTGCGGTTGCAGGGACCACCGAAGACGACTCCGTCTCCGGTCCACCCGACAAATCCTCGGCCGGAAGCGGAACCGGGTTCGGCTCTTCTTCTTCTTCTTCAAGGGGACAGAAGAAGAAGAGAAGCAGAGAGAGGGCTGCCGTGATTCGGCGCTCCCCCATCGACAAGCCCGATTTGTTCAGCGAATCCCAGCCGTCTGATCGGCAGCAGCAGCAGCAGGACGTGAACGAGAGCGCCTTTCTTCTCACGTGGCTGGGCTTGGGAGTCCTCATACTCGTCGAAGGTATCGCTCTCGCTGCATCAGGTACTACTCATCGAATCACTCTCTGCCTTTTCAGTGTTCGAAAATTCTCAATCTAGGGTGCGTTTGGCTACACAATTGAATTGCGATTTTGTTATTCCTGATAAGGTGGAAGTGTAGTTATATATGATACTCAGACTGTCTATGACGCTTGATACGCAGGCCTCAGAAATTGTACAATTGCCATATATCAACTCAAATAAAACCGACTAGATTCTGCAGACAACTGTTGGAAAGTTGCAATCCCAATATCATATTGATTGAAAAATCCTAACCTCTAATTGGTGGACACTTGTTTGTGGAAATACGAATGCTGGATATTTTTCATTTTTAACTGTCCATAAATGTTAACCTGATAATCAGATAATCAAATAAGCTTGATTTCTTGTTCATGATACATCTACACTGAATACTCTAATCTGGACTGTTTAATTTGACTATTCGTATGCCACGTGTGCAATTTCTAAGTAATTTCTAATTGCTTGTGTATCATCCATCACACTACCAGAGTATCAAAGCTTGTCTTGTGGTGGAAATCACCAAACCGTTGGTGAATCGCGGTGCACGTGACAGCATGGTTCACTCGTGGAGATTTGGGCCATTTATCATGATACAACCCACAGATAGCACCTGTGTGTCGGTCTCGTCCTATAGTTAGATTCTTAAGTTAATAGGAGTCCTTTGTTAGCAAGTCTTTGTCTGAATGTTATTTTCTTCCTTTTTATTGGCTATTGTTGGTGCGGGAATCTCTTTCTTTGAAAGAGATACGTAGGGCCTGTTTGGCTTTGCTAAAAAAAATAAAATTGTGTGATTTGATTATGAAAATCACTTTTTTAGGCTTTAAGTGTGTTCAGTTAGCCACTTAATTAATCAATTTTAGGAAAATGATTTTGGAAATTTCACTTTTTTTTGAAGTGCCTAGCCCCGTTTCCTCCAGTCGTTTATGGTTCTACAAACTTGTGAACAACACTCATAAAATCGAAGATTGTTAATTGCACATGTGTGTAGAGCCATACACCTCTCAAACATGTGCCATTGTTCAAGATAGAATCCATCCACCATTTGGTCCAACCATGTTTTCCCTAACTTTAATCTGGTCAACTCAGAAGGTGTGCCCCAATATTGGAAACTAGTGGATGGGTTAGAAAACTTCAGCCAAGTGTTTTAAAGCTGTACATTTTTTTTGCAAACTATGCCCCACTTGACTAGCGGATCAACCCAATTCTTTGGCTAGGGCATCAATATTGTGGTGCCTTTCTAATGGATGGATTAGATCTTGGACCTACATACCATGATGGCAAATGCGAGGCGTGTACATGAGTTGTATTGCATACGCTTGTGGCCTTAGCAAACCTCATCTCTAGAAAAGCTAGATGGACACGACTTTCCTATAAACCCCGCTTGCAGCATTGTGGGGCCCACCGCGATGACAATGCAATAATCACTTTGCCCATCCGTTTTGCCGTATTATGTTAGGATATGACTCCTAAAATGAGGTAGATCCAAGACTTAAGTGAGCCATGCCAAAGGAAAAAGTGGGGATTAGTACTCACCATTGAAACGTTCCTAGGAAATTGTTTCTTATGCATGTTTACCAAGCATGCACTTTTTGGGTGCGAAGTGGGGGTGGGGCACTAAAAAATCTTCATCATATGGATCTTCGATGGTTAGGAGAGGAATCATGTCTACACAAGTTGAGTTTGAGGTAGGGGTTGGCTTTAGTCTTGGAGATGGGGAAAGGATCCATTTTTGGGAAGATGCGTGGATGGGTGATACCCCTTTGGATACCTTATTCCCTATTATTGCTCATCTCTCGCCGTCCCACAACATCCTTATGGTGCAATGTGCTTCAACTAGTGGATCTTCGACAATGTGGACTCCTCGGTTATTTCTTTTTGAAGTTGAGGAGTGCGAGCTGCCATCACTTCTCACTCTCATTCAGCCATACCACTAGTCCACCAGGGAAAAGGACTGTATGTTGTGGAAAAATGAGCCATCGGGGCGTTTTTCAATTAGAACCTTTTATGATGTGGTATCTGAGTTTGCTACGATTGGAGATGCTTCGCATGCCAAGCATGTCTGGTCTTCTGCGGGTCTACCAAAAGTTGCTGCTTTTTGTTGGTTAGTAGGTAGAGAAAGGGTCTTAACTGTGTACTAGTGTTTTAAATAGCTACGCTATATAGCTTACGATACGTAGCGCAACTTAGTCTTAACGCCAAGTAGCTGATGACAATAGCTTAAATTACATGTGGCCTACGCTATATGATAATTTGCATATGCTATATGCTACATAGACTACGCTAAACGCTATGTAGCTCACATTACAAGTTATTTTTGCAACCCAGTGCAACCTTGATTAAAAATCTAGTAGTGCGTAGCTTACGCTACATGCTATGTAGCTTATGCCTCACACTTCAGAAGGGTGAATGCTATGCTACATGCTATTCGCTATTTAAAACACTGTTGTAGACAATCTTCAGAAAAGGGGGATGATACTGCCCAATATTTGCTTGCTTTGTGGGAGTAGCTTGAGACGGTCAATCATCTATTCATCCACTGTCCACCCTCATCCAAAGGGTGGTATCCCGTGCTGTCCAAATTCAACTTCTGTTGGGTTATGCCGAGATCTGTAGGTGAGTTGTTTATGGTGTGGCATCGGGTTATTCTAGAAAAAGACAAGAAGGTATTGTGGAGCCTGTCTTTTGGCTACTCTTTGGGTGATCTGGGAAGAGAGGAACAGAAGATGTTTCTGCGATGCGAGCCATATCTTTTGATTGGATTGTTGGTAGGGTTTGGGGATTTATTCGAAGTGGGGCTGATGTGCTCTGTTTGGATGTGTTGTTTGTTGGGGTCTGTTTTCTTGGTTTTTGCTTCTTGGGAGTTGTTGTTTTGGGGGCTTGTTTAGTTGTTTGGGTTGGTTGGGGCTTGATCTTGTATTCTGTGACCTGTCGCCCATTCAGTGCCTAGCTAATGTATTACTGTCACCTTTCAAAAAAAAAATAAAAATGCACTCTTTCACATAAGCAATTCTTAAGAAACAAGAATCAATTTTGCAATTGCTAGAAGCAACACCAAACAGGGTCTAAAGTTTACTTGAGGGGTTATAATACCACTTTTTTCAATAAAAAGAAGTAAAAGACTTGTTCTTATGTGGGTGTCATCTTCTTCTCATTTTCTCATTTTCCTATTTTTTATTGAATTCAAGGAGACAAATCTTCCAATCTATTCCGTTGATACACACAGTTTACCTATCAGAATCGTATGAGAGCAACGACTGGGATTTAATGGTAGGTGTAAGTTACAAATATCGTATCAGTGTTTCAAATATCGATACTATCAGCCAATATTATCGGTTTCGCCCCCTAGCGAGACGAAACTACTCCGATAACCCCCGGAAGATACCGAAAATCCAAAACTTCAGATATCAGCCGATATTATCGTCGATATCGCACAATATATCGCCGATACAACCCAAACAGTGCGATATCGCGGTATTTCCGCCTCCATTATTGTCTGAAATCATGCCGTAGGTTGTGGAGAATCAAAATTTTTTGAATGAGAGAGAGAGAGAGAGAGAGAGAGAGAGAGAGAGAGAGAGAGAGAGAGAAATCAGAGACTACCTGTAGCCGTAGGCTGTAGCGGTGATCGGAGGTGGGCCATTCGACAGGTAAGTATCTGTATCCCTCTTTCTTTGAATTTTTCTCGCTATTTTCTTCAAATTTTCTCTTTCTTCGCTGATTGGAACGTGCCTATGCAAATTTTTCGGAGATTCAGCGAGAAAACTGGCCAGATTTGAGGAAACGGAACGAGAAATCCTCCTCCGGAACCCTTGCTGCGTGAGGGAGAGGGAGAGCACTCGTGCCGGAGAGGGGAAATGAAGGAGTTGGCGCAGGAGGGGTTAAATAGGGATCGGCGCTCGAGCTGGTTCACTGAGCACACTTTTATTGTACTCAGTAAATTCAATTGGGCCCACCTTTAATGTATGTGGTCTATCCATGCCATCCATCTGTTTTCCCATCTAAATTAAGAGGTTGATCCCAAAACTTAGAGACGGGCAGTGGATCATACCACAGGAAACAGTGGTGGTACTGATTTCCACTGTTGAAACCTTTCTGGCCCTGCAATGATGTTTATCAGTCATCCAAACCGTTAATAACATCATATAGACGTGGATGAAGGGAAAATACGAATTTAAGATTGATCTAATCATCCAAGACTTCTATAGCCAAAAAGGGTGTTTTAACGGTGGATGTTCAATTCAACTGTTTTGTAAGGTGTGGCCCATTTAAACATTGTATATGGTTTATTTTTGGGCTAAAGCCCTGAAATTATCTGGTAAAATGGATGGACGGAGCAGATAAAGTACATAAATCGTGGTGGACCTCATGTGAGTTTACACAGTACGCTAAGCGTAGTGAGTTACTCACTGTACAATCGCATAAAGTGGTGTCCGTGTTCTATGGGTCCCACGGTAATGTGTGTGTCATAGCCACACCGTCCATTAATTTGGAAATAATTTTTTAGGGCATGACACAAACAATAATGTAGATCTAAATCTTTAGTGGACCCTGCCACAGAAAATTATCTCTTGTGGCCCTCAAGAAAATTTTAATGGGAACGTCACTCTCTCCACTGTTTTCTGTGGTGGGGTCCACTCGAGCTCTGGATCTGACTCATTTTTTGCCTCACGCCCTAAAATGATCTATTCAAATGGATGGACGGTGTGGATAGAAAAAATACATCATGGTGGGACCCACGTAACTTGTTGACGTCACTTCAGTAGCGATTTAGAGGAAATCGGATGGTGAGTTACTCAGTACACTATTATCGTACTGAGTAAACTCTGTTGGGCCCACCATGAATGTATATCGTCTATCCACGCCGTCCATCCGTTTTTCCATATTATTTTAGGGGTTTAGACCAAAATTTAAGCATACCCAAAGATCAATTAGACCATACCATAGGAAACAGTTGGAATAATGACTTCCACCGTTGAAACCTTTCTAGGGCCCACAGTGATGTTTATTTCTCATCCAACCTGTTCATAAGATCACACAGACATGGATGAAGGGAAAACACAAATACAAGCTTGATCCAAAACTTTTATAGCCCCCAAGAAATTTTCAACGGTAAATGTTCAATTGACACTGTTTCCTATGGTGTGGTCCAGTTGAGGTTTAGATATATTTCGTTTTTAGGCTCAAGTCCTAAAATTATCTGGTAAAATGGATGGACAGAGTGGATAAAATACATAAATCACGGTGGACCCCACATAGTTTACTCAGTAAGCGTACTGAGTTACTCAGTACGCAATCCTCTTCCGATTTTGAGTCGGCGCGAGGATTTATAGCGGATATAGATTGGCTACTCCACATAACACCAGCCTTTCGCTGGTGGTCAGTGCTTTGTGGGCCCCACCATAATGTGTGTGTTTCATCCATGCCTTCCATGTAATTTTTATAGATCATTTTACAGTGTGAAACTAAAAATGAGGTATATCCAAATCTCAAGTGGACCACATTACAGGAAACATCGCATAGCTGAGGACCCTATACAAAGGAAATTTATTATGTGCATCTTTTTTTTTTTTTGTGATGTTATGATTTAAAAGTGTGTATTAAGGGCCTTTTTAACAATCCCCAAAGTTTCATTAAAAAATTCAACCATTTTCCCATTGTTTCCCCATGTTTCCCAAAAAGTGCGATAAACTATGCGATACAAACGATATATCTCGTGCGATAACCGATACGTATCTGTATCCCAAGGGTGTGATACATTGTGCGATATCGATATTTCAAACACTGGGTGTAACGAGATACTAAAAGTTGGAAGTGGAGGTCAAACAATTGTAGGAAACCTTTGAAAATAAAATAGAACAGCAGGATCAAGTTTTCAGGGAGATCTTTCAATTGCTGGAACCACTTTGACGCGATAATGCTCCATTTGGAGGGGAAGAATAATCTACAAGGTCAGTACTAGATCAAACTACAAATGGATTTAACAATAGTATCAGCATCCTTACTCTTGCTCCAGGTGGTAGACTCTCAGGAGTTTCAACACCCAGTTAAGGGTTCGAGTATCCATAGGTGGTGAAATCCCACTACGGCGTGAGTGTGTGGTGTGTGTGTGCGTGTGTAAAAATAAAAAATAATAATAAAAAGCAAAATGATGCTGGTGAATTTTCCTTGTTTTAAGGGCAAAGATCCAGCTGGTTTGATTTATCAGGCTGAGCAATTCTTTCCGTATAATAAAATTGCAAATGAGTGAAAGGTTTCAGTGGCATCTCATAAATAGAAGTGAGTTTGAAGATTTTCCCTAGGACCTTAGTGGGTAAGAGAAACCATGCTGGTTTGCAAGTGTCCAGCAAAATTTGATAGGCTATCGAACTGAACTTCTGGTTTGTCAGGAGAGTTTCTCATTAGCTGTTTTTTGTGCGGGTTAAAGGATGAGATTTGATATGATTTTCAGATGTTCAAGCTGCAAATATTGGTAACAACCATGGGACACACGATATCAAGATGACAGGTTGGCATCCTAGCGGCTAGAAGGGAGGATGAATCCCAGCGATCGAAATGCTTTTGAACCACTGGTTGATGTTGAGCCTTCTTTCTGAAGACTAAACTGCAATCTCCAATGAATAAGGAAGGTGGTTCTTCAGTCCCTCATGGAACTGTGGGTCCTAGGAAAACTTTGACACCGACCAAGATAGCTGAGAGTAGGAAAAAGGATCTCTGTTATAATTGCAACGAAAGATTCTTTCTTGGCCACACTTGGAGAGCCCAATTGTGTGCACTTGTGGGTTTTGAAGTAGATTCCAATATTGAAGTCATGAGAGGTACAATTGAAGACAGACAACAAGAACATCTCTCGGCTTCAACCCTTATGAACAAGGTTTTTGCAATGATGGAGGGGATGATATGACCCCACGGAACATGTGCTAGTTAGCGAGTTAGATTCTTAAGTTAGGATTCCTTTGTTGGCAAGTCTTTGTCCCTATTGGCTGAATGTTATTTCCTTTTTATTAGCTGTTGTTGGTATGGAAATCTCTTTCTTGGAGAGAGATGTAAGTGTAGTTAAGGCAATGTAATTCCACATTTTCTTAATAAGAAGAAATAAAAGAGTTATTCTCAGGCACTTTATCCACTTTCAAGTTAAAATCTAGGTATTTTAATCCTCAAGGAATTTTGCCTCCTAAATGCCTATCCTTAAGGCATTTTGCCCATTTTTCATGCTAAAAATATAGGTAATGGCCATTATTGTCATGTGCGATCGCATATGCGCATATCCATATACAGATCGCATATGGCATATGCGATCTGGCACATATGCGATCACATATGTTGCATATGCGAAAATATGCGATCGCATACAGCATATGCGATCGCATATTGGCCATGGCACATTGAATTTTTATTTTTATTTTTATTTTTATTTTTTTGCAAAAAAAAAAAAAAAAAAAAAAAAAAAACACATTTTGTCTATAAAAAGGCTTCCAAATCTCCTCCATTTGCAATATTCTCACTCCAAAACTCTCTTACTCTATTTTTCTTTTACATTTCTTAATTACAAGTGGTCTTAATCTCCCTCTCTCTTGTATTTCCTACTTATAAGTGATCTTAATCTCTCTCTCTCTCTCTCTCTCTCTCTCTCTCTCTCTCTCTCTCTCTCTCTTGGAAGTTGGAAGATCAAGATTCAGGCACTTTTAAGTTTCAAGGAAGATAGCTTGTTGATTTTCTACCATAATAAATAAATAGCTTGTTGATTTTGTTGTTACTTCTTGTTAACTATATTGTTAAATGTGGATGACTTAATGTTTAATTCATTGTTTAATTGATTTTATCTCTTTCAAATGTATTTTAAATATGTAAAATTAGTTATCTATTAACTTAGAAAAGTTCTCCTCAGTTTCTTATATTTTTTTTACAATTTTTTGAATTTTTCCCTAATACATATATATTTTTTAATTTTTCAAAAAAAAAAATATGCGATAGCATATGCGCATAGGCATATGCGATCGCACATGATCGCATATGTGATTCGACAACATTGGTAATGGCCCCAAAATGTCATTTGAGCATTTTGCACACTTCTCAAAATGTGCCTATATGCCTATCCTTTAGGCATTTTGTCCACTTTTGAAGTTAGAAATACGGGTAAGGGTGACTGAATTCCTATACTTGACACATTTTGCCCACGTTTTATGTTCAAAATCTAGTAAGGCCACCAAAATGCCAATCCTAAAGGCTTTTTGCCCACTTTTGAAGTTAAAAATCTAGGTAAGAACACCTAAATGCCTATCCTTTAGGTACTTTGCCCACTTTTCAAGTTAAAAAACTAAGGTGCTAAAATGCCAACCCTAAAGCCATCATGCCGACTTTTCTTGTTAAAAATCTAGGCAGGGCATCAGAATGCATGTCCTCGAGTCATTTTGCCCAATTTACAAGTTCAAAAATCTGAGAAAGGGCACCAAAATGCTAATCCTCGGGGTATAAAAAAATGTACAACACAATGGCTACACGTCAAGGTGTCCCGTATCCGTTACGATACAGCCGTATCGGCCAATACGTAACGGTAACGGCCGACACCGTTACACGATACAGGGTCGAAACGGGCACCCCCCCTCTGATTCTGTGACCGTAACGGCTGTTACAGGCCAAAAGAAAATAAGAATATATATATATATAAAGGAAAAAAAAAAAAAAAAAGCATGCCTTTTTTTAAAAATTTCTTCTTCTTCCTCTTCTTCTCACCCTGCTGCGGCTGTGGCCCTACTGCGGGCCTCCTCTTCCTTCTTCTTCTTCTTCTTCTTCTTCTTCTTCTTCTTCTCTCTCTCTCTCTCTCTCTCTCTCTCTCTCTCTCTCTCTCTCTCTCTCTCTCTCATCTTTCCCTCTTTTTATTTTCTGTTTCCCTCTCTCTCCCGCTCTTTTCTTCTGAAATCGGAAGCCGATTGACTGGTGTACCACACACCAGCTATATCTATATAGCTACTGTAGGTACGTGTCATGCTAAAACGAGCACTGACACTCCTTGAGCTCTGAGTTGTACGAACGGTTCAAAGGAGATCAAAGTTACATGGGCTCCACAGTGATGTATTTGTTATATCTACACCGTTCATCTATTTTTAGATATTATTTTAGAGCATTACCCAAAAAATGAATCATATCCAAAGATCTTCTGGACCACACCAAAAATATCAGCGGAGATAATGATTTTCACCGTTAAACAATTTGTAGGCCCACCATAACGTTTATTTTCCATCCAATCTGTTCATAAGGTCAAAAGACCTAAATGAAGAGGAAAAACAAATTTCATATTGATCCAAAACTTCTATGATCCCAATAAGGGTTTCAATGGTAGATGTTCAATCCCACACTGCTTTTTGCAGTGTGGTCCACTTGATAGTTAGATTTGTATTATTTTTAGTGTCAAGCCTTAAAACGAGCTCGTCAAATGAATGGACGGTTTAGATATAACACATACATCATGATCAGACCCACAGGACTTACTGACGTCAATACAGGTATGTCATTGAGGTACACCACCTAATCCGCTTTCAAAGAAATGTGCGTGGGACGCTTTTGTACACGTGCCGCGTGGACCCACCATGATGTATATATTTTATCCATGCCATCCATCCATTTTGCCACATCATTTTAGGTCATGATCCAAAAAATTAGTAAGATCCAAATCTCAGGTGGACCACACCATAGGAAATAGTGGTTATAGAATGCTCACCATTAAAAATTTCTTAGGGTCCACTGTAATGTTTAGTTTTTATCTAACCTGTTAATTGGGTCACATTGACGTGGATGAAGGGAAAACACACATGTCAGCTTGATTTAAAACTTTTGTAGCCTCCAATAAATTTTTAATGGTGGACGTTTAATTATTGTTGTTTCTTATGGTGCAGTCCACCTGATCTGCCTCAGTTTTGGGCTCATGCCCTAAAATTATTTGGCAAAATGGATGGACGGTGTGGATATAACACATTCATTACGGGTGGGGCCCAAAAAACTTTGACACTCGTGTGCTACACTTCACAATTTGGGTCTTGCCTAATTCGGGCCCTTAAAAAATTGTACACGAGACATGTATTAACTTAAAATTTACCAATTAAATTATGGACTATAATTGCTAATTCACAATGCCAAAATCAAATTGTTTGAATAGTTTTAATTGTTAATTTGTGGACGGTTATTTTTTAAAATAGGGCCTTTTGATTTTTTTTCATGATTCACTATCCAATAAATGTCCACCAATTCATAAGTGGGATAATGTTAATAAATTGCATGAATTTGAGGCTGATTTGGGGCATGGATTGGTCCTCCAAGTCAGCCCCAAATTGGCAACGCCATCTACCTGAATTTAATTTCATTTTTTTAAAGAACTATTAGGAGAAATGATATCAAATTGTTAAGTATATAAATTAGATATTTATAAAATTAAAAATATGAATTTTGTAATCAAATTCAAGTTATCTCGTTCATAAATTCATCAGATAGTTCGATACAACTTCTCACCAAAGAGTGGACCGTTGCACCACCATAAACATGTTCCAATTTATAAATGAATGCATATTTGGAATGCTTAGAATATTCCAGATTTAATCCATATTTTTTCATATTTTTTTGGCAAAAACACACAAAGCTAGGGTTTTTTCTCTTCCACACAAGGGAGAGGTATGGAGCCAATGGAGTCAGGCAGCGAGTCCGTCGATGGGTTAGACTTGCCGCCAACCAAACATGCATAAATAGAGATGTTTGCTCCCTGAATCTTCACATGTGAAAGAGTTATTTCCCATCAGCAACGCATGAGGAAGAGGAGTAAGTTCCAGCAACACAATTCGTCATCTCTGATGAGCTCCACACTGGCGTCAATGGCGGATAGCCCAAGTACATTCCATGGTTTCCAATTTTCTTCATAATTCAGCACACAACAATCCATGAAAGTGATTCCATGTGGTATCAGAGCGGGTTTGTGCATCAATCATGAAGATTCCAGTGGATTTTTTTTCCCTTTCTGCCGTTAATTTTGATTAACAAGCTTGAAGCAGATAGCTTAGCAATGGTGGTTTCTGTCAGCAGCTGGGGCACCTAGATTCATGGCCTTTATCCATGTCAGCAGCAAGCTTCTTGGCCGGAAATCCATCAGCCCTGTTGCGGCAAATCAATTGCAAGAATCAATGGTTGCCGACACTGCTTCCCATCAGTAACCACCATCAATCATCGGAGCAGTCAGAAACCATGCATCTGGACATTGTTTCAGCCTGATCTGAACCATGCGTTTGAGCATTATTTTTATCTAATCTAAACCATGGGTCTAGACAGTATTTCAATCTGATCTACGCCGTGCATCTGGATCTTATTTCGATCAGTTTTGGACCATCTGTCTGGACATTTATGCCGTCCTTCTGGACATATTCCTACCCTATGGATCATATTAGTGAGAGATTTTGAATATCCCATATGGTCAAAATCATGTTAAATCTGGGTTATCCAACTGGATGTCATACACATCGGAAATATAGTCTATATATTTTTAACCCTAATATTGTTGAGGTTTGATCCATATGGGGCATACACGGGCCATTGGCCCTGTATCCTAGATAATATGTCTATTAAAGTGTGAAAACTGAGTCTAGGTTGCCTAACTTTGGATGATTGTGTCAACACTATTAATGGACATGGTCCATAGCAATCCCTGAACTATTGGTAACACCTGTTTAGGCCATGTAACCTATATCATAATACCATGATTGTAGATCCCACAACAATGATGGAAGTGCAGGCTTACCCTATATGTATTCATCTAGCTCATTTATACTATGTCAACAGTTGACATATGGGGCATACACGGGCCATTGGCCCTGTATCCTAGATAATATGTCTATTAAAGTGTGAAAACTGAGTCTAGGTTGCGTAACTTTGGATGATTGTGTCAACACTATTAATGGACATGGTCCATAGCAATCCTTGAACTATTGGTAACACCTGTTTAGGCCATGTAGCCTATATCATAATACCATGATTGTAGATCCCACAACAATGATGGAAGTGCAGGCTTACCCTATATGTATTTATCCAGCTCATTTATACTATGTCAACAGTTGACATAATACTATGTCATCCAAATCAGCCGAGGCTACTTTTCTTAGGGCGACTCATCTCTTAATCGAATGGGCTTCTTCTTTAGTTACTATGCAGGATTGGCTAGATTTGTGAACCACATCTTGGTGCCCAATAAACAATCATGAAGGTTTTAATGGGTGGGTAACCCCTCTCAACTTTTGTAGATGGTGTGGCCCACCTAAGTCATGGATTTACCTGATTTTTAAGCCCGTGGCCCACTATGGAATGGTGCATCTGATTGATGGGGTAGAGATGTTTGACACCCATCACGGTGGAGCCCACAAAGCTCGACCTCATGGGAACTTCCCATGAGGTCGAGCTATGTGGGCCCCATCATGATTGGTGTCAAACATCTACCTCATCAGTCAGATGCACCATTCCATGGTGGGCCCCGGGCTTAAAAATCATGTCAATCAATGACTTTTGTGGACCACACCACGTACAAAAGTTGAGAGGGGTTACCCTCCCTTTAAAACATTTATAATCATTTTTTGGGCCCACCAAGGTGTGGTTCACAAATCCAGACCATCCATTATATGTGTCCCACTTGGATGAGGGGTCAGACCAAGTTTCAAATGCATCCAAATTTTAGGTGTGGGCCCCACCAAGTGCTTTTATATGTTTTAGGCATGTCTTCATATGATTTTAGATGGTATGGTCCACCTGAGTTCCGTATATGGCTGATTTTTGGGATATCCCATAATTTAAAGGGGACCCATCAAATGTACAGTGTTGATGTTCGACACGCATCACAATGGGGCCCACACAGCTTGACCTCATGGGAAGTTCCCATGAGTTCGACCACATAGAACCATTTCATATATAATATATATATATATATATATATATATATATATATAATATATATATATATATATATATATATATGATGCAGGACATGGAAATTAAACATGATATGCAAAAAAAAATTCAAGCTTAAGGTCATACTAAATTAGAAACAATCACACAATTCCACATCCCACATAAATTCAAGCACTCAATCAAGGGGAAGCTAGGCGGGTCTAGGCCTACACATGTTAAGGCTGGATCAATAAAAATTATAGACCAAACAATACTCAAAGGAGAGTAAATTCATCCACACATGCACAGAAATATTGCCTCAATCCAAGGGATTCACGGATTTCAATTCGTGGAACCCTAGGGTTTAAAAAGGGCATGGAAATAGGGATTTATGACAAACTAGGGTTAGGGTTAGGGAAATCAGGTAAAAGAGGAGTGAAGGAGAGGAAAGAGAGAACCTGGAACCGATTCTGCACGTGTGGACAACAAACCTGCCTGACGCACGTTCGCTGGTGATGGCCCGCACGTGTGTGGGGCCCACGAATCAGAAAAAGGTCAGCTTGGCCCTGGTCAGCCAGGGATGGGCCACCTTCCCTCCAAGATTCAGGCCAAACAGATGATCGGTTTGAACACTGCTCCGCCGAAGTTTCAGCCCCCCTGCAGGGCAGATTTCGAAATTCTGTTGTAGGGGAAGAATCGCTGCGAAAGGATGATGGATTTGATGATTGGTTGGTCGTAGGAGATGGTGGATATTGATGGTAGGAGATGGGGGCGAATCAGAATGGGTGTGGTTTCGCACCACGGTAGTTAGCCCTTCGAAGAAGGGAGGGCTTTGCACCCAATTAGGCTTTCACAACTCAGAAAGGAGCAGGAAAATGCAGAAATTTTATTCATTCTTCCATGAGAAAAAAAGACTACAAGGGGTGCCTATTTATAATAAAACCGTATACCCCAAAACTCTCACCATGTGCGCAACCTATTACTTGGAGACGAAGTAATAAAAAATAACAACTAATCAAAGTAATCTAAACCGTACATGATATTCCTAATAACAATAATAAGCAAAACCCAAAGTACTAGATTATTTAGAATAGCGGGTCACGATCATGAGAACCCATAGTGGGATTCACATGATGATCGGGTCCACTCCAACGAACCAAAATGCAGTCTTCTAATTAGGATACCCTCCCTGGACGTTGTCATCGATCCAGATCGATGGTGGGGCTCTCCTCCTCCTTGCATACGTGCGCGGGTGGGGAGGGGGAGGGATATATATATATATATATATATATATATATATATATATATCATCAATTTTCAAGAAAAAAAAAAAAAAAAAAACATGCATGAAATGTTGTTGTCCTAGAACCAACTTGCATGGGTTTCTGCAATTAATCCCTTTACATGAATCGTTTCTCAATTCTCCTTTACTCCATATGCAATGACACAAGCATCTATTATTGGTGTATATAGGCGGCACCATCGCATCTTATCATGTTAGGACTTCTGAATGCATCAAGCTATGAACTATACAATGCCATAACACCTTGAGACTTAAAAACACATCGGATGCAGAATATGGGATACAGACTTACAGTATTGCCTAGAGACATGTAGCTGATACATCCTAACCTTGCAGCCTAGTTCAAATGAAAGCAGTTCCCACCTGGGACCCAACCCTTACTGCCTTTTGTGTTGCATTATTATATAACTTCAGCACAAGTGAATGGATTAGAGCATGAAGTTTGCTTGAATTCATCCCAATGTATTGCAATGTGATATGTTGTGACTTTAATCTTTGAATCTGAACCATCTCGCAGAGAACCAAACCATGTATACGATGACTGTCAAGTTGCATGGTGGACAGGCGACAAATAAAATCTCTTATAAGCTGAAGTGCTTCAACCATTTGAAAATTTTCCCTTTTGCTTTGCAAATGGACGATCACCATAACCTTTGCGTAATCAAAGAGTTGAAATAGTCAGTCTGATATATTTTTTGGGCATCCCCATCCAAGACAGCTCTATCACATAAAACGGTTTGGGTCAAGTCCCGACATTGCAATATATCGAAATGTATCCCGGCAAACCTCTTATGGTGTTATTAGTAGAGATAGCTAGGTGTAGAGGAATTCTACCATCTCCACCTTCATAGGGCCAACATGCAGGATGACCAAAGAATGACCCGTTAGTGACATCCCTGGAGCTTTTAATTGACATGCATGGTGCAAGGTTCATGCCAGTCAGATGATCCTAACCATTTAATCAATAGCAAGTAAAAAAGAAAAAGAAAAAAAGAAGAAGAAGACCAGACTCAAGAACAAACTGCTAAACATAATAAGTTCAATGATCATCTCGAAACATCTATCTAGTAGGCCAGGTTGTGGATTGCTTATGATTCCAAAGCACTTACTTTTGATGATGCTAAGCATCCGATCTATGGCTCATAAAAACCGCATGGTTGCAATAAAATGGCCCATCATCCAAAAGATTAGGATCATCCAATTGGCAGGTTCATCTGCACCATGGCTCGTCCATAGTGGTATAATATATGAACAGTCCAGATGAATGTTTGGCCATCCCAGGTGTTCTGTAATAGGGAGAGACCATGGTTGTGGGATCTACTAGCTTCTGAGATGTTCATTTTGTATTGTTTCCTACTTAATGCAGGTTTCTTGCCAGAGGAGTGGGATAAATTCTTTGTGAAGTATCTCTATCCTTCCTTCACCCCAACAGTCTTCTTGTTCGTGGGCGGCACTGTTGCGTACGGAGTGGTCAAATACCTGCAGGGTGAGCAGAGTAAAAGTTAAGGTCTGTTGGCTTCTGCCAACCGCCTCATTCAGCACAACGGTAAGCCATTGAGTTGTAAGAGAGCAGATTCATGGCTTCCAGACCGTCACACATCTGGTTTTGGTCAGCCTTAACCTTGATTTTCCTTCTGAAAAATGTATAATATCCACATCTTCAATATCAAATTTGAATCATGTCAATGAGGTTGTGAATATAGAATTGGTCAATCCAAGCACTGAATTTACCCTTTTTCCCAACATTTTTGCACCATACGTGCCGGACGGTGTATACTGCAAATCTCGACTCTTTATTGGGAGAAGGAACGAAACTACATATGATTGCATAATTGGACAATAGCAACCAGATTTAACTTGCACACTTCATTTAATCCAATCCAAAAATCATTGTAAGTGATGAATTAGGCTAAGATTGAAATCGAAAAATGCTAAGGCAGTTCCGCACAAAGGAGAGACTGAAGAGGTGATTCAACACCAGACATACCAATGTCGCACACATGTAAGAGATCTGAGCCATTCATCAGGTGCAGCCATCATGGATATGCCCTGCCCAAAGGTCAAGCAGGTCTGTGCATTTATTTGGCCATCCACATGTGAGACAAATGTAAGGTGTTTTTTTCTTCTTCATTTTTTCAAAAGATCGACGATCTATATTCAACATAAATATTGACCTGGCCCCACTTGAAGAATGGACCAGCCTCATCATGAGCTAGGAAATGTTCATAGTTGGCCAACTTGATTAAGGACCTGGATCTTGCACACATGCTGCATTGGCACATGACTGTGGATCACCTCTTCACCCTCTCCCCATGCGATTAGCCTTAGCTTTCTCGCAGGAATTTGCCTCAGTTTTACAGGTTCTAAAGTCACTTTCTGGATTATTGATTGAGCACCACTTGAGTCACCGTAATACCCGCTGAATTGGGAGGCCGATGGTAAGACGTGGACAATTTGAAACAATCAAGAGGAAAATTTCCGGAAACAAGACAAGACAGTTACCAATCAAGAATTAGAAATGATCATGACGAAAAATTCCAGAAACAAGACAAGCCAGAGATACCAATCAAGAACAGGAAAGTAACTATTCAAAAGAGCTGGCTGTTACAGGATGAACTAGCTTTTAGGAGCTGGAGCAGTTAGATGGGTTGTGCTTGCATTTTATCTTTTAGCCCTGTTTTACATTATGCGTGTGATCATCTTCAAAACAGATAGACCTTAAATCACCTGGACTCGAGGTGCAGGGACCATCACAGGCTAGTGCTTCTGGTGCTTCAAGTAGGCGCAGGATTAATGAAGCTGTCACGCTGAAGTTGTGGAAGGGACTATCATGTTACTGTTTGTGATGTCGAGGGAAGCAATAAGTAGAGAATCTGCAAAATGCGGGACATGGCGCTTTGTAAAGCTAAAAATGAAACGAACAGTCTTTTTCCATGATTATTAAACTCTTATATGATCAATGGCTTCTATTATGAATATATGCACCGAAAGTTGCTCCATATCATGTACATGCCCCATCCATGGACTTTGTTATGTATGTTTACTGGTTTGAGCATATGCATGTATTATGGACATTTGCTATGTCTGTGCAGGAGCGCATCCATGCTCGCATTCGTGTGCAACAGTAGGTCCCTCGATAGCAAAAAATCAGTGGTAAGTCTACAGGTGAAACATTTGAATATAGCCCAAGTTTTTAAAATGTCCGGTCGCATTTTAGAATGATATTATTGTATGTTAGTGGTTGCTTTGTGTGGGCTTTATATTCGTTAGCTTCGATGCACTTATTTAACATTAGGACAGCATTTTCTTTGTGCCCACCACAGTCTAGCGATTCGACATTACAGAATTGTATGCAATATGTAATGCACACATCCACCGTCCACAAGACATGTACTCTCTCCAGGCCATCCAAACGGTGGGCCCCACTGTGGCCCACTATGAATTTGCTATGATGGGGAATCGATTTGAGCCTTGCTTTATCTTTGTACATGATTGTGTTGGGCGTGCATTGCCTCTCTCTTGCTTTCCTTTCGGCTGGTATTGCCTCTCTTCTTTTTTTTTAAGTTCTTTATCCATCATCTTTGACTTGAACTTTGAATCACCGAAAATCAGCCTTTCTCATGGGGCCCACATGAAAAGATGCTTCCATTATTTGTAACCATTCATCTTCTGGGTGCTACATAAATAAGCTATGCTTCAAGGATGATCTTGAGCTTTGATTTTCTCAGGTGAATGTGAACCGTTGAAAGGTTTCTCATCAGTGTTCTTCATGCACCTCCATGTAGTGATGGTCAGAACCATCCGTTCAGAAGTTTCCTATGGTGGGCCATGTAAGTGGCATCCAGAACATCGATGGACCATCTCAGCATGTGGGCCCCAATGGGGCCTACATATGCTGGTGATCCGTAGTCGCGACAGAGGCAGAAACAAACTCTTTTGGCAGCTACCCACGAATCCGAGTAGCCCCAACTCCCACATATTTCACCTGCTTGCCACATGCTTTACAAAGAAATCCAGAGCATCAATTCAGCAAAGATATAAATTCCTGGCATTTCAGTGTTTCCTATGGCGTGGCCCACCTAATGATCGGATGGGCCTGATTTTTGGAGCACCCCATCTCATGGTGGGACCCCCATAAGCAGGTGATTTGTAGAGGAACCAGCCTCTTTGGTTTTTGATTATACATTGGGAAATCTATTGAAACAGTTCACCACAGGGGAACTTTTACCACCATCTGAGTATCTGATCAAGATCGAACGGTGATGGGGAGTTGGTGGTCCTTGATTTGAACGGTTAGGAGGTTCTGGGATCTAATGGGGCCCACTTCCAAGAACCTTCAATCTTTATCAGACAGCAATCAGATCCGCACAATAGTGAATCTATTCAGCTCGGTTCATCGCACTGGACAACTTCCCTGTTTATAATAACGCCATAGGAGCTTTAGGGCATCACATGGTCATGTCCATTGATACCAGGAAAGTCGCTTTCTTTACTAAATACTACTTGCCCTTGCTCGAGCCCAACTTGCAATAGTGGTTCTCTCGCACATGGGTATGAGGCACACGTGTGTGATATCACAACTGCTTATCAGCCGATCAATGTGATTATCAGGTTCCCGACATGTCCATAAAAATGAACTGATTTCAACGGCTCACTTTTATACATGTGTGGCCCATCTAATGGCAGCCTCAGACTGAACCATAATACATGGTGGTCCCATGATGAACGCCTCTGATTTCACACAAGCGTGTGAATGAATTCGCATGTGAAAGGTGATTGCAATTACGAAGTGCACTCGAACGAGCGGACGCAGCTTTTCTTTTGTTTGTTACATCACATTCACATTCACATTCACTTTGATACTCTGGCAGCGTGTGATAGATGATACACATGCACTTAGAAATTGCTTAGAACTTGCACAAGTGGGATACAAGTACTCAAATTAAAACGTACAAGTTATGTTATCGATACCAAACTTTAATCTTATTCAATTATCTGACTATCGGATTGGTGGACATCTATTAGACGGTTAAAATGGAAAAAATAATTAAATAATAAATAATAAATAATAAATAATAAATAATAATCTAACGGTCCTATTTCCACAAACAAGTGCCCACGAATCAGAGGTTAGGATTGTTCAACAAATCTGATAATTGGATTGTGAATATACGACGGTGGAATACACAATTCAGTCGATTTATCTAAGTTAATAGAAGTGTATGCCACGTGTAAAATTTATGAATGCCTGTGTATCAAGTGTTATAGGCAGCCTGAGTATCATATAACAACTTTTCATGTGTTTGCAATTCAGGTTTCAATTGGGATTTGGGCTATCAAAATCCATGATGTCTACAGGCCCTTACTTTGTTTTTACCTTGGACAGCCATTATTAGTCTTCCTTTTTTATGGCTTTTGGTGAGATTAACCAAGGTTGTGGGGCCCATCTCGACCTAACCTTGTGTAACATCTGTCGATTAAGACTCGGTGTGGCCCACCGCTCATCCTACCCACGGATTTTAATCCGGTTTTATGTTGATGATAGTCTAGTATAAGGCTAGTGACATGCATTTTGTGGAAGATAAACAATCGTACAAGCCCACATGTGCCGGAATGCCGGAAACGGATTGGCTACTCTCCCTGCCACCACCCAATGGCTGATGGTCGGTGCTCTGTCGGCCCCACCATGATGTATGTGTTCCATCCATGCCGTCCATCTATTTTTCTAGATCATTTTAGAATATGAGACCAAAACTGACGTATATCCCAATCTCAAGTGGACCACATTACAGGAAACAGTGTTGAATGAACGTCGACCATTAAAAACTTTTTGGGGACAATAAAAGTTTTGGATCAATCTGATCTTTGTTTTTTCCCTTCATCTAGGTCTGTATGACCTAATCAACAGATTGGATTTCAAATAAACAGTACGGTTAGCCTTAGGAGGATTTTAATGGTGGATATCCAATCACTATTGTTTGCTTGTGGTGTGGTCCACCTGATGTTTATATCCCTTTCATTTTTACGTTCGATCAATAAAATGATCTGTAAAAATGGATGAACGACATGGATGAAACACATACATCATGGTGGGCCCCACAGAGCACCGACCACCAGCCACCGGGCTAGTGGCGTGGGGAATAGCCAATCCGTTTCCCATGTGCCGGCATGGCACGTGTTGGAGATCCTGGACATTAGTCAGGTGGGCCTCAGGTATGAATGGTCCTTATCCCCAGAGTCTGAACTCTTGAATCAGGTGGCCACGCCCACGCATATATGAAAATCTGGACGGTTAGAAAGAGGAAAAACAACGGTCCACCACACTGACCGAGCTGGCTTAGTTTTTAGGGACACTTAATGAACGACCAGGATATTGCACACGTACCATTAGGTGCACACGTGCCTTGAAAACTACAATTGGAATTCTTTTGTCTGTAAACCTGATATAATCTGATGGTACATACCCCAAGAACGGGAGTGGGGCCCACAACCTGTCGCCGATCAGGTGTTGTCCATAGATGCCGGGCAACTAGTGACAAGTGGTGGGCCTGATTGTTGTCATGATTGGAGTACAACATCCAACTTGGATGTTGCAATGGCGTACTCGATCCGGTTGATTTTTAGTAATTTTAAATTGGTTTTGAAGGCACCTTTTTTTAGACATGGAGAAATGGACAAATATAGCAGCTGTATCTTGATTTGATCTTTTATATATTAAATATGTCAAAAATCGTAATAATTTTGTGATGAAGTCATGAGAATTTTAAACTGTTAAGATTTTAAAAATCTTAGATTCTATTTGGTTTTTAATTTATAATATAAGTAGAGTTTAAATGAATAATTATTATTTCTCACACGTAAATGAAAGTGAGGAATTTATAATGTAATGAGGCCTCTATAATGGGGGCTAAATACATTGAAATCGGATTGAATTTGTGCATGAAAAATCTTAGAGGGCCATTGTTTTGTATGTGTTTGATCCACACCGTTCATTTATTTTACATGCTCATTTTAGGGCACAAGTTAAAAAATGAGGCAAATCCAAAACTTAAGTTGAACACCTACCATTGAAAGTTAAAATGAGATGTGTACTTGTCAAACCTGTTCATAATGTCAGGCAAACGTAGACGAAGAAAAAACATAAATACGAGCTTGATCCAAAACTTCTATATGCTCTAGGAAGAATTAAACGGTAACCATTCAATTCCTCCACTTCCTATAGTGTGGTCCACTTGAGATTTAAATCAGCCTCATTTTTGGTCGAATGTCTTAAAATAAGCATGAAAAATAGATGGATATCATGGTTTAAACACCAAACCCCTCAAATTTTAGTGGGAAAAAAATCTTCTTCCCTCAATTCGAATGTAGTAGCATTCCAAACTAGTTTACTATGAGCATCAAGTGACTGTTACTGAATGTAAATACAAATTTAAATAATAATTACCTATTTACATTATAAATTGGAAAACCAATAAGTCTTTAGGGCATTTTTGGATTCATGAAGATACCTCGTTTCAGCACGAGGTCAAGTGGTAGACGGGACTGAGATACCTCATTTCAACACTGGGGTCTTGCTATTAATTCCCTAGTGGGGTGGTTAATAGGGAGTGTACTGACACTTGTTGTGTACTAACAAGCTAACCAAAAAAAAAAAAAATCATTAAAAGTATGAGAAAAGAAATTTGATTTTTGTTGAGAAAGTTAATTTCCAAGAAATGATGGCCAATGAAATATTCTATAAAATATTCTGTGTTTTTTAACACAATTTTCCCATAAGGTTTTGTCTATTTCCAAATGTCGCATTTGGCAAAATAAAATTTCATTAAATTTTTTATCTTGAGCATGTGAGCCGTAAATCTCAAATGGTGGCACATGTGTGCATTGACACATAAGCATATATGATACATAATGAGGGATTGAACATGTCTGATTGCATATGTAAAATATTTTGCATGTTCAGGTACAGAAAAAAAGATAACCAGATGGTTATTCCTACATCTACCGTGTATATTAATTAATCTAACGTAGTGTCCACTTCATGTGGTAAGACAAGTGCCCCAGTGTCTTGTAATCGGACAGGCAGAAATCTATAAAACAAGTAGAAGAAAATGGGCTTTGTTTCTCCATGCTGTTTATTTGTTTCTGAAATCATGGCCCACATGATAAGTAAACATGCCTATTTTTCTTATAGCATCTTTCATGGTGAATCCACATAATGGACAGCTCAGATCATGCACATGTGTATCACAAAAGAACGTAGTGCAAAGGATCTGATTTACGTGTGTGGGCTGTCTGATTGAATCAATTTACATCATATGAATGTACAAAATGGAGCCTGGTATGCATAATAGCATCTATCATTCTATGGATGTATGCATCTCATAGCCTTCAAATAATAAACCATCGCTATATTAAAATTGTAAATTTGGAACGGCTACATCTTTGGTTTAAAAACGTTTTACGCCGTTCCTAATTAGTAATACTTTTAAACTGTTTTAAAACCGTGTGGGGCTCATAGAAAGTTTGAACGGTGGATATTGTTGTTCCCACAGTTTTGTTGGTGTGTCTAACCTGAGTTTTGGATCTTTCTAATTTTTAGAATCCTATCTTATTGTTATCTTTAAAAACAGATGGACGGAGTTGATTTGTCACGGTCATCTCTATGTACCCCACACGGCCCGGGATACAGTAATATCTCTCTGCCCGGAGTCACAGGCAATCCGCTCCCTTTCTTTTGTACGGGACATGATCCTAGACATCACTCTCAACCTTTTTCACAGAATTAGCTGCACGTATTGCTCAATTTGCAATTCTCATCATAGATGGTCCACACTACAAGTAATCATGATCATTTATTTGATAGACGTCTTTTCAACTATTTGTAGACATTAGTCTTATCGTTTCTTAGCTGTCTATTTGCAAATAATTATATGCAGAGGATCCAAACAAATGAAAAACCTATGACTATAAAAAAAGGTTAAGATATATACAAACCTCAAGTGGACCACACCTCAAGTGGACCTCACCACATAAAGCAATGGGGATTGAACTCCCACAGTTAGAAATTTCTTGGGAGCCCAAAGAAGTTTGGATGAAGCTGATATTTGTGTTTTTCCTTTGAACCTCCTGCGGTTGGAAACTTCTTGGGAGCCCAAAAAAGTTTGGATCAAGCTGATATTTGTGTTTTTCCTTCGAACCTCCTGCTGTTGGAAACTTCTCAAGAGCCCAAAGAAGTTTGGATCAAGCTGAGATTTGTGGTTTTCCTTCATTTACTTCTGTGTTGCCTTTTATAAACAGGTCGGATGGCAAATAAACATCATAACGGGCCTATGAAGGTTTCAATGGTGGGTATCATTATTCTCACTCTTATGTATGATGGGATCCACCAGGGGTTTGGATCTGCCTCTATTTTGGGCTCATGTTCTAAAATGATCTTGCATAACAGACTAACAATGCGGATATAACTCATATATAATGATTGGGCCAAGTAACTTTCCACATCAACACACTGCTGAGGTCAGTGGTGGTGACACATCACACGATCCGCTTCCATGTGAGAGGCAAGTAGCCACGTCATCACTTAGCATGTGCTCTTTTCTATGATGGTAGCAATTGTGGAGTATGGAACTCCATCAAATGCCATCCGACCACATCTCCTGTATTATTGCATTGGGAAGCGGCAAATTCTCTCCTGAATCCGGAATCGTTCTCCCAATGACTATGAGGCAGCCAACCGTATTAAATACATTGAAAGTGCGTAGGCCTCGCACATGAGAACGGTGACACGTGTTTAAGATCAGCACCGTGTGTTAATTACATGCATCTAAAATTATGCTAAGAAGATCCCTAGATAGGCCACACACGTGCATAAAATTTGAATCAACGGTTAATCTCTTTTCACAGATAAGGTGTGGCCCATCATATAAGACTACGAGAGTATTGCTCGAATACATCCTAACCAATTATATTGTGCGATATGGAATTGCAATTTCTTTACTTCCAGAGGGCTTGTTTGGAACATGAGATTGAGTAATGTGAAATTGTATTTGGTCACATGTAAATTTCATCCAGGCGTTTGCAATCGATAGAAAAAATTATTAGATTAATCCAAATATTATATCATCCAATCTCAATAGCAGATATATGATAGAATTTTATTGTAAATTTTAAAATCCATTACATCTATAAACCTCATATTAATACGTGTTTTATCCATGCCATTTATTTATATATACTCTTTACTCCAGGCAATCAAGTTGAATATGCTTATAAGTGACCGGCATCAATTATGAAATCTAACCCATTGATTATAATTTGATGGTCTACCAAATTTACAAGTTTCACTCAATTCAGTATCTTTCAAAAGTAAGGTAATTGATCCCAAATGTAAGATTAGATTCCTTGATATTTTAAGACATAATGATTGAATATTTATACCTTTTGATTAAACAGTAGTTATGCTGACTGTCATGTTTAAAGCTACCAAGTCAAATTATCAACGCGTGGAAATAATCCAACAGAGCTTTTATTTATTTTCTTTCCACAGTTGAAAGTGACCCGTAAACACGGTTTCAATGGGAAGATTGACCCAACTTGAAAAACTAAAATCCCAATATATATATCATATTGCAATATGTTGGGATGTTTTCCATAGCTAGCAAACCTCAAACTTTGATACTTTGGCTATGAGCTATGGTGATACTCATGCACTGATTCAAAGTGCACGTGGCATAAAGGCCACTCGATTTATGATATCTAAGTAATGGGTCCCACTTTAAACTGGCCCATTTATAATATGGATGGACAGTTATATGCGAATGGCTTTCAGAAAGAAAAATCCAATTAAATCTAATGCTAGAAGCCATCATGGTTGGCTTGGAAAGGTTTCAATGGCTGGCGGTTCATCTCTGCTGTTTCCTAAGGTGTGGCAACTTAAAATGAGCTGGCGAAAGGGATGGACAGATTACATGTAACCCAAACATTAATGGACAGATATGGTTTAGGTGTTACCTTTACGGTTTGGGGCCCACCTTGATGAACTTTTTGTATATCCATGTCGTCCATCCATTTTTCTATATAATTTTAGGATGTTATCTCGAAAATTAAAAAGACCCAAATTTCAGGTGGACCACACCAGTTGAAACAGTGGTGAATGACCATTAAATGTTTTTTGTTGGCCACAAAAGTTTTGGATCAAGCTCATCTTTATATTTTCCCTTCATCCAGGTTTAGTTGACCCTACCAACGGGTTTGATGGAAAAGAAAATTTACAGCAAGCTTAATGTAGGCCTTACGAAGTTTTTAATGGTGGACGTTCAATCACCACTTTTTCATGTGGTGTGGTCCACCTGAGATTTGGATCTGCTTAAATTTTTGAAAAAGGCCCTAAACTTAGCTTTAAAAACAGATGGACAGCCTGGATATACAGTACATCATTAAGGTAAGCCCCACGGTAAGCATAACACCCACTAAAGGTGTTACCGGGGCAACACCTAATCCTCTCCCGTTGCAGGCAATCCGGGGTACCCTGTGGGACCGATATAGATCCATTCCTAGGTAGATCGCATAGAGCTTTCATGGAGGGAAACCCTTTCCTCTCGTTTGGCCTGCTTTAGTTTTGGATCTACCTAAGTTTATGTCGCACGGACCATGTGAATTTCTAACCAACATCATGTTGGACCCACCTAGCATTCTACAGCTGTAACTTCTTTCGCAAGCAAAATCCTTTCAGAGGAAGTTCCTGTGCTGGTATGCTTGGTGGCGCCCACCTTAATGTTCATGAGAAATCTGCACTGTACATCCATTTTGAGAGATTAATTTAGGGCATATGAAAAAAAAAAAATGAGTGGATCTAAAACTAAAGTAGGCCGCATGAGAGGAAATAGTGGGGATTCAATGACCACCATTTGAAACACTTATTTTTATAAAGTTTTATATCAGTCTATATTTTTTTGGTGCTTTCACTTCATCCAAGTGGGAATAATCTTATAAACAGTTTGGATGGCATATAGACATCAAGTTAGATCCCAAAAAGGTTTTAGGAAACTTTTTCCCCCAGATTTCATTCTCATATGTCTCGCAGCTGCGTTTTGAATTTACCTCATTTTTTATGCATTACCTAAGGGCATATTTGGTCCATGGAATAAAATGATATTGAATTGCATTTGATGGGATTAACATTGTTATTGCACAATGATTACATGTCCATAAATACCATGGTATTTTCGTAATCGAATCCCATGTTTGAGATAAAATTCTTAACTCGGGAATATTGGATTAAGCAAAATTCTATTTGGTAGACCATGGAATTGTAATCAACGGATCAAATTCACAACCGATATCATTCACTTGTACACATATATAACCATAATAACATGTGTAAACGGGGTAAATGAATGGATGACACAGATAAATGCATGCATCAATGTGGGTCCTTGACACAGGGATGAACGTGATGAGGATAAATACTCCGAATCCACGGAGCTTCTCTGGACTCCTCACAGAGACTTCTCAAATCCACGAGGAAAGAAAGCAGAAAATAGAAATAAATTCTAATAAATTCGAAAGTAATTAATTGATCCATAAAAACGATTTCACAAACCCTTTAAATAGGGGTACCAAGCAATGGGAAAGAAATCAGAATCAAACTACAACTAAAACTCCTAGAATTTGCGACTTACTATAAATAGTAAACTTACTATTTATAGACGGTCGTGATGTCTACTAGTGCGCAAGGTTTTCGACCAAAAATAGTAAGTGTTCTATTTGGCTTCACCAAACCATTCCCCTAATTATTCTAAGCTCATTTCACGTTGGGCGCAACTCCTGAAGCCCGACGGATGAAGAGTCATAATCAAACTAAAACTTACTATTTATAATAAAAACGAAATTAAAATAGGGAAACGACCGTCAATCCAGGGGTTTCTCGCAATTTCGAGCATCGCAACCCAGCGTAGTAGGGTTGGTTGGCTAAAGTAGCTCGTTCTACCCTAAAATCATATATTTTACGTCAGGTAATTCATTCCGGATTGCGAGATACGTCCGATCTAAGGTTCGACGGTCCGGATCACTTTTGTAGTCAACCAGACCTTTTCTGATCCATCTTGCCATGAAACTGTCCGCGACCCACTCTACATCAGTCCCACATCTGTAGTAGATTTCAAAATCCATTAAAATCCAGCATGACATCAAATGTAAGACCAAATGCATTTCCATCCCACCTAATCCTAACATTTCTTATTCTTCTTAAACCACTGGATAGAAGCTCCTAAAATGAGCTCTCAAAATAGATACATAATATTTATTTCTAACAAATATCATGGTACACCCCACCTAGCATTCCTACCCACGAACTTTAAAAAAACAATCCTTGACAAATGTGAATTTAGACCCCATCTAGCATTTCGATGCACGAACTTTAAAAAAATAAAGTCCGCGCCAAATGTGAATTTTCAAAAGCTTGTTTGAAAACGTGTTGGGATTCGTGCTTGCTATCAATGAACGGTGGTAAACGTCCGCACCGAATCCCGATATAAACCGGTAACACGGAAAACAACTTAATAATGAAACTATAACAATAAAAGCGAAAAAGTCATATTTTACGCTACTCGAACTCCATCCCCATAAAAGGAGGGGCCGCGTCTCAAAAGCCTAAAAAACCAACGCGTAACCATCCATCACGCTGGCCGAGAAACGGAAAGCTATAAGGACGACCGCTTAATACCCTCTGCCATCTTCTTTTAATTTAAATTAAAAATACCTCCTTCTTCTTTCTGACAATTATAAATATCTCCCTCTAATTTGGACTGTGTCAGGTACCTCCCATCTGCTGGAGACGCAGATGCATGTACACAATTTTTTCTCGTGCGTGGGCCCCACCATTTCATAAATTGCATCAGACCGCCCAGTAGGGCCCCTCTATCATAAATATTTGATGTCGACAAATATCTGGCTGATCTAATTTTCCAGTGGGTCATACTTAATCAAAAACCTCCAAATTTATATAGTGGGCCACCTGATCATTGAATCAACCTGATTTGTAGGTTTTCCATGTTGAACGGGTGAGATGAGATACGGATTACTATGGTAAGCCCATGCGCCTACAATCATTGCAATAAAACCGTCAATATCTAACAGATGAATGAGGAATCTGCAACAAATCCTTGCAATAATCCAAATCAGAAGGGAGGTATTTCCAAATATCCTTTTCTTTTCCACCGATATGACCATCCATACGCGTGCATGCTGCCACTGTACACGTGGCAGATATGCACGTCTTTCTAAGCCATGGGTCCCACAGATATGCACGTCTATCTAAGCCATGGTCCCACAATTCGATAAGGACAAATTTGAGGAGTTAGTTGGTACGTTGGCTGAGTATGGCCGTTCTTTCGTGCATATATACACCTGGTGTATGTGACCTCAATTCAAATTCAGTTTCAAACCGTCCAACTCATGGGACCGACGCTGGATCCGTCATTGATTGAAAGGTGACACTCATAGGAGTATTGTACCTGTCTGTTTGGTGGCCATTAAATGGACGGTGAGATTGACAAATACACAACTAAGTTCAAAGAACGAATGTCCATTAATCAATGGGTAGGACGTCCAATCAATCTTTTGGAGCTGTAACATCACCACAATATGCCCTATGATTTGGACCGTTTGGATGGTATTTGTTTCCATATACTACTCAAATATCCAAACCGTTCATATATAAGGACTGATCGTAGATGCATCGGTAATATTCAATGGTAAGTGGGCCACACAAAAAATTACACACTCCAAAGAGAAACCACCATTAAAACAAAGTTGGGTAGAAACAATGGTCCATAAAACAAAAGATTTCTAATTTGCCCTTATCTTCAACAGAACAAGCGGCCTGGATCAATCATATGGTGGGGCAGAAGAGGTGAGCCGTTAGATAGCTTCCTAATAGTGAATAATATTGTTCATTATGATTACAGGAGAATAGAGATTGGATAATGGAATTTAATAGATTTACATACCATTATCAGAGATGGATCCTCTACCTACTAAAGTATTACACTTAACCATGTGAGCCCACTTTGATGAATATATTATATATTTATGTGGTTAGTAAAGAAAGTGATATTAAAACTTAAGTGGATTAAAATCTAAAGTGGACCACATTATAGGAAAAAGTGTTAAATGACCATTAAAAGCTTTTTTTAAGCCACATAAGCTTTTAATCAAGTTGATATCTATATTCTCCCTTCATCCAGGTATGCTTGAATTTATCATCGGGTTAAATGATAAATAAATTTTACAGTGCGCACTAAAAAGTTTTTAATGGTGAGCATTTAATCCCTACCTAAGATTTGTATCTATTTAATTTTTGAAACTAGATTCTAAAATGCACTGGAAAAATATATTGACAGCGTACAAAAAATCATCAAAGTGGGCCCGTGATAAAGATAACACCCACTAAAGTTTTACCTGACTAACACCTAATCTGCCCGGTCTAAACATGCTTTGTTTGGATTTATGCATGGTATGTGCCTGGCGTCCTTAGAGACATTTGATACTCTGACAACACTTAATACACTGACACTTACAAATGGTACACGTGGGGCATGTTAGCTGAAATAAAACCAACTAAATTACAGAAAATATTATCCTTTTAAGTTGCAGTCCAAAAGTCAGATTTCATCACCTGATTGTTATAATGACCATTGGATATTCTTGAATTCTAACCATCCAATTTATGTCCACCACATGATACATTTAAACTGGCACGTATAATTTCAGACAGTTTAACTTGAATTGCGTGCATGACACACGTACAAACTTTTCAGTAATTTCCAAGTCCCACGTATCATCAATCACACTCAACCAGAGTATCATAGTTTTTCTCTGCATTATTGGGCGTGACCCATATAAAGTTTGCCCAGATGATTTGAAATGAGAAAAATGCTGCTTTTTTATACACTTTCAAAATTCAAACCCCATATACTGCCACGGCGGGAAGAAAATAAAATAAAATAAAAGCAACCCCAGGTCCACAACAAATAAAACCATGTCATCCTTTCAATTAAATCCAAATTCAAATGCTATGAAAGCAACTACTCCGACTAACCCTTTTTTACATGGTACGTTTATTTAATGTGGCCAACACAACCAAAAAACAAAAAAAAAAAAAAAGACCCATTAAAGTACTATTTATATATATTAAATAGAAACAACTTCAAATATTTTATATATATATATATATTTTTTTTTTCATTGGTCCAGAGCATTAGGGCCAGAACAGTAATTTAGTACCGGGTTCCAAACCCACTGTACCAAGAACCGGCGCCCACTCCCGATCATGTTATACGTGGCACCATCATCACCCTTCAACATCTGGCCCGTGTAGGACCCACCTCCGCCCGTGCCGTAGATTCCCTCGCATAGGTCCGCAATCTCCGTCGGGAAGGACGGGTCCTGCCCTGCGTACCAGGCGTTCACGAGCGGATTAGTTGCCAGCTCAGCAATCTCGTGGGCGATGACGCTGATCATCCCATCAACGCCGATATCTCCGTTGGGCGATTTCAACGGCTTCAAGCCCGGTATGTAGGCCGGCACCGAGAAGGGGTAGGCGCACGAGCCCGGGCACTGCGTAGCGGAATTTCCCACCCAGGCGTACGGTAGCGTGTAGCCGAGGATGGAAGGGAAGGTGAAGTAATGGAAGCCGCACACCTGGCCGCAGAAATCCTGCACGTGCACGTCGTGTGAGGTGAGGAGGAGGTAGAGCCCGCCTCTAGGGTTGATGGGGAGTGGGCGCGTAGAGGCCGTTACGGCGCTTTTTAGCACTGACTGGATTGCGAGGCGGGTGAGGGTCTTGCCGTGGGAGTAGAATCGGTCGTTCTTCTCTGCACCGAGGGTCACGGTACGGGTGATGTTGGCGCCGGTTTGGTCCGTGTAGAGACGGACGGTGGACCACCATCTCGAGACGGATGGGGTTTTGGTTTGTGCGGATGAGATTGAGCGGAGGAAGCCGCGGATGATACGCTTCTGAGAGGGAAGCCATGTGCCGTACCAGAGAGGGTGGACGGTGATGTTAGCTGTGAGGACGGGACCCATATGGTACCTGAGGTGCACGAATTCGGATGATCCCTCGTATTTTTTGCTGGTACCCAGACTGGGAGACGTGGAGTTGGGGAATTGGTGGGGCCACGGGCGCCATGCGGACAGTTGGGTGAAAGAAAGGAAGAGTGGTAATAGGAGTAGAGCTAGCACCGGAACTGGGGGTGCCGGATACCGGCCTACACAACCCTGGCGCATGTTAGGGAAGTGGCTGGGCAAGAAGGGGGTTTTTTTGTTGGTTATATATAGGGGAGAGAGAGTGAGAGTGTGGTATTGGATGACAGATAGATTCTTAAAGTCTAGCTGTAAGGTGGGGCCCACAAGCAGAGGCTGCATCATTGTCGTCTACCATGGTTTTCCTTTTTGTTTTTGTGAGGGAAAAGGATAGCTTGGGCAATTCAAATCTTCGAACTTTCTATAGTGTAATAGACTACAGTGTGCGTTGATCACCATTTACCAATTCCTTCAAGATTTTGGTACGCTTTTTTCTGTACACGTGGCATGAATTACCTCAATCCAGACCTACCAAATTGTAATATCTGTTGTGGATGGATCGTTGCCTGAAAATTACACTGATATAAAAAAATCCTAACTATTCAAATGGTGATCATTAAATGTACGGCTGAAAATACTCTTTTTTAGTGGTCCAAATACTATGTGATTCCTAGCTTACAAACATCCTCATTGGAAAACAATTTTAAAAGTATTTGAATTGATGTTCATGTACATGTATGACACGCGCATAGTGAGTGACCTGTCACCACCATCTAAAAAGTTCTGGTAGACGCAGTACTTAGTCTTAAACTTCGGAAGTTGAAGAAAAACTAACTTTTCGGCTCTTAACTTCGTATTAGCGTTGTGTAAGTGTTGCTGTAGAAGGGGGTCGTGATTCGGTGACGGGCCCCACATGTCAGGGGTGGAATACGTACCAGGCAACCATGCTTAATGCACACGTATCAGAGATCTGGTCCATTCATCAGGTAGGGCGAGCCGAATACATTCTAATACAAAAATCTAGGGTATTACGCTAATCACCGTACATTTGTGTTGAATTTTTACAATTGGACATTTCCATCACCGTCCAATTTTTCATGAAATTGTAAACTATATCATTAGGATTGAAACATTATTTCCGGTACATGGAGTTTTCACGGTGGACCCCACCTGATGGATGGATCGGATTTCAAATATTTGTTTCGTTCGCGCGGATCTCTGACACGTAATCCGCGCCACTCACGTGACGGGCCGCTCACTCAATCACGATCCATTATTAGGTCAGTCTCCTCGGAGTTGGAAGAATTCACTTTTTGATAAAATTACCGGAATGCCCTTTTATCTTTTAAACTTAAATGGGACAAATGACGGACCTGCCAGGGGCATTTTCGACTTTGGAATTCGTAACTGAGAGCGCCGCTCGTGAGGCCGGTTATTCTACAACCATTGTAGGAGAAGGTTATTCTACACATCAGTGTGTGGGGCCACCGTGATATACGGATCATATCGCTCCATCCATAAGGTGAGCCCTTTATAAATCAACACGTGTCTAAAAAATCAGATCAATCGAAAACACAGGTGGACCATACAACAGTGAACACGTGTAATGAGAGGCCCACCATTAAAATATTACAGATTGTGTGTTGCACCACCGTGTTTTTTTATTCAATCCAATCCATTCATAAGATGCTTCCAACCATGATGAACGGTTACGTTAAAAAACATTCCATAATCAAAACTCAGGTGGGCCACTCCAAGTGATTTTAGGAAAGATTTTATAAGGTGTAGCACATCAAAGTTTTAGATCAGCTTGATTTTTATCCTCCAATGAGAAACTAAGAGATAGCACACGATGGACGGATTAGATGTCGTACATACATCTCGGTGGGCCCACAAGCGTAATTGTAGAAAATCTCATTGTACAAACATTGGGACGCGGATTGCGTCCTACCCCCGACCGAACGGTAATCCGTCCGGGCAGGGCTCTGTGGGGTCATCTTGATGTAAGTACTTAATCAACGCCGTTCATCGTTTTTCTCAGATCATTTTAAGGTATTATCCAAAACCTGAGGCAGTTAAAGGTCTTAAGTGAACCACAAAGTAGGGAATGAACTTCCACCATTAAAAACTTCTTGGGGGCTGGAGAAGTTTCGTATCAAGCTGATATTTGTTTTTTCACTTCATCCACGTATGCATGACCTTACGAATAGGTTGGATGGTTTTTTTTAAAAAAAAAACATCACATTGGCCCTTAGAAAGGTTTCAACGGTGGGTGTCATTATCACTGCAGCTTCCTTTTGTGTGGTCCACTAGATTTGTAGACCTACGTAATTTTTATGATCATACTTTAAAATGATCTTAGAAAAGCAATAAACGGCGTAGATAAAACACTTACATCACTGTAGGCCCCACAGAGCCCTGCCCAGACGGATTGGGGGTAGAACGCAATCCGCGTCCCGGATGCAAGTGGAAAATAAGACATATATGAGTGGTTGGGTATTGCTGCCGCTACAATCGCGGAGGGAATTGCGCAGCTAGCAACGACTTTGCTGATAAATCCTTCTGGTTTTGGAGGTGAGCAATAGACAGGCCGAGATGAGAGCGACGGTCCACACTCGAGCTATTCTAGACTCATAATTACTGGGCCCCACCTTCGGACTCACACGAACAGTGTGTGACCCTTGGGTCAGCAATTGAGTTAAAGAAGCCACTCTCATCTTACTAATCGCTGCCTGAGGATGTGCTTAAGATACTGCAGTTTTCAATTTATACTAGTGGGGACCATGGTTCGGTGATCTAGACCATTGGTCTATTTGGTCCCTTGTTGGATTGATCATGTTCCCAAATTTTCCAACATTGGAGGATCCTAACTTCTAATTTTTTTCAACTTGGGTGCTGAAGATTAGAAGGTTAGGATTGTACTGTTAAGGGATCTCCAGATGAATGGTTTTGAGTTTTGCACAATGGACCATGGGCCCCACTTGAATTGGGTTTTTTTATGGACCCAATTCGTTTATGTAGGGAGGTCCCTCCTTGGATGGGGATGATGAAGTTGCATTAGATTGAATATTTCAAACCTTTAACTAGCTGAAGGTTATGGTGACCGTCCATCATCAAAGCAAAAGACCAACTTTCAAATGGTTGGAAAGAAAAAAAAAAAAAAAAAAAAAATCTAATTTAAGATGCTTTATTTATTGTATATCTGTAATATAAGTTGAGACTCATCCAATGAACGGTTTGGATCATTGAAAAACACCCCAATTCAAAGGCTGGAGACTTGTTTGGACGCACAACTTCAAAAGAGAAGACTGTTTGGAGAAGTTTTGAAAAGGGCATTGCAAGCTTTCATTTTTCGACCACCTGGCAATATTTGCCTAGCCTGCATTTAAAGACCTATTTTGATAGGGAACACGTAAAAATATCTGCTGTTTTAATCAAAACAACTTTTAAACTTTCAAAAAGTAAGAGATGAGGCATAAAGATAGACATAACAGTAGAGGTGGGCATCGGCTCCATTCAAACCAAATTGGGTCCAACTTGACTCAATCTGAAATTTTTGAGGAATTGACCCGAACTCAATCTGATCTGGGACCGAGTCTGAGTCAGCTGACTCGATCCAATCGGATGCACTGTTGGCCTGACCCGAACCGTCTGACTCGATCAGGGAAACCGAGTCGAATCAGGTTAGGTACAGTTCGGATCTAATCTTCTAAAATAAAAGGAGCTCGAGTCAGTAGTATCAAGATGATGATTGCTAATTATACATGTAAAGGAAAGACGTGAAGGAGGAAAGCACAAATTCTTCTAATTGATTTCGAGGGACAAGGTAACCAAAAGACCCATTCCTAGTGCAACTCACTTGGAGATGTTTTGTTCTTATCCCATTTCATCCCCCAACAAAACCGAATTGACTCATACGAGTTTGACTCGGATCGAAATCATATACACAAGTCTAGTACCCTAAATCCAGAAAAACTGAATGAAAAATAGAAACAAGGGAGGGGGGGGGGGGGGGGGTACGAATACAAAAGAATTATTTGTAAAAAAGCTCTACAAGATAACAACCATAAAAATCCCTTCATATCCGGGATGGGTGCGGCGCCACTCAATCGGGTAGAGAAGAGGGGTTAGGGTTTTCGTTTGGGTAGAAGGTAGTAAAAAAAAAAAAAATTTAAAGTTAAAATAGGTTATATAGGACCCTACCGGGTTAGATCAGATTGGTCCAAATTGGCCACTGACCTGAACTCGACTCATTGTGTGGTCGAATCTGAGTGGGCCTACTCAATCCAACCCGATCCTAGCCTTCAGTTCAGGTCGGATCCGTCGGTTCGGGTCGAATCCTGCCTAGCTCTAAAAAACAGTAACTTAAAGATAGAATTAAGGCGATAATCGCATAGGATTAAACTATTTTTAAGAGGGTTACAACAAAATCCACTTATAGGATATAATAAGTATCTTCTTAAAAATTGAAAAAAATTGTACATGGGTTGTAAAACTGAAAAATTGCACCCCGAACACACTTTTACAGCGTATACCCTAACTTCTATGCTATTACAACTTATCCTTAAAAAAGGTTTGCAGTTATTGCCTGAAAAAATTGTTTGTAGTTTACTGCGTGAAAAAACTGTTTGTAGTTTATCACCTTAAAAACCGTGAAAATGGAGAAGAAGAAGAAGATAGAAAGGAGATTGTTGAAATTGTGGTTGTGATTCGGAATGATCCAATGATGAATTTATATGGAGTCATAAGGATTGTTTTAAGATCATTTTCATGGAAATACATTTTCTTCTGTGGTGTCTTTTCAATAGTGACATCCCTCCATCATTAATGACATCTTTTCATCACCATTTTCGAATTCAAAAGATGCTCCATTTATCAAGAGGCACCACTATTCATAAATGAATGGTCACCAACCATCACCAAAAGCCACAACCATTTTCCTACATTTTTCTTTATAAGTTTGAAAAAAATTCAACTTTTTTCTTTTCTTATTTTGAAAAAAAAAATTACAAAAATCTCCACTATTTTTCAAAATAAAGAGGTTATGGTATATAAGGAGAATATGTAAATAGGAGGTGTCTTACGAACTTGAACATTCACTTAGTATAAACAAATCAAAGTTGTATCAGAATTCTTAGTGACCATGATCTTGAACTAAGTATTCCATATGACACAATCGAACATGTCACACACATATTTCAATTACCATGTATTGTAAAATTGTAGCACATTAACGACCTTGTGATCTGTCCTAGATTCATGAGTTCATGAGAGTAGCCAAAACTCTTGAACATAAGAAAGTGGTCCAACTTCCAATATTTATATAGATAAGTCCTTATGAATGCCCATGTAACAACAACACCCTTAAAAGGATTTAGACTCATTCACTCTGAATTTTTTTTCAAATATTTCACAAAAAGGAAAAAGAAAAAAAAAAAAAAACAATTGGCATAGCATGACCCAAACCAATGAGTGAGATGCCACAAGTGTTGACACACTTGTATAAAGGTAAGGAAGAAACCTACTCGCAGTGAGAGAAATAAAGGATCAGAAGATTGTAGATACTTATCTATAGATGACACGTATTCTGCCAAGAAGGCTAGGCACTAAAAAACGTACACACGACTAAAACCCTTAAGGCGGTCATCTGCCTCACGACACGTGACTATCAAATGTAAGGCACACTTTGCCTCACAACACGTGACCAGCGGATCCAAAGCACGACTTGCGACATGTAGAGGAAAACCTCACTATAGAGTTGCAATTGTTGGACTCCTGCTTAGAGAATTATTGTTCCAAGGCTCTTCCTTCCTTTGAGAGAGTAGTATATGGAGAACGTAGGTGACATACCTAAAGGCTATGAAACTAGACTCTAGCTGAGAACAAGAAATCATCCAAAGACAAAGACATCATTGCTTATGGTATAATAGTGATTAAAGGACTCCATATCATAATAAAATATAGCACAATAAGGCCACTACCTAATCGGAAGATCACTCGCGAAAGCTACAAAGTCTTACTCATGGCCATTGTCTCATCCAAACCTATAAGAGCATAACATAAAGAAGAGCCCCGAGGTCTCACACCAACTTAGTCAACACAAATCCTTTTCAGCTCAACGGTGCCTATCTTAAGTCCCTCATGAATACCTATCTCAATTGACTTAGTCCATATCCTTCCACTTCTATCAGACACCATGCTGCAATAAGTTCGAAGCATTTAGCATTATTTAGTTTAGTTTTTCGCTTCTGTCTAGCACATCGCTACCATAAGCTAGTTAGTTTGGGTTAAATATCCATGATCTCATTGTCGAATCCCTTAAATCCCTAAGTCATTAGTGATTTTCCAATCATGACCTGTTGACCAAACCCACAACCGTCTCATAACCATCTGGATTTCTCCTGACCATCCATGTTTGGAAGACCAACAACAACACAACTATTTCGCTAGCTTGAACTATCATTGATAATTTATTTATTTTTTATCTGCCAATTATACTTCATCTATATTCAAATTAATAAATTGGTACATACCCTTTTGTTAGTTATTTCCATCTATATATTACTTTTTGTTGAGGCATATGGCCAAGCTATCAACGTTATAAGCAAAGTCCTTGTTTCTAAGGCCAAAAGAATACATCCAAAGGACTAACCTTTCCTTTCATAAATCATTTGTTCACCTTACTAATCGGTGGTTGAATTGAAGGCCAATCTTCACAAATATGATCTTCATCGGTCTATCTCGATCCCCAGGGCCACAAGTGTTTAGTTTTATCTGAGTCAGATACATCTCTAATAGGCCCGACATTTATATACTCACACACATTTAACTAAAAACGGATCATTCTTTACACATATGGCCTCTTGTCCAAATTAAATAGTAACAACACCAATGACTTTTCTTCTTTTACAAACAGGGTGTAAGGTAGCCGTTATGGTGATGTATGTGCATGTCTTATATATCCATGCCATCCATCCAATTTACAATGTTATTGTATGGCATGAGCTCAAAATTGAAGTACATCCAACGCTCAAGTGGACCACGCCATAGGAAATAGTGGGGGATAATGATGTCCACCGTTGAAACCTTCCTAGGGCTCACAGTGATGTTTATTTATCATCCAACGTGTTCAAAATACAAATACCAGCTTGATCCAAAACTTATATGGCCCATAGGAAGTTTTCCACATTGGATGTTTAATTCCCACAATTTCCTGTGGTGCGATCCATTTGAGCTTTGGATGTGCTTCAATTTTAGGCCCATGCTCTAAAATGAGTTGGAAAAATAGATGGACGGCATGGATAAGACACATACATAACGGTGAGCCCTATAGAGTTTACTCTCATTACTCTACAGCGTAGCGAGCCTACCATGTATGTAACATCCCGAAAAATCGAGGGTCGAGTAATAACTCAACTCTCGAGTTCCAGAACATCATTTATGCAACATAGATAATGATGATTAAATGTTGTCTACATTAATGTGTGTGAACATGAGTGAGATTAAGCCAAAACAGCATATCATACTCCAGAGACAAGTGAATTAGCAAGCGGAAGACTGTGATAGATAAATAAAATATATAAACTTTGGTGAGTCTCCAGAGTGTGATAACATTACCAAGTTAAATAATTACAAGTATAGTTCCAAAATATACCAAACGTGTAAGTGTAATGTCTTCTATCCCAAGTACCATAGCCCCGTCAATACAATATCAGGTCTTCATAAACCTGACAGAGAACTACATGTAGGAGAACTCCTCCTCCACATCATAGTAGTCCGGCTCTGGTTCATAAGCATCGCCATCATCTGAAACTCAAGAAATCTGGTTGGTGTGTACAACACCATCCCGTAACGTGGGAGTGAGTGATCAACTCAGTGGAACAATAAAGCATAGGTTAACATGTTATCAATTTAGTCAAGCAGTAATGATAAAGCAGTAAAATCAAACAATTCTAACTACTCTTATTAATGCAAGTATGAATACAGTCATGATGTATGCCCTTGCCAAACCACCCTCATGCGACACCATCTTACGTTCGCGAATACGTTCATCCCTCAGTGCTCCACATCTACCAGGCACATGCAGTGCGATGATGAGCATGATTACCGAGTAATTATTAGTCCATTTCAAACAGCAGTATTGAGAAACTAAGGTACCTCCCTTATATCATTTCCAAACTGATCCATTCTAGGGTCGTCAGTCCTAGTTAATCTCATACGATATTATGGTTTGAGAGGCGTAACGAAGGCATCACAAAGGGCTCGTCACCCGTCAGCACGGATACAAATCTCACCGTATGCGGCTCAATTGCTGGCCGTCAGCTCGAATACAGGTCTCACCATACTCGGCTCAATCGCTGGCCGTCAGCTCGAATACAGGTCTCACCGTACTCGGCTCAACTCATGCTCTAGTTGCTGCGAAGGGCTCATCGCCAATCACAGACCTTAGAGTATACTCGAAGACACTACGGAGACTCGTCGCCCGTCATCACTAATACAGGTCTCACCGTATTCGGCTCTCGCCGTAGGTGTCGACAGCTCGAATATAGTGTCTCATACCACCATAATCGGATCACGAGTCTGATTGCTCACTGATCACTACGGGGAGGCACGTGGCCCCAGCGTAGGCCGACGGCTCGACCACGGTGTCTCATACCACCATGCCCGGCTCATGAGTCTTAGCGGATCGAGGTACCATGGTTAAAAGGGATTTCACTGGTAAGTTTGGTACCCTAGGTTCAAGCAGTAGCGTCCAAACATGGTAAACATACATTAGACAGATCGGGTTACTTGACGAGCTCGACTAGCTCGAGCGCGCAACAAGTTGAACGATATGAAGCGCAAAAGCACTTCGTGTGGCCAACCACTATCGCCAACCGAAGTACGACTCGGGTTCGTCGAACACGCTTCACGTAGCAAATGAAACTCAGCCACGAATTCGATCCCGTTACCGACTGCCTGGACTATACAATAGCCCCAATCACATTCAATTTCAAATATTTAAAGTAGTAATGAATCAAAATTCAAATCATACAATCAAAGACTGATGTTATCCGTTTAGGGCTGCCAGGGCTGTTGCACGCACTCGTTGCTCCACTCCCCCATCACCCATGACGGATCATACGACGTAAACATGAATTTAAACATATGCATTACATAGATAAAATCATACAATCAGTTGAGCATGTTATGAAGCACAACACAAGCATGAGTTTATACATATTCAATTCCTAATCACACAGCTATCCAAGGAAAGCATACACATAGTTAAAGAAGTTGAGAATCATATCTCAACACCCTTAAACATTACAATTTACCAACTACTACTCATTCAGACATTTCAACTAACACTTTAAAATACATACATCAACATACATGACATATGTTGATCACATAGGCATTAGGCCAAATCCTTTCCCTAGGGAGTTGCTCCAATCATAACACGCATACACCCACGACAGATAGTCATGGAAAGTAGGAATCTAAGTTCCATATTCATTTGAACATTTTAACAAACACTTGGGCTACACATTTCAACATATATAGCGTATAGTGGCCGTGGCGTGATTCAGGGCAAATCCTTTCGTCAAAGAGGTATCGCCAATACAACAATCATATATCCATGACAATTAGTCATGGCGAGCACGAATGAGAATTCTATACTCATTCAGTCATTTTCACAAACACTTAGAATACACTATTTCAACATACATAGTGTATATTAGCAAAACATGTATTAGGGCGAGCCCTTTCGCCAAACAAGTATTTTATCCATATATAATATATTCATATAGCAAATAATCATGACAAACACATTTCCAAAATTTATACGTATACGGTACTTTCTACAAATACCTAAAGTATGTAAAATTCCATATTCTTCATCTTTAATCGAAACGAAAATCAGACAGCACTTTGTACATGTGCAATTGCATGCAGATCATGAATCTATCATTATCTGACATTGAAAGCGTTGAAAACCATAACCTATACACCTAAAGTCTGCACCTTTTGTCGTAGAATCGTAACGAATCCAATAGGTTTGCTAAGCTTTCGTATACGGCAGTTTGGTAGCCTATAGAACGAAATAGGTTAGCTATTTCATAACCTACAACTATCAAAACCCCAAAACAGGTTAAGGTTAGGGTTTCTTACCTAGAAATGAGCCGGAATCGCCGGGAAAGCGGTGAGAATGGAGCGGTTAAGCATGGACAGCAGCAGGGAAGCAAGGCAGGGAGATGCTCTCACATCTCCCACACTTTCTCTCTCTTTTCTCACTCCTCTCTCTAGGGTTTCTCTCAAATTCGTATGGCTGCAATGAGAGAGGGTTTAAGGTCCTTATATAGTCTAAAAACTCACCAAAATAGACTCCAGGTCAAAGTATACTTAGGTTATAACCAAAGCGGGTCAGTTTCAGCTCAACGGAGCACTTCTGGCGGGCCTCCTTGAGCCAAAGGTCGGACTTAAGCTCACCGACACCGGATCTACGTTTAGTTAAGTTTTCATTTCAGTCGGGATTTCAGATCGTAAATGGCGGACCAGTTTCAATTCAACGTTCAGTGAATCTCGATCGGAGATTCCGAGTACATGGATATGTGTATGAAATTTCTCCTGATCCGAGGGTGTAATTTGGTCTGATTCTGACAGTCTGGTTGCTTAAAATTGATCCGCAAGCGAGAGGTGCCAGATTTATTTATTTTGGATTTAATTTAGAATTATTTTCACATTTCTCACACTCCCCGCTCCAAACTCAAGCGAATAGCGCTGGGGCACTATCTGGATTTGATTTCCGAGATGGTTGTCAAGCCCAGCAAGGCGATCCTAATTTCTTAACTTCGGGTTAATCGGACTTCCGATGTGCGGTCCAGATCTGATACGGAGTTTCGAGGTGCTCCCGAGAGCAGCCGGGTAATGAGATTGATCCTAGATTTTAGGGTACCCTAGCGTCAATGATTCTACAAGTTTTGAGTCTTGCAGATCGTATTTAAAGTGATTTGTGCTAATTTCACAGGCACTCTAGTTTAACACTAACTAATTCTCGCCTAATTTCTAAATGATTTAGTCCTGGGTGATTTCGGTCTGAGATGGTACTTAGTCCTTTGTAGCAATGTTTAGTTTAAGTATTGTTCTTCGTCATCTAAACTTTAAGATAGTGTCTAATGTGAAAGTACTTAGAAAAATTGAAAGAACAATGTGGTAAAAGGTGGGATTTGTGAAGGAAATGGGTTAAGGAGCGATTTTAGACTGTGGGATTGCGTTCTGACAAGTTAATAAGGTGTGAGGATCGACCCATTGCCTAAGGACGTCTAATCCCAGGTTGGTAAAAATCCGGGATGTTACAATGTAACTCAGTATACTATCCCTCTCGGCTGCATCATAATCAACTTGATTTTTAGTACATAACCAATCTACAGTTGTTTCCCACTATTTAAACGGTTTGGACATGAGGTTCAGGCCGCACGTATACGGAAGATCCACAATGATATGGTGGTCACATCACCACCCTTCTAAGTTGTAACTTTATATTAATGGTTTACACCTTTACAGGCCCTTATACCAAAAAGCTTATTTTCCTGTCCATCTGGCACATCTAACCCGTCTATAGGTTTCCCAATCACGAAAATACCTAAACCGATGCCAATCCAACCATTACGTGGGCCCCCACATGTTCACTTGAAGCTTTTTAAATGGTTTTTATGGGCCTGATTTTTAGGGCATCCAATCAAGCTAGTAGTGCTCATTTCATGTAAGGGAATGTAATACACACAACATGGTAGGCCACACCATAAAAAGCAACGTGCTTCGTCCAAAAACTTTTAAACTCACACGGTGGCCCACGAGATGGTTAGATGAGCCTGATATTTTGGGTGTCCTACTTTCACGGTAAGACAACCCTAACCAACGGATTAGATGTCATATAAACACTTTGGTGGACCCCACACATAACACTTCTAATGTAACATCCTGAATTTTCGTTATTTTGGATTGTAAAAAATTCTTAAAATTTTTTTATATAACTAACTTATGTCATCACTTACTAACCCTTGATGCTCGAGGTGAGCCTATATGTAGGTAATACCAATAAAGAATGTCATGATTTCGATTAATCAAACTATAGGAAGCCAACGAATTTGTCAAATCACTTAAGCATCGAGTTTTTCCTCATGATTTGTTCACATAGGGCCCAAATCTAGCCAACCTATCACTGAATAATTAAGACAAATATAGCTAAATTAAAGACATACTTAAAACTGAGACAACTATGGGTCGAATCTTAATTAATAAACCAAATCAACCTGATCACTCATTTAGTATAAGAACCAACGATCTAGAGTGATCATGACTAAATTACCATTTTTGTTAATTTCGAATAGGCCACACTATTCACTTAGTTAATTCAGATCCTAACAACTGCGCCCAAGAAATCTCCCTATCCAATTTATTCGAAAAATGCTCCGATTATTCGAACAAGCTTTGGACCGCTCATTAGTGGGCCACTAATTCTGAAATTATAGAATAATGTTCGTCTCACTGGGCTTGACGTCCATCGCGGGTGGCGAATCAAGATAGTACCCAAAACTGTACAACTTGAGCCAGAGGTCGAGTGCTTGAAATGCGCAAATACTCAAGGCTAAAACCTGAAACTTAAGTGAAATGAACCTCCCACTCTTTCGCGAAGTTGTGGCTTTCCGACCGTTAGATCATGACCAAACTCGAGGTATAAATTAAAGATATTTCACTGCTCATATCCGTATAAGCACGACCCCGATCGAGCACCGATGACCATCAATTATAAGTAGGGTCCCCATCAAGGCATCCAATCTCCACCAAAATTGGTTCGATCGCTCATCCTATGATAAAGCACCTGCCTCATGGTGCGGATGGGCTAGCGAGCCCCTAAAGTAGCCTTATAGGCCAAAATTCAGCCCACTAGGGGCATGCATGCTTGAAAAAGGGCCCTCAGGGACATTTAGACATAAAATCTGGGCTATATAAGGCCCAAAAATCCACTCCCTTACTCCCATACAAATTTTCAGCTGCAAGAGAGAGAGAGTGGGGAGAAGTGAAAGAAGGAGCTCCTTAGGGGAGTTGATTTGGAGAAAATCCCCCTTGCCACTGCCCGCAATGGACCCCGCAACCGCGCCCCACCATAGAGAGCGGCCCACCGGTGATAGAAAGGTTATCCTCTAACCTTTTTCAAATTTTAGCCTTGTAGGCCGTTTGCATGCGCCCTTACAAGCTAATCCCATCAGCGCAGGGCTTCGATATACCCATTCACGGACCCGAATCCTAGTGGCAGCGCTAGAATTCCAACTGACTACTCCTGTGTGCGGACCATTAACCTTAGGTGACAAATTATTGAACCTAGGTTGCAACTAATGATTGTGTTGTCCGAAATTGACGCGCATGCTAATTAGCGAGTAATCTTGGGTTAATAGTCTTCCGGGAATTTACTAAATCATGCTTAATTAGTGTAGTCGATGTTTACTTCCATGCTAAATTAGGCCAAAACTATTGAACTGATACCCATGATTTATTCTATTTTCTATCACATGCAATTAATTTTTGGATGATTGTGAAATCTGCGATGAATTGGAGCAACGTACCAGCATGCCCGTCATGATGTTCGATTGAGTTGAATGCTCAGATTTAATGTCATGCATGCCTGCAATTTCTTTGAATAAGTAATGTATGTGACCTTCTATGAAATGTTAACTGACTGACCAATTAGGTTGGTCAGCAAATTGTAAAAAGCCGCACGGGCAGCCCTATCGGGTTGGCTGCCCAGCAACCGATCCGACCAATCCATGAGCCTCGTGATCGAATTTGGGCAATGATTTCGTAAGGGTGCTCCGGTTTCCCCAATCTTGTTGGACGAACGGACATAGCTAAACACACGACTAACATGACCATTGTCGCATTGCATTCGCTAGATGTGGTGACTCGACAGTTAAGGTCATGTAATGAGGGAGTATTGGTCATTTGCGAACGTAAGATAAAGTCGTTATGAGGGAGTATTGGATTGCAAGGGCATGCATCATATCATAATAGCATACACGTACATTAACAAGAGTATCTAAGAACTGTATGTTTATGTTGTTTTTCATTAATTGTACCTACGGAATTGATAATTTGTGTAACCCAATGTTAATGGAACCACTTAGTTGATCACTCACTCCCACTCTGGGACGGTGTTTTAAAATACCAATCAGATATTGTTGTAGATGCAGGCAATAGGAGTCCGATGCATTGGGAGAGGCTCACACAGACTCAAAGGAGTCCTCGTACTTTCAATGCTAGATGGGCTGATGTAGGACACTTTCAGAACGTCAATGAGATTTTAGAGTTGATATGCTTATTTTACAAGGACCTGGACCAGCCTCGTTACGAAATATTTACGTGTGATTAGCATAACACGTGAAAATCTATGTATCCACTATTTCACCTTAGAACCAAAAGCATGAAATCTACAGTGGGCCACCCGCAACAACCAAAATAACTGCAATAAAAAGGGTGGGCCCCTATCCCAATCAAAGCATATTTGATGCCAGACGTCCCATATCATCTCATTAATGCCCGATCTAATTGGAAATGCCTCACGCATCTGTCCCACATTGAAAGGACCGGAATCACCTCCAATGCCTATTGTGTGCAACGCTTAAAACATCTAGGCTTGTGGGGCCCACCATGTTATATATATAAATTCACTCTGTACATCAGGCTCTATCCTCAATTATATCGAATGGGGCAAAAACATCAGCAAGATCAACAACGTCTGTAAGCCACATCACAAGGAAAAATGGGGTTGGGATGCCAACCACACATAGGTTTGCTTGTGGGGTCCCCATGGAGTGTATCTTTCAGTAAATCCGTTGATCAGGTATGAATCGACAAAATGGAGTGAAAATACAAAAATAATGCCGGCAGTGCCTTGGAACTTAGAGTTTTAGGAGCAGTTTTATATTGTTCTCATTGGTGTGGTCCATAAGTTATCGGACTCAAATTTTGTATGTACGGTTAAAATAATGGTTCTCACCTGATGGATGGAGTAGATTTACATATAAATATGGTGGCCCCTAAGATCTTGTGTGTTTTTCTTAGCTGCGAGAACAGGAGTTGTAGAGAATTTCTCTCCGCATCAAAACGCATTCGCTTCACATGTATTTCAGTAAATGCAGCTCTCCTTGTGAAAATCACGTGCATCCGATCTTTGAGGATCTTCTTTATATAACGTACTCGTGTCTTTCTATGGTATTCTCGTGTTTTCGATTCGAACTATTAGGGGCCCATGATCTGGTTATCCAAACCGTTGGTCTGTTGGGACCCACAGTAGATGGGCAGTTCCGTAGGTATCCTCGGTGTGCTGAGCAGATGATCTAACTAATTGACTTGGAAAGGTGGATGTGAGCCATTGAAATTTAGCTGCTGGTATTGATGGTCATGATGATCCGTTCAGTGCAAGTTTTTACTGTGGCTTGTCATAGGGTAGCACCCATAAAATGGATGGTTTCGATCGTTTAAACACCATGGAGTTGGACATGGACTGTTACGGGCCCACTTTGTGTTTACCCTTAGATGTTGGCCCCACATTACATGTGGCATTGGATGGTGATTGTGTTCCTACCCCTGCCAGGACGGACTCATTCCTGTCAGGAGCTTTGTGGGGTGGGGACTGTGTGATGTATGTGTTTTATTCACGCCGTCCATCCATTATCATCTTAATGCATGAGCTCAAAAAGGATCCAGATCCAAGGCTCAAGTGGGTCATTCCATGTAAAGCAACGGTGATAATGATGCCACCATTGAAACCTTACCGGGCCCACCGAATTCATAAGGTCCAATAGATATGGATGATAATGTAGGAAAACCATTCTCTTTTGATAAGTTTTTAGAATTTAACTCTTTTATTGCACATGCATACATAAATAAGAAGTGGCTTTGCAGTACACTGGGAAATGTTTTCTAGAAATTTAATACATGCTGGAGGGATTGTTATTGGCTTGCTTAAACGGGAAGATAGGACTTCTCAATTGATGCTGCAGTACTATATATGCACAACAGGAAGGACGTTGTTAGCCTCAGCCAGTCACATAGAGAGAGAAACTGTTGGAATTGATTTGTTATTTTTCATTGCTATAATCTGATACAGGAAGCCGATTTATAAGCATTTGGAGTTTGGGCTGAAAGTCAGGCGGGTTGGGTTGGGTTGGGTTGGGTTGGGTCGGGTTGGTGCTCAACCTTAACCCAACCCAAGCTTCCTATACCTCAACCCTAACCCAACCCAACCTCGGGTTGGGAATTCTCAACCCAAGCGGGCTCGGTCAGGTTGATCAGGTTGGTCGGGTGTATACGTGCTAATATTTTTATTATTACATTAGTTTATTATATTTCAATATAGGACTTATTTTTTGTATCTAGGAATTTATTAATTATATATGTGATTATTCATCATAAAGAACTTCATTTTTTTTCTTTTAAAAAACAAGCTAAAATATAGGACAACTACTCCTTTAAAAGTCGTGTAGCATAGCACCCAATCTATTTGGGAGATAGAAATCTGGCATATTTTCTTAGCTTGAGTCCTTGGAAATGATGTGGACAAATGAGACCCGACATCACTAGTGTGCCTTCGACACAAACGATCTAACACTCAATTATAATTTAAAGTAACTTATATATTGATCGGGTTCGGGTTGGGTTGGGCAACCCGAGACCAACTCAAGTTTTTTTGGGTTGGTGTTTGTATAGCCCAAGCTTGAGATCGGACCCGATATATCCTGCCCGAGCCCAACCCAATTGTAACGCCCCGAATTTCGAGGGTCGAGCAAAGGCCCAACTCCCAAGATCCGTCGCATCACTTATGCAACATAAATAATGATGATTAAATGTTGTCTGTGTTAGCATACTAAACATGAATGAGATTACACTAAATCAGCATATCATACTCCAAAGATGATTAAATTAGGCAAGCGAAAGATTGCGATAGATGTATAAAGCACATAAGTGATTGTAAATCTCCAGAGTATGAACATGTCACCAATTACATGTATAGTTCCAAAATTTACAAAATGAATAAGTACGATGTTTAACTAGTTTGTATTCCCGTAACCCCGGCAACGCAACTCCATGTCTACATAGACCCACCAGAGAGTTGCATGTAGGAGAACTCCTCGTCGTCATCGTAGAAGACTGGCTCCAACTTGTAAGCCTCGCCATCATCTGAAACTAAAACAGGGTCTGGTTGGTGTTTTAAAACACCGTCCCAGAGTGGAGCTATAAGGCAAATGTTAACATGTTATCAATTCAATCAAGCAGTAATGATAAAACAATACAACAAGTATTCCTAAGTACTCTGGTTAATGCAAGGATGATTTGTATTAATGATGCATGCCCTCACCTACACTCCCTCAGCAACATCATCTCACGGTCGCGTATGCTAAACTCCCACTGTGTTCAACACCCACACCAAAGGCACATACAATGCGGTGCATAGTCGTGTTAGCCAAGTTCTTAATTAGACATATTCATACAGCAGATTCGGAAAGCTAAGGTACCTCCCTTTATATCATGTACCCAAACAATGATCCATCTAGGGTCGTCAATCCTAGTTAGTCACATACGATAGGCAAGTTATAGGGCAACGTCACCCCTGATTTGTAAACAGTGGACATGCAAGTTTAGGTCGCTATGGGAGGCTCGTCACCTTGGCGTAGGCCTAGTTTATACTCAAGGCCACTATGGGAAAGGCTCGTCACCTTAACATAAGCCGACAGTTCGAATACAGTATCTCATACCACCGTATTCGGCTCACGAGTTTGGGTTGCTCATTGGTCACTTCGAGGAGGCTCGTCACCCCAGCGTAGGCCGACAGCTCGACCACGGTGTTTCATACCACCATGCCCGGCTCATGAGTCTTAGCGGATCGTGGTACCAAGGTTAAACGGGCTTTTCACTGATAAGTGGTACCTTAGATTCAAGCAGTAGCGTTCATACATGGTGAACATACATTAGGCCAATCGCGTTACTTGACCAGCTCGACTGGTACGAGCGCACGTTGAATTAATCGACATGGAGTGCATACGCACTCTTCGTGGCCTAACCACTGTCGATAATCACCGTACGACTCAGATTCATCGAACGTATCCGTTGTGGCGAACTAGTTCGGCCACTAATCATAAACCGTTACCGATTGCCTGGACTACGTATTAGTCCTAATCATACTCAAACACAATAGGTATTCATATGTGATAGTCAAATAGCATGTGACCACCAATTCAATTACAAATTTCATTTGAGCATTTTAACAAACACATAGTACACATGTTGTCATATATAGACATTTCATCCATAAATCACATAGTAGCAAATTAGGTTACATGAAGGAAACAATGACTGTAAATAAGGTAATTGAGAATCATATCTCAACGCCCTCATGAAATACATTTCAACAAGCATTTTCTCATTCAGACATTTTATCAAACACTTAGGCTACACATTTCAACATACATGTAATTAACTAATTATAACATATATTATGGCAAATCCTTTCACGAAGGAGTTGTCATACCTATAACAAACGTGAGTACTAGATTAATAGTCATGGGAATCATAAATCATATTTTCATATTTATTCAAACATTTCAACAAACACATGGAATGCATCATATTCAACGTAGTTCATAAATATGTGTAATACACGGAAAACGTCGCATCTAAGTACATGTGACAACAATCAAGTCAGTCATAAACCATTTACTGACATTGAGAGCCTGAAAAACCATAACCTAAACATTTATAGACTGCACCTTTCGTCGGTATGCCGATTACGAACTCGGTTCGTACATTACGCCTTTGTTTACGGCACAATGGCTACCTATAGTATGAAATTGTTAGCTATCTCACTGATCTACCTATTTGGATACCTAAAACATATTAGGGTTAGGATTCCCTACCCAAAAATGGATTCGGATTTGTCAGTGTAGCGACACGGGAGAAGTGATTCAGCACGTGGAGTGGTGGAAATGAATTCCAGTGACAAACCACAACTCTTTCTCACTTCTCCTCACTTTCTCCTTCTCTTTTCTCTGTTTTCTCTCCTAGGGTTTAGGAAATTCGTATGGAATGAGAGAGGGGTGGGTTTAGGGTCTTATACAGGCCCAGACGTGAAGTCAATGGCCCTAGGGCCATGGTATACTTAGGATATAACCAAAAGACATCTGTTTCAGGCCAACGAAGCTCATCTGGAGGTCCATTGTCTGCATACGGTCTGGAGAAATTTTTCTGACAATGGATCTACGTCAGGTTAAGATTTCGGTCCAATCGGATTTATGGATCGACCGCGGAGGGCCAGTTTCAGTTCAATGGTCATCGTCACTCGATCAGGGCCACAAGTACACCGACCTATGTAGGAAAATTTCCTTGATCTAAGGGTGTAGTTGGGTCAGAATCTGACGGTCTTGAATTTGGCCTACAAGTGAATGGCCTAATTCACTTAAGTTTGAGTATACTTTTTAAAGAGATACGAGTTTCTCACACACTTCGCTCCGGGCTCAAGTTGTGCGTTTTCGGATACTATTTGGACTTGATTTCCAAGAGAGTTATCAAACCCAGTAAGGCAGTCATAACCGTATAGTTTCGCGTAAATCGGACTTTCGACACCCGGTCCAGGTCTGATACGGAGTTTCAGGATGCTCCCGAGAGTAACTGGGTTTTGAGATTGATCCTATGTTTCTAGGTAATGTAGAGTTAGCGATTCTAATGGTTTTAGGTCTCGCAGTTCGTATAGAAAGCAGTTCAAGCTAATCTACCGATTAATTCAGTTTAATACTTAATTTTCGTCTAATTTCTCCATAATTTGATCCTTAGCGATTTCTACCTGAGGTGGTACTCGGTCTTTGTACAGACTTTTCCGAGATGTTACACCAATGTCGGGTCGGTCGGGTTGAACCCGCCCAACTTTCAGCCCTATTTGGAGTCATTGTGAAATTACAAAATTATTCAATCTAAATGCATCTAGCATTTATTAGGTGCATGTAACAAAACCTAGGAATACTAAAAGCTTGAAACAGTGGAGGTTGGAGGATTCTTCTAAAAACGTATCAACGGTCCATATTTTAGGAATTATTTCAAGGGTCTAGATGACAAGGTAGTCCAAACATCTGTTTGGGTTTGATGTTTCCAACACATGCAACCTGAGTAGCCTTTAGGTACATGCACGGCTCATGTTAGGACCTGTTTGGTAGGTGGGATTAGGTGGAATGGAATTGCATTTGGTGTTGTCCAAATTCTATGGAGAGGACAGAAAGGCTTGTGATTGGGTGGGATGGAATTACATTTGGTCCCATGTGAGACTTTTAGTGGATTGTGAAATCCACTACACATGGGCCTCACATTGATGTATGTGTTTTATCCACGTCGTTTATCTATATATGCCCATTACATGTGAAATTCTAATTAGATATGTGTACAAGTGCCCGACATCCGTTGCGAATTTGGTTTGTTGATTACAATTTCATGGTCCACCAAATGGGGTTTTGTTTAATCTAGGGTTTTTTTCTTATAGTAAGAATTTTATTGGATGACCAAAATACCATTATATTTATAGACGACATGCAATCATTGCACAATAATGGTGTTAATCCCATCTAATACAAGTCCATACCATTTAATCCTACGGACTAAACAGGCCCTTAACATGTAACCCCGTGTGGTATTGGGTGCTGATGTAATAAAGGCTCTATAGAGTCTATCCTAATGACTTCAAAATATCCGAGGTTGCGGATTAGCTACTACCCCACTAGGACCTAGCTAGAGATGGACAATACTAGCAGGGGCTCTATGGGGCCCACCATAATGTATTTATTAATCCACATTATCCATTCATTTTGGAAGATCACTTTAGATTATGAGTCCAAAAATAAGGTATATTGAAAGCTCAAGTGGACCACGCCACAAGAAGTAGTGGTGGCAATGATGTCCACTGTTGAAACCTTCCTAGGGTCCATCATGGTGTTTATTTGCCATATAAGTTGTTCCTAAGGTCACATAGACCTGGATGAAGGGATAACATAAATATCAACTTGATCTAAAACTTTTGTAACTCCTAAGAGGTTTTTAACAATAGGCGGTCAATTTCCATTGTTTCCTTTAGTGTAGTTCACGTGAGTCCTCAATCTACCCCATTTTTAGGCTTAACAACTAAAATTATCTATCAAAATAGATGAACCGTATGGATAAACACATACATCACAATGGGCCCTACAAAGCCCCCACAAGGACTGTCCTCTCTGGCTAGGTCCTAGTGGGGTCCCAACCCTCGTCCAAAACATCCACTCTGTATATTTATTGTTCATTTACGAAGAACATTGCGAAATTCTATATACACCCCTTTACACGTGATATTCTAGTTAGATATGTGTACGAGCGCCTGACATCCATCGCGAATTTGGTTTTTTGATTACAATTTCACAGTCCACCAAATCGATGGTTTTTTCCCATATATAGTAAGAATTGTATTGGATGGCCAAAATATCATTATATTTACGTACATATAATCATTGTACAATAATGGTGTTAATTCCATTTAATACTAGCCCTTGTGGTATTGGTGACCATGCAATAAAGGCTCTCTAGGGTCCATCCCGATGACTTCACGATATCCAAAAGCTACGGATTGGCTACTACCCCACAGGGGCCTAGCTAGAGATGGACAGTACTAGCAGGAGCTTTGTGGGGCCCACCATAATATATTCTTTTAATCCACATTGTCCATTCATTTTGGAAGATCACTTTAGATGATGAGCCCAAAAATAAGGCATATTAAAAGCTCATGTGGACCACACCACAAAAAGTAGTGGCGACAGTGATGCCCACTGTTGAAACCTTCCTAGGGTCCATCATAGTATTTATTTGCCATATAAGCTATTCATAAGGTCACATAGACCTAGATGAAGGGATAACTTTAATATCAACTTGATCTAAAACTTCCGTAACTCCTAAGAGGTTTTTAACAATAGGCGGTCAATTCCCACAGTTTCCTTTAGTATAGTTCACATGAGCCCTCAATCTACCTCAGTTTTAGGGTTATCACCTAAAATTATCTAGCAAAATGGATGAACGGTGTGGAAAAACACATACATCACAGTGGCCCTACAAAGCCCCCACTAAGACTGTCCCCTCTAGCTAGGTCCTAGTGGGATTAGTACCCAACCCTCGTCCAAAACATCCATTTAAATCGTTGGATTTCAGACATTTATATCATCTTTCCTTTCCTCAGTGATCGGACCACGGATTGTCAAACTCTTAAATCATTTAGTTGAGCTTCATGATCCCACTCTCAATTCACTGCTATAAATGCGTGCATAGCACATACCTAACAACTGATTTGGTGGGTCCCACATAGATGAGATGCTTGGCCATAAGGTTTTTTTTTTTCTTTTTTCTTTTTTTTTTTCTTTTAGGCCAATAAATATTTGGACAGTTGCATAGAAGCTTCATGTAGTCTTCCTCCCTACGGTGGTAGATATGCATTGTTTGGGGGAACGGATTGGCTACTCCCCCTGACACCAGCCAATGGCTGGTGGTCGGTGTTCTGTGGGCCCCATCTTGATGTATGTGTTTCATCCATGCCGTCCATCTATTTTTACAGATCATTTTATGATATGAGACCAAAAATTAGATATATAACAATGTCAAGTGGACCACATTACACGAAATATTGTTGAATGATCGTCGGCCATTAAAAACCTTTTCAGGCCCATAAAAATTTTTGATCAAACTGATTTTTGTTTTCCCTTCATCTGGGCCTGTATGACCTAATCAACAGATTGGATGTCAAATAAACAGTACAGTGGGCCTTAGAAAGATTTTAATGGTGGATACCCAATCACTATTGTTTTCATGTGGTGTGGTCTACCTGAGATTTATATACCTCTTTCTTTTTTTGTTTCAAGCCCTAAAATTATCTTTATAAATGGATGAATGGAATGGATGAAACAGATACATCATGGTAGCTCCCACTGAGCACCGACCACCAGCCCCTGGGCTGGTGTCAGGGGGAGTAGCCAATCCGTTTCCATTATTTTATTTTGGGGGGGGGGGGGGGGGGGGGGCGCGGGCGCGGGCGCTGTAGTGGTTGCTCTGTGGGCCCCACCATGATGTATGTGTGTTTCATCCATGCCGAATATCTATTTTTCTTGATAATTTTAGGTTATGAGACCAAAAATGAGGCATATACCAATCTCAAGGGGGCCACATTACAGGAAACAGTGTTGAATCAACGTCGACCATTAAAAACTTTTTGGGGCCCATTAAAGTTTTGGATCAAGCTGATCTTTGTTTTTTCCCTTCATCTAGGTCCTTATGATCCAATCAACATATTGGATTTCAAATAAACAGTACAATGGGTCTTAGGCAGATGTTAATGGTGGATATCCAATCACTATTGTTTTCCTGTGATGTGGTCCAGATAAGATTTATATTCCTCTCGTTTTCTAAATGAAGCCCTAAAATAATCTGCAAAAATAGATAAACGGAATGGATGAAACACATACATCATGGCAGGGGAGGTAGCCAATCCGTTTCCCTATTTGTATTGATCACAAATAATGTGAGGCCCACCAGTATATTCAATCTAAATATCCAACTAATACAAGTCTTACATTACCTACAATGGTTAACTTTCAACTACATAACTCAAACGGGATCATATTCATAATGGCCCATGAGATCAACGATCCAGATCACATGTCTGTCATATGCCCCTCTTTTGGAGGGATTGCTGTGAACTTCTAGGCAGAAACCTGCATGTCAGTACGCTGCCTATCAACCAGTGTCAGCACTTCTATGGAAGGGTCTGCTGGACCACCACCCCAGCAGTAATGCGTCCATACGTTGGGACGCGGATTGCGTCCTACCCCCGCCCGGACGGTAATCCGTCCGGGCAGGGCTCTGTGGGGCCCAAAGTGATGTAAGTGTTTTATCCACGCCGTTAATCGTTTTTATTAGGCCATTTTAAGTTATAAATTAGAGAACGAGGCAGGTCCACAATCCAGTGGACCACACCAAAGGAAGCTTCATTGATAATGACACCCACCGTTGAAACCTTTATGAGAGCCACTGTAATGGTTTTTTACCATCCAACCTATTAATAAGGTCATATACAGGTGGATGAAGTGAAATTGTGAAAACATAAATATAAACTTGATCTGAAACTTCTCTAGCTCCCAAGAACTTTTTAATGGTGGACGTTCAATCCCCACATTGTGGTCCACTTAAGACTTGTACCTGAATAATATTTTTCATCCTAAATTAAAATGATCTGAGAAAAACGATTAACAGCGTGGATAAATTACTTACATCACTTTGGGCCCCACAGATCCTTGCCCGGACGGATTACCGTCCGGGCAGGGGCCGCGTCCCATATGTTGATGCTATTGCTACGGGGACGCGGATTGCGTCCTACCCCGCCCGGACGGTAGGTCCACCGTGATGTAAGTGTTTTATCCACGCCGTTCAATGTTTTTTCCAGATGATTTTAGTGTTAGAACCAAAAAATGATGCGGGTCCTAGGCTTAAGTGGACCACGAAGTGGGGATTGAACGTTCAACATTAAAAGCTTCTTAGGAGCCGGACAAGTTTTGGATGAAGCTGATATTGGTGTTTTCACTTCATTCACGTCTCCATGACCTTATGAGTAGATTTTATGGTAAAAAAAAAAAACATCACGTTGGCCCTTAGAAAGGTTTCAACGGTGGGTGGCATTATCAGTGTAGGTTCCTTTGGTGTGGTCCACTTAAGTCTTGGACTCGCATCATTTATTGGTTCACTAATTAAAATTATCTGAAAAAAGTGTTGAACGGCGTGGATGAAACACTTACATCACAGTGAGCGCCACAGAGGTGAGCATAGGACGCAATCCATGTCCATGCTATGGGGCACATTTGATATATGTGTTTTATATCCATACCGTTCTTTTCAAAAAAAAAAATAAAAATTTAAAGCTCAAGTGGACCGCATCATAGAAAACAGTGGTGATTGAATGCTCACCATTAAAATCTTCTTAAATGGTCACAAAAGTACTATTGGATTAGGTTGATATTTGTGTTTTCATTTCATCCATGTCCGAGTGACCTTATTAACATTTCCTTTAGAGCACCTAAGAGCCCGAAAGAGAAAAATTGGCAGAGTGGGTGTTGCTAATCCTGCTGAGATTTCTCAAACTCCAGTTTTTACTATTCCTTCTCCTAACGATATTTTCCCTGGACGTATGAAGACCTGAAAAAGGCTTACGTTAGCCCTGCTTAGGTACTGTTTGATAATAACCAAACTGAGAGGCAAACCTGCTTGGATGGTACGGCTCACTCCAGAATTCACTACCTTCTCTCTGATCAAGACTGCTGGACCTGATTAAGATAAAAAAAGCCCGTGCTTTGAGAGGAAGGGAATCATTATCCAGGGCTTCATGATCCTCGGCGTATTGAGAAAATGAGAACCGATAGAAATCAATTGCATGAGTTGTCTTGATCTTGTCAATCACGTTGGATTACAAATAAACATTATATGGACGTTAGAAATATTTCAGCAGTGGGTGTCATTATTCCCACTGTTCCCTGTTGTGTGGTCCACTTGAGTTTAGGATCTGCTTCATTTTTAGACTAATGCTCTAAAATGAGCAGGGAAAACGGATGGACGGCATGGATATAAAACACATATATCACGTTGGGCCCACAGTGGCCAACACATTAACGCACCACCTCCGGGGGGGTTGTGTTGGCAACACCACCTAATCCGCGTCCGAGATTTGCTAACCTCACACGTACCAACGTGGCGAGTGGGAAAAGTGAGCGACGCGCCCCGCCGTGAAGATAAACGTATGCAGTAGGATAGCGCACTCATCAGGCGGACCACGTGTCCATACCGTTGCATGTATTTTTGAACTGACCATTCTTTTCTTTTGGGAGTGGCCCACCTCATGAGCTGACCAGAATGGTTTTCTCCTATGGTTATCTTATGCACGGCTCAGATGCCCCCACATACTTACCACTTTGGCACGTGTGCTGCGTTAAAATTGCTGGTGGAGACTGGACAGGGGCTGCCGAGAGCGGATTGCCTTGCTTGTGACATCTGGCAAAGACATATCTCTGTGCCCGGGGCTGTGTGGGTCCACATAGATGTCTGTGACAAATCCACTCCGTCCATATGTTTTTAAAGATCATAATAGTACATAATGCCAAAAATCAGGCATACCTAAACTTCAGGTGGGCCACACCAACAAAACAGTGGGAACAGCAATGTCCACCATTGATCTTTCAAAACAGAATCCAGTCTTATTGTGATCTTTCAAAACATATGGATGGAGTGGATTTGTCACGAACATCTCTATGGACCCCACACAGCTCCGGCGGGTCACAGGCAATCCGTTCCCGGGGCTGCCGTGGGGCATGCAAGTGATGCAACCCTCTCCTGTCCTGCACATACATTTTCAAGCTTCATTTGGTGCACTGGCGGAGTACGATTATCCACACACGTTCACACTCGGAATGTTTGTACCGTAACCCAAACCATCCAAATGCAGGCCCTGGTGCAGTTTCAGACCGATTAGAGGATCGTAGCCTCTGATTAATCAGCGCTTATTTCGGTTGTATCTAGACCGTTGATGATTCTCCGTTCAACTGTTCATTCAACGAGTACAAATCCTAAAGTCAGGATAAACAATTCCTTGTTTTTTTTTTCTTCTCTACTAACCATTAAATATGGGTCCACATTTGAATGGTTTGGATTAGAAAAATTGTGCCACGTGTATTCAGACCTCATCCTGCGTGAGTATAACAGCATTTAAAGCAATCCATCCGCTCCATAACGCGTTTGTTTTTCGTGTCTCGATTGTCTTCACGGAATGTCTGTTCCGTCATTCATGGGTCATGGCTCGTACCGAGGTAGTTCGCGCTTTCTCATTGGCTTAAGTGATGGGACCCACGCACTGAGGAACTGTTAAACGTGGGTATATGTAACTTAACTAAACCGTCCAGAACATTGGGCCTTTCCTTCGATCATGAGATCTAAACCGTCGATTAATTGCACTGAAATGATATCCTCACTAGCTGATTATGGAAGATAAAATGGACGGTTAAAATGAAAATTAGTAAGAAGTGCGGCTTCCACAAACAAATGTTCATTCATCACAGGTTAGGTTCGTCCAATCAGTTAGTGGGTCCCTTGGGTAAACATGCATGCTTGTACGTTTGTACATTTTTTTGGATGCATGTATAGGAACCATCACATTCTGCCGGAGTAGCAAGTAATTCAACAATGTAGTGAAGAGTGGTTGGGCCCAAAGATTGGACGTATCTTTCGTGCATGTTTTGAGTGTAGCAGGGCCTATTGTGCCGTGATCCTATTGTTCTATTGTGAATGGTCCATGCACGGAAAATAAAAAATGGAATAGCCAATTGGGTATGATATGCTCAGCCACATTCGGCCGAACATAATTGAACAGGCTTAGTTAACAATTGGTTGAAAATACGAAGATTAGGGAAATTATTCTTAATACATAAATATAATATTTTAAATAATTGGTTGACTGTATAAAGATGAGAAAGACTTATATTTAGTTAGAATTATAATTGATTACATTTGCTAATTACTCGATTAATTCAAAAGGAGATTGCAGAGATATTAATCCAGATATTATCTAAGTCTTCAGCCACCGCCTTACATCATTATAAATTCAATGAAGAATGAAGAGCTCAAGGCCCACGCCACTCCAACACAACACTATTTTTTTCTACGCAACAGTACCTATCATTCATCCTCCATGTGCACTTATATTAGTTTTTACAATCTAACTCCTCCATTGTCAACCAATGTAATGATGCAAACCTACCCTGATCGATTAGATTATAATTAATTAGCTTACCACCCTATATCCATGTTCATACCACCGGACCTCTAAGAAGATCTCCAAGTTTCCAACGAAATGCTAGTAGGGCCCTCTTGCTTACGTGCTTGGAGATTTCGTGGATCATCTCATCACGAGGTTCAAACTAAGTAATGAACAAACTACTGGTAATCTTGATTGTCCCGCTACGGCGGAGTTTAATTTGAACATCGAACAAGTTGTCAAATCTTGACAAACTTGCATACGGAGTGAGGTCCCAAGTAACAACAGATAATTGTCCTGCGACTATCTTGCTTTCAAAGTTTGGTTCCAAGCGACGAACATATTGTCATCCCGCTGACCTTCTCAACCATGAAATATATGGTTAAGTCACAAATAGTTGATCGTCTAATCATAACTGTCTCACCCTTGAAGCTCAGTCATGCAAGATAACAAACAGATTGTTGTTTAGTGACCATCTCACCTCGAAGCCCAACTGATAGTCAAATATTCACTCGCCATCTATCATCTTGCAATGGAACCCGATCCGGCATAATAAATAGGGAATAGCCCCCAACGACCACCTTGCCATCAAGGCAAACTAAGTGACGAACAGATGACCATTCCCGTGAACCACAATTGTCTCACTTAACGAAACCTAATCGTGCAATGAATGGGTTGTCATTCCCAACGATCGTCCTGCTTATGAAACTAGCTAAGCAGGCAAACCAGCCTTCGTGCCTGACGATCATCCTACGAAGCCAAGTATCTTACCAGGAAATGAATGAACTACCGTTAGTTGTCCTTTTATTTTTATTTACCTTTCAGTCAATTATAGTTACGCATATAATTAAAGAATATTTATATTATCAGCTTTGTCATTGTTGTTACTTTTAATACATGTTGACCTATTGTTAAATGGTATTAGCTATTATGTGCTTAATTGAAAGTCTTTTCTTCAAAGGAAAAAGAAAAAAAACTTATGAGGAGGACGAACCCTCCCCTTTCCAAATTGTCTGATTCTTTTATAATCAGTGGTTAGAAAAATAGTCGATCTGCACGGATCTAGTCTTAATTGATCTATTTTAGCTAAGGGTGTCAACAGTCTTGGTTAGAGTCGGGCTAAGCTTTATGCAAGCTTGACTTGCATTGTTCAAACTAAGCCTAGCTTCAGCCCGAGCCTATAATGAGCCAAAATAGTCCAACCTAAGCTCGGCTTAGATTGCTTAGATAGGGCCTGGTTTGAGCCAGATGAATGTTTTAAAAAATCACCCGAATGTATTCAATAAGGAAAAAATAGCAATCACATGCACACCACCATTGATTTTCAACAATCTGGGTTAGGGTTGAGCTCATCTCTATCCAAGTTCGGCCTGCTTTGTTCAGACTAAGCCCAGATTCAGTCAAAGCCTATGATGAGACAAAATAGTCCAACCTAAGCTAAGCCTAGAATGCTTAGATAGGGCTTGGCTTGAGCTCAATGAATGCTTAAAAAATCACTCGAATGCGTTTAACAAGGAAAAAATGGCAACACGCACATGCGCACCACCATTGATTTTTTATGGAGCCCACTGTGATGTGCTTGTGAGATCTACTCCAACCATTAGATTTGTGATTCAGGTGAACCACACTAAAGGAAATAGCTGCAAATATGTCCACCCATGATTCTTATAGGGACCATCGTGGTGATTATATAAATCCACTCATATCCATTAAATGTCATATCAATATTTAGGCATAGAGCCCAAAAATCAGGTGCATACGTGATTCAAGTGGGCCACTCAAGGTCAATGCCTCTCAAGTTTAGCTCTCCATTGCTTGCTAGTGCAACGTTGCTCATAGAATAGGATCGCAGTTTTTATTCTTAATTTATCTCTTCACCTTTCATCCATGGCATCCTGCTGGATCATAAGAAAAATTGCTAAGTTTCGAACAAAAGGTTGTAAGACTTTCCCGTTATGATAGGTGATTCTCTTGGCTATCTTGCTATGAAGTTTGGTTCACACTAGACAACAAATAGATAGTCGAATCACAACTGTTTAAATATGTGATTGGTTTCCACCAAGTCCAAAAAACATATTGGACCTCACCGGCCATCTCGCTACGAAACTAGAGTTTAACCAAATGACAAACATATTGTTGAAGATCCACCCTCCATTGCCTGCTTACTATGAAAAACGATTTTTTATTGAATAACAAACAGGTGACTACCCTGCACTTCACGACTATCCTGTTATGAAAGTCAGTTTATATCAGGTGATGAACGGATTGTCATTCCTCAAGCTAATTGTGAGTGCATATATTATAATATCATTAATATAAAAAAATACTTTTAGCTTTTCTCTAATTATATCTTCTTTATCTATTATTTTATGGTTGAAATACAGTTGCAATCATGTTAATATTTGTAACATCCTGTATTTTTACTGTTTTGGATTTTCAAAAATTCTTAAAATTTCTTTTTATTTATTTTTTTGTAATTAACTTATATTGTCACTTACTAACCATTAACACTCAATGGTAGTTTATACACGGGTGGAACCAGTAAAGAACTGCACAAGTCTGATTAATCAACTGTAGGAAGCCAACGAATCCGCCCGATCACTTGAACATCAAGTTTAGCTCCATGATTCACTCACAGAGGGCACAAATCTAACCGACCCATCGTTAATAAATCAAGACAATCATAACTAAATTAAAGATCCAACCGCAGCCGAGTTCGACAAGGCCTAGATCTTAACTAATAGACCAAATCAACCCCATTACTCTTTTAGCCTAAAACCGATGGTTTAGAGTAATCATGATCAAATCTCCACTTTCACTAGTTATAAATGGGCCACATTATGAACATAACTAATCCAAAACCTAATCATTGCCCACGAAAAATCTCACTACCAAATTCATTCCAGAAATGCCCCGATTTTATGAACAAGCTCTAGACCTCTCGTTGGTGGGCCACTCGTTTCAAAATTATAGAGTAATGTCCGTCTTACTGGGTTTGACATCCATCACGCGAGTTAGACCTGGGTGCTATCCAGAACTGCTCAACTTGAGCCAAAAGACGAGTACATGAGAAGTGCAAATACCCTAAAGAAATGAGCTGGAACTTAAGTGAATTGGGTCATCCTCTCTTATGCAAAGTTGAGGATTTCAGACCGTCGGTTTGCGACCAAACTTCACATGTGGAGTAAGAATATTTTTTTACTCATATCCGTATAGCCGAGGCCCCGATCAACTATCGGTGACCGTTGAACCGACTTCTAATCATATCTGTTGATCGGCGCATCCAAATGGCGGGCCAATCATATACATACACAGATCATCATTAGGGCCAACTATCCAACGGTGGGTGTCGACTCTTATGCCCCATAGTAAGCCCTAGAGCTTAAAAAGACCCTCCCATAGGTCTAGTATAGTAAAAACCTAGCCTTTGGGGCCATTTACGCTAAATCTGACATTATAAAATGGCCTCATTTGGGCACCCCCTCTCCCCATACGATTTTGCCCTAGAGGAAAGGAAGAGAGAAGAGAGAAAAGGGAGAAAGAAGAAAGGAAGAAGAGAGGAAGGGAGAGTGAAGGTGGGCTATAGATCAAAGTGGGGTCAAGGGAGTCCGATGCTTGCAACTCCTCACCTCTTCCTCCACCACGACCGCCTAATCATTTTCGTTGATTGTATAGGTAATCTATCACCCATTTTTTCTTGAAACCCTTGTGTGTGTGAGGATTTGCATCAGATTCTAATATGCAAGTTCATTATTTTAGGATTCCGGGCGATCGACGCCGAGTTTGGCGCTTCTAGGTCGTTTTCCAAGTCTCCAACGATCCGTAGGTGCAGACTATTATCCATAAGTGGCCTAGCACCAATTATAGTACGAGTTTAATGATTTTGTTTGTTTGGGATGTTGTATTGAAGAATCTAGAGGAAACCTAGGAATGGTATGTTTGTTGGAATTGTTTGGATTTACATGTTTAGTTCCCATTTGATGATTGATCTTGCCACTCACATGATGTAGTGTATGGATGATTACATGCTCATGTTTGTTCGATTTCCTCTCACGTGTGTTACTTCATGTTGTACATGATTCATTACTCTTGTATAATTGATCCCTTGAGGTATAGGAAGTGCTTAACTTCCTCCCTAATCCACACTATTCACATGCACCTTGTTCATGATGCTGTAGCTTGCTTGTTGGGAGTATTTAAATCGTGCGTTGAGATGTATGTGAACATGATATTGTTATGATAGTTGATAACCTTGATGGTTATCATGCTATGAATCGTTCTCAAACCCTTTGGTTGGTCAGGAAACATGAGAGGAGACGGTAGTCCCATCGGTAGGGCTACCTGAGGCTAAACCCATGGATTTGGGCGGGTGCGCGTGGGCGGCAGTAGTTCAACTACATGGGCCTTTTGCGCTCGATGTCATCCGTCGTGTGCTCGCCTGGCTCGTGCGGTTTAGCTTACTCACTGGCCAATTGTGATTGTTAACCCTGTTTGCTCACATATGTATGGAACCTGGAACACCCTACCACCGTTATAGTCCATCGATAACGAATTGAATATCGATCCACGGTCTCGTGAGCCGGGTATGGTGGAATGGGATACTGTGTCTGAGCTGTCGGCCTACGCTGGGGTGACGCGCCTTCCCGTAGTGACCGCGAGCGATCCCATAATTCAGCACTCCCCGTGTACTTGAAGTCGGGGACGAGGAACCCGACAGGATCAAGGATCGCGGGGTTTTGGCCTCATACGTTTGAGAATCTTAGCCTCGCAACTAGTTTAGGGTATTTGATACGTGGGGTGTATCAGATTCTCCAACCGGTTGTATGAATGAACTTAACTAAAAACTCGGCTAACACAATCGCATTGCATCGCACTAGTTAGGGTGACGACTCGGCAGTCAAGGTCGCTCCGAGGGAATGTTGGTCATAAGCGATCGTTAGATGAAGTCGCTCGAGGGAGTGTTGTGGCGAAGGCATGCATCATATCATCCATCATGCACATGCATTAATAAGAATAGTTAATTGTTTATGGATGAATGTTTTTCATTAAATTCATATTATAACTGATGTCTGTTACAACTTAAGACTAATAGCACTCACTGAGTTGATCACTCACTCACAATCTGGGACGGTATTTTAAAACACCAACCAGACATTTTACTAGATGCAGGTGAGGTGGAGCTCGACGAGCCGAGCGAGGTGAGCAAGGATAGGGAATAAGAGTTTCCCTACTTCTAGACTTTCGACGGATCCTTTTAGTTGAGTTCAGGCTACCGCGGGGTATAGACCAGGGCCGTAGTCGTTTTGGATCATGTATAGGTGGGACTAGTTTCCTATTTAGATGATTTTGGATTCGTTGTCTGGATATTTTTATATTTAGTAACAATTAATACTGCTTTATGACGTATTTATGCTTCATGCCTTGTTAAATCATTAATTGTATATGAATCATCTAAATGTAATCAAAATATGAAACCGATTAAGGCATCCATAACACCTGGGAATTCGCGAGCCGAGTTCTTACACGGCCCTTGAAAACCCGAGGTGTTACAATATTAAAGTTCTTCTTACAAAAGTCAAGGAAAATTTTTTTTCATTTGAATGATAAATAGTTTCCTTCCTAAATCACTTAATCTCATACAATTAATGATTAGATAGATGCCTGATCTTCACCGCTCTACTTTAATTGGTCTCTCAGTGCTTATGGTCAAAATAAATTTAATTTGAATCGAGTTGCATCCGGCTTGGCATATATAAGTTATAACTAACACACGCACGACTAATGCAGAACACATGCAACAAATGAGGATCATTCATGTCCTATACCTTTACTATAGACGTTGACCGTTAGTTGGAACTTTCCCTGACCGGTCGTCTTCTGTAATCCTCAGCTGAACTTTGATCAGTAGGTACCGCCGACAGATGAAAGGTCTGGATTTCATACACGTAGACTATATTTACAAATAATGAATGTCTGTTCACCAATCCAAATAAATATCCATAGCACCAATCTCCTGTCTTTATGAAAACTATGATCTTGGTATCACTAAATCGCATGAGATGGTTGGATTTTGTACTACACATGCTAATACATGTACATGACGTGTCCTTCATCACTTGCGGTCCACCACGAACGTGACCTGCCCAAACTGTAATCAGGCCACAGGTGTATATTAAATATGGAGGGTCAGCAATTTCTTTGTCTGTCAATGTCTGTGTTTAAATGCGTGGGCCACCTAACTAATAAACTGGCCTGGTGATTGGGCCAAGAAGTCATAGAGGATAAGGGAGCCAGCTGCTTGGATCTCACTCATGTAAGGCCCATTGACATTTGTGGGTGGCAAGCTTTATATATATATATATATATAAAGAAAGAAAGAAAGAAAGAAGGAAAATACAGTACAGATGCATATTTAGGGGGTGCTTGGATTGATGTTACTTTGGATAAGCTACTTTTATCGTATAACTTATTTTGGTTTTAATTATTCAGCTGGTGAATATATTTAGTAACCAACATACTCATCAACCAAAAAGTAAAAGGGTACGTTTGGTTTTCAACATCGTAAGTAATTATCTTTTGAGCCTGGCCCTCCTCACATCCACCATCCATTATGTGGGGCTAACCTTTAATGCGGGCCATTCATTTGTGTGGGCCCCACTTTTGATGTGGACCGTCCATCATATGGGGCCCACTTTGGATGTGGGTCATTCATTACTATGGCCCACCTTGAATGTGCACATTCATTATGTAGGCCCACCTTAATGTTGGTCATCCATCAAGTGGGGCCACCATCAATGTTATTGTCCATCATGTGGGGCCGACCTTCAATATCCACCGCCTATCATGTGGAGCCCACCTTTGATGTGGACCGTTTATTGTATGGGCCCCACCTTTGATTTGAGTTGTCCATCATGTAGGGCCCACCTTGGATATGGGTCACTCATAATTAGGGATGGCCTTTGATGTGGATCACCCATCATGTGGGACCATCTCAATATCGGCCATCCATCATATGGGGCCTAGCAAAAAGGTTCAGTGCTCATCATGTAGAGCCCACTTTTGATGTGGACCATCCATCATGTAGGCCCCACCTTTGAAGTGGGTCATCCATCATATATACCAGCCCGCTTTGAATGTGGGCTTTTTATCATTATGGCCTAACTTTTGATATCGACCATCTATATGTGGGCTCACATTAATATGGAGTCATCCATTATGTGGGGCCCACCTTTTATATGGACTGTACACCTTGTAACCCCACCTTCAAAGTGAACAGTACACCACGTCGGACCTCCTTTGATATGGATGGTGAGGGAGAGCCTTTTTTTAACATACGTTGTGAGAGAGAAGCGGATAAGTCATAAGTTAAAAAACTAAACAAAATTACTTATTAAAATAAGTAGCTTTTGGCACGTAAGTTACTTTTGCAATAATGCTTACCAAATTAACATACGAGAAAAAAGTATCTTAAGTATTAAAAGATAAGTTAAAAAAGTAACTTATTTGTTGGTATCCAAACAGGTCCTTAATAACATCTTCCCATGATTTTGAAAGATCCAATGGATCCATATTTACCATGAGCATGGCGCCCACTAGATAGCTTAATTAGCCTTGGGATGTTTGGGAGTGTGTTGTAGGTGACAATTTGCATGTTTGGAAGAGTGTATTTGATGTGAATTGGAACCCAATGTTTGATTTGAATTGGAATCCAATTCATATCAAATAAAATAAAAGCATTCTTCTTGAAAGCCCGGCAAAAACGTATGATTCCATTTCTTATAGATTATGGTTACCAACTATTCTCAAACCATAGCTCTCTCCACTGATTCATTTCAAATATAAGCCATCAGGCTCATTCACATGAATTTAAGTGCACTCCATTCATATGCTGCCAAATACAATTGGGTGATTCCAATTCATATACATTCTGCAGTACTTGTCAAATTATTTCTAATACATGGCCAAACAGGGCCTTGTTTTCACCCTGTGGAAAATATAGGGCCATTGGTGAAGGTCTCAACCAAACATGATGGGGCTAATGTTGTAGAATAAAGGTTATTGTGCAACTGTTGCATATTAGACTCATGACTCACCTCACCATATGTATGTTAGCTGATCCATGTATTAAGAGAGCATTCATCATGTGGAAACTAAGCCTATCTATTAAGTAGGCAATATCATAGAAAACTATAAACAATCACCCAAAAACCTCCAAATGCATATAATGGCCTACATGATAGTTGGAAAAACATGATTTATGGGGTGTCCTACATCATGGACAAGCTAGGGCATACATACCATTTTATGCACAAGGGTAGTCTGTCATTTACAATTAGGTGGCATTAAATAAGAAGGGGCAATTCTGTCATTTATGAAAAAAGTTAACATCATCGAATTTGGAGAAAACTATCAAAAAGTGATGCAATGAAGTAAACTTAATTAATGAGATCGCGTAAGGAAAAGCATTATTTAATTATGCACCGGAATATAAATATCTAATTAATGAGGTAGTTATCTTTGAACTCCTTTTAACTTTTTTAAAAAGAATTTAGATCCTCTGCTTGCCATAAAAAGAAAAACATGTTTGTAGGGAAATTACTTTTGAGTGAGACATTTCATAAGAATGCACTCTTATAGCCCACGTGGCCCAACCAGAAAAATTTTGCTTGTTGCAATTTAATTGGACCACATCATTACACTGCATTTAATGTAGCATTGCTGACAATGTCATCGACCAAGCAGGATTTCCTTTTTGCGGCAAGCAAAGGATCCGGATTCTATTCTAATAAACCATTCAAAATCATGGGCCCATTTTTAGATGTGTCATTACCCAAAATTTGCATTGAACTGATGTTCTAACTGGAGGATTCCTGGGCATCTGACGTGTGGTTAATCTGAAAAATAATAATAATAAATAGTCAATCGTCTCCATTCAATGAAGAAATATCCCTTTAATCTAAGGCTATGATTGTCCAATCTGTTCATGGTCAGTGACCTATCTACAGAAGATAGCCCACTGGTGCATGCTAATTAATGGTCTGATTGGCTGCCATAGACTGCAAGCATCTAAAAATAATAATAACTCAGCAATGGTCCATGTTCAACCGCAAATGGGCTGAAGATGGGTGGACGGGATCTTCCAATTTCCACAAGATTTTGGGGGCATGATTCGTCCACAACGGATCTCATCACCAAGCGTGGCAATGGGTCGTTCGTGCTGGGCTAGACCCTGGCTGATGTAGAGTGAGTCGCGGACTCTTTCATGGTTAAGATGGACTAGAGAAGGCCCAATCAAAGGCGAAAGTGTTCAAGACTGTCAGAACCCTAAAGTGGGCGTATATCGCAAACCAAAATAAGTTATTCGACGTATAATATATGATTTTGGGGTAAGAGAAGCTACTTTATCTAATCAACCTGCTATGCTTGGTTGCCCATACTGGATTTGCCAGATTCCATCAGATCAATGGTGGAAATTCCATTTTAATTCCATTTTTACTGTTTATAGTAAGTTTTAGTTTGATCATAACTCTTAATCCTTTTAAATTTAAGGAGAATAATCGTGGTTAGGCCAAATTAGATACTTAATATTTAGCCAAAAACCATGAAATCTATTAGAAATCATGATAGTATATAAATAATAAGTTTAATATTTATAGTAAGTCATGTTTTTAGATTATGAAACTTCTTCCTAAGTTTGATATTACTAGGATTCTAAATTCATTTTTATCATCAATTAATTTATTTTCAAATTTATTAGAATTTATTTCTATTTTTTTATTTTTCTTCAATATTTCAGGAATATCTGTGAGCCATCCGGAGAAGCTCTATACATTCAGAGTAGTTATCCTTAAGAAAGATGGTAATCAACCTCATCACATCTATCCCTGCCTCACTGGTCCTAATCAGTTGAAAAGGCCAAGGTCCTGGTCGCAGGACCGCAAGGAAAAGAGTTAAATGATCAAATATTTGAAAATAATCTAATTTAAGTTTTTATTTTATTTTATCTTATCTTGTTTTTATCCTCCGTCCACATGTCCCTAAAATGAACGGATTGGATCATTAAAACAGGACCCAAATCGAAAGAATATCTTTAAACTACACGTCCATGGAATGGGAACCGTTAGCAAGTGTCTTTAAATTGGAGATTCTTCATGAATGATGGTGGCCCACTTGATGATTGATCAGGTGAATGGACCATTCATTGGATTGCAAGCTTGAAAGTCAGTCAAAGCTTCGTCCATGTCTAACACCGGCGATGTGTGGGCCCAGGCTCACAACAGGTCCGAATAGAAAGATGTGGTAGCTAAGGTGTTGGGATTGGTTCAATCTCTTTATTTGCACTGAAAATCAGGCCCATGTGTATGTTCTGATGGTGATCCGGGCCAAAAGAGCCTGAAGAGAGGATTTGAAAAGACATACCAATATGGCACACGTGTACCCTATCCGGGCCATTCATCCAGTGGGTTCACAGAGGTCCCAAAAACTAGGGTAGCCTAAAAAGAATGGACGGTTAGAGATAGAGGATCCAGACACATTTAATAGCTGCAGCGCCAATTTTCTTGATTTTGGGACAGTGCATGCTTGTGGTGCCTATACCTGATGAAGCATCCTGGTACCTCACATGCGTGACACATGTTGGCACGTGTTACAGTGAATAGACTCTTCAATCCCTTCTTGCTATGATGGAAAATGGGCCTGCTTCTTCGACCACAGGTAGATGCAAGCTAAAGTCCAGCCGAATCAACTAGTGGGCTTGAAAGTCAAGCCCAAACATGGTCCAACGAAACGTAGACTGGGTTGGGCTGGGCTGGGGTGGGCCCATTTGCTCCGACTTTCCTTTGCTTCATTTACCAGTAGATCTTGGCAAATTTGACTTAGACCGATCATCAGATGGGACCTATCTTATACAAGCCACATACCAGAAATCAGGCAATCTTAGCCGTTGGATTTTTTAAACTATTTTATTTTCTGGAAAGTCCCGAACAGGGTCTCGGATTCGGTTGTGACACCTCCTGTAGGGTCACTATTGGAAAAGCTTTGTGGGCCCCACCAAGATGTATGTGTTTATCCACGCCATACATCCATTTTTCCAGATCATTTTAGACATCATCCTAAAGATGAGGCAGATCCAAAGGTTAAGTAGACCACACCACAGGAAACAGTGGGGATTGAACGCCTCCCACTGAAAACCTTTTTGAGGGCAATGGCTGATATTTATGTTTTTAGCTTCATCTAAGTTTACGTGATTTAATGAACAGGTTAGATAGCAAATAAACATCATAGTGGACCTTAAAAAGGTTTCAATAGTGGGCATTGTTATGCCATTGTTATCCCAGTGCTTTGTGTAGCGTAGTATGGTTGAATTAAGCTTTGAATCTACCTTATTTTTAGACTCGTGTCCTGAAATGAGCCTGCAAAATGGATGGATTACATGGATAAAACACATACAACACGGTGACACCCATAGACCTTTTACAGCACCGACCTAGTATTGGAGAGGTCACAATCAAATACAAGCCCCTAAAGGATCATCATAATGGTGTAATTTCTATAGGGAAAAACTCAATACTATGGTTAGGATCGTCATATTGGTGTAATTTCTAGAGGGAAAAACTCAATACTAAGTAGTGATGAATAATACACATGGTTGCTCCCTTTGATATAGAATTCGGTCACGTGTAATATTTGTGGGCATGCTAGGATTGATTATGCGGCTCGATTTTAACTGAACAAACCCAAGCATCAATATAGGCAGATACGCTAGAATTGACAATATATGATTGAGATTTGAGAAGACAAGTTGTCTATTTAGCCACTTGCAAGAAATTGTTTAAAATGATTAGGCAGTTACCGAAGGGTAATATTTGTCCTTTAAAAATGAGTTGCACCTTATATTCGATGCCAAAGGATTTTCAAGCATAAGAGGAAAAAAGAAAAGAAAAGAAAGATAACATATATCTTTGACGGCAAGGAGTTACTTTGAAGCACCTTTCTGAAAAAAGAATTACTTGTATTTCAATGGAAATCATCTCAAGTTCGAGCGTAGACTTGGATAATAGCTATTGGGTTACTGCTACTCCTAGTGTAAGATTAAGCTATTGGTTAGCCAAGGAACATAAATGACAATGTATGTTAAGGAACATTAATGGTGATTGGAAGATATATTTGATTAGTTTGATTGAGTTGATATGAGATGACTTGCTTTATTGAAATCTTTTGCTATTTATAGATATTTTTGCAATAGTCATCTTAATGCTTTTTCCCACGTTCAGTCAATTATAATGATCGCTTTAGCACCACTCTGTCTCGTGGACTCTTCTTATACACCTGTCTTAGTAATCTTTTCAACAACATCTTTTTCTTGACCACATTGTGCTTTTGAACTTCTCGGTCACGCTCCATTTATGAATGATGTGTAACCACCTGATCGGCACCAAGTCCAACTATAATTCTATAAATAATGCTCTAAATATTCTTATGAATCTTATGTATGCTGAATATTTCTTGTATAATGACATGTGTTCCTTCTTAATTGGTTGTTTCACTAACATTAAATAATTGGGTATAACACGTATGCACTTAAAATTTGCACATGTTTAAGACAATTAAAACAAATTAAACTATCCAAATAATATCTTAGTTTAAATGTAATATAAGGAAAATCTATGCTTATTTGATAATATGACTATCAAATTAGTGGACATTCATTGGATGATTAAAAATGAAAATATCCCGTGGCCATATTTCAACGATCAAGTTTTCACGGATCATAGGTTACGATTGCTCAACTAATCTGATTTTGGGACTCAAAATTAGCAAAGTGGGTTTGATAACATTTTCAGTTAAATAAAAGTTATAATTAGGCAACGCGTATGGATTCACAAGTGCCTGCGAATGAAGTATCATACGCTGCTCGACTATTATATGTGAGGCCTTACGCAAGACGGTGCAGCCCTTACATTGGGGACAACCTTGATGTATGTATTGTAAATCCACGTCGTCCATCCCTTTTTTCCATATCATTTTAAATTATAAACACAAAAATGAAGCAGATAAAAATCTCAGGTGGACCATACCGTAAGAAACAGTGGTGATTGAATGATCCACCATTAAAAACTTCCTGGGGCCCACTATAATGTTTATGTAAGGTTTATTTTCCATCCAACCTGTTGATAAGGCCCAAAAATCTGGATGAAGGGAAGAAACAAATATCTACTTGATCCAAAACTTTTGTGGCACACAAGAAGTTTTTAATAGTCATTCACCACTGTTTCCAACGGTATGGTCCACCTGAGATTTGGATCTGATTCATTTTCTCAGATCATGCTTAAATGGTCTAGAAATACGGATGGACGGGGTGGATATACAGTGCACATATCAAAGTGGGCCCCACGGAAGGGCCGCATCGTCTTCTGTACGGCCGGTGTCGCACCAATCCACTCCCCAATTTCAAAACGGAGGCGCGAGGAGAGTTTGGGGCTTTGGCGAACTACAAAACCCCTGCTAGGGTCGAAATCGAGAAATGGAAATCCCCCATCCGGCCTCTCTCACATTCTCTGAAATCGAAGCTCCTTCCCGCGGGCTACAACAATCTATGGTCCCTCGCTTCTCTCTCTCCCCCGACTTAGCCCGAGGTAACCTCCTCCTCAACCTATCCTGTAGAAGAAATGTAGAAAAAACGCCCCCAGGCGTACCCACCGAGGCGAATTACGCCCGAGGCGTATCGAATCAAGAAAGGGCCTTTTTTGTATTTTAAATGAGGAATGGTCCAGTAATATTGAGCAAAAGTGGGCCCCACATGCTGCGTGTATGCCATCCAAACCCTCCATCAGGTGTAATCCCCAATCCTTGACCTCATGTCTGTAAATCAGGCCAATCCAATCATCAGGTGGACCACACCGCAGAAATCAACCGAAAACGCCCAAAGAAGTACAAATTCCCGTGCCTGAATTTTTGGGGGCGTTCCGTCATCACGGTGAGGCACGCCTGATTGGATGGCATACACATATCATGGCGGGGCGCATCCGATGCTCGGGTTGGATGGCATACACACATCATGGGCACACCTGATGCACGGTTTTGATGCCTTCTTCTTCTTCTTCTTCTTCTTCTTCTCTTCTTCTCTTCTTCTTCTTCTTCTTTTTGGGGTACAGATTTAAATATATCCAATAATGAAGCACTTGAAGTTTGCATCACAAAGTAGTAGATCCGAAGGATCGGATGGAAGTCGTACTATTGTTGCTGGTATGACCCTATCTCTGAAACATGTTTATTTGAATAGTTTTCTTCATGCAACTGTTTAGACATTAGATAAAAGAAACATCCATTCGCATTCATTGTCAAGTTCTAGAATTTTATAATGTAGAGATGATAGAGCCCATAGGAACATTAATTGTAAATAATTTGTTGGGCTTTTTGCCTATGAGTTTTCTAAGGTTGTAATTTCCTTTTTCCACCTTTTAACTGCAAACACATGAATACATGTATCTAATACAATATTAGATAGAATAACAATGTGATGGATCTAGACAATGAATGTATTATGTTTAGGGCCTTTAGGCATGTAAGTATAGTATGTGTTGATGGCCCATATCAATCGCATGTGTTGTTTAGTGGGCCAACTTCTGTTCTTATGTGATTTGGTTTGGTTTTTGGGTTTAAATGCTTGTTGGGGTAAGTCTTATGCCCATGGGATGATGTATTATAATGACTTGAAGGGTGAATGGTATGCTTGCAATTTTGCATTAATTAGTGAAGCACTAATGCTCGGGGCTGTCAACGGGCTAGGCTTGGGGTAGGTCTCAACCCGGCTTTTGAACTGTTTCGGGCCAGGTCGTTGTTCTGGCCCTATTCAAAATTCTGATTTTTCTAGCCCAAGCCCGACTCACTGACACCCCTACTAGTGCTAATCTAATGAAGAATAGAGGTGGGGGTGTGTGGAGGCTATTGTAGTCCCCTTTTTTTCTCCTCTTCATTTTCCTCATCTCTCTCTCTCTCTCTCTCTCTCTCTCTCTCTCTCTCTCTCTCTCCATTACATGTTTAAGAACATGGTATTAGAGTGCCATTGATCTAATACACCGTCTCATCTCCTTTTTCTTCCATTACTTCTTCTTTCTTCTTCTTGTTATGAAACCCTAATGTGTTTGTTTAGTGCGGTATAGGGAAAGTATATGATAGGTGTGGCCTGGTTCTTTTCGTGTTGCCCACCTGTATGAATGTACGACTAATTTTCTAATCAACAAAGTTACATCGGTGGTGTGCTACAGTCATGGTGTGCATAACGATGGCAACCGTTACATGTTATAGGGTCATAAAGGTCGTAACAGCCGTTACGGAAAAAAAGAAGACTCCTAAAGGCCGTTTCAGCCCTCGTAATTGCCTATTACATCCCTTGTAAAGGTCGTAACGGCCTTGTAATGGTCCGTGATGGGGTCGATACATGTTTTTCAGGTTTTTTGTTAAATAAAAAAAGAGACTGTAACGGCTATTACGGGAGCTGTTACAGCCCATATCGTAAAGGTAACGGTGGTGGCCGTTACGGCCACCGTTACAGTTGCAGGCCTCCCACCTTTCTGGAAAAAAAAAAAAACCCTAATGTGTTTGGGGTTGATCTAACATAAATCCATTCCATCATTGTACCTCCACTTGATGAATGGTGTAATCATGTTTTGTGAAGGTGTGTGGGGCCCACTTTCATATTCTACTACTATGATGGGTCAAAGTAGGCCATTGCGGTAAGATTTGAAGACAATAGTTGTGTGTGGAAGTTTTTTGATGGTTAAGATTGGAGATCAAGTGTACAAGTGAAAGACGCGAAGCAACTACTGTTCCCAATTGATTGTGTCTGTGGATATGTGTCATCTTGAAGTGCATGTTTTCGTAAGATTAAGTTGAAAAGTTCTCGGCGTGCGTGTGTGGGGTGTGTGCATGTGGCGTGAGTGTGTGGTGGTGTGTGTGCATGTGTAAAAAAAAAAAAAAAAGTTGAAAAGTTCTTCTCTTGTGTGTTTGATTTATTTATTTCTTTGAATATGGATGTCAAGAATGAAACCAAGAGTAATCTCTTGTCTACATCTGAGTCGATAAATCTGCAAATCGCATCGACTAAACTTAATGGAGTAACTTACCTACTACAGTGGGCCACATCTGTAAAAAGTTTTTCTTACGGGTAAAAGAAAGTTAAGGTATTTGATTTCCCCCAAGCTTACAAAAGACTTAATAGAATATGATGATTGGGTGGCAAAAGATGCTTAGAATAGAGTGTGGTTGTGGAATAGTATGAAACTTCACATCAATGCGAATGCCATCTTCTTTAAGACAACCAAAGAAATGTGGGAAAACTTTAGGGAGAGGTATTTGGGTGAGAAGAACTTAACTTGCATCTATGAGTTATTCTAGAATATTTTTGCTCTCTAACATGGGGATAAGAGTGTGGGGGAATATTACTTAGCCTTGAGAGGCATGTGGGAAGAACCAAATATGTACTAATCATTGTTGACTTGTTATAAGACCATGCAGTGGTAGAGGGAGGAATTTTGTATTGTTAAATTCCTCTCTGGTCTTCATCCTAAGTTTGAGCATGTATGAGCTCAGATCCTTTGAAGTGGTGAAATTCCATATGCCACAGAGGCATTTGTCCTAGTTTAGTGGACAACTAGTATAAATGCACAAAGTTCATCATTATTTATTTATGCACATGGTGGAAGAGATGGGGAAAGTTGAGGTGGTCGTGGTCTTGGCGGACGGTTTGGTGGTAGAGATTCTGAGGAAGGTCGTTTTAGAGGCAGGGGTACATAGGGTCGTTGCAACATAGATTTTGGTGGTCATGGTTGTGGTAGTCGGCATTGTATTCATTGTAGTCTTAATATCCACATATTTGGTACGTGTTGGTAAATCAACTTGGGAAAATCAAGTTCGTTCTTTGAAAGATGGTTTTGAGGGTTGTCTCCAAGTCTATCTCCACCTATTCTGAACTGAGTACTTTAGGTGATACAATTACACTGTTCAAGGAAAAGTATGCCAAACTTTTGAAAGATTGCTCCACTCATGCCTCATCCTCAACTACTCTTGCTCAATTAGGTATAATTTTTTTTTTTTTTTTTTTTTTTTTTTTTTTTTTTTTTTTTTGTACTTTTGAGAGCGTTCCTTGAGTCATTGACTTTAGAACTTCTGATTATATGATCGGCAAGCATAGCGTGTTATCTCAGCTAATCCAGTCTTCATTTATTTCCTTTGTAACATTAGCGGATGGTACCTCAACCTGTGTATCTGGAGTTGGTACCCAACTCTTTCATTATCCTTACTACTTTATATTCTTATATTTCATTTGAGTTTATTGTTAGTGAGTAAACTAACCAAATCCTTAAACTGTTCTGTCAAATCCTATCATTCCTATTGTGAATTTCGTGATATAAAGACGGGGAGGATGATTAATGAAGGATACGAAGTGAATGAACTCTATTACCTTGACAGTGCAACAACCGAAGCTGGGTTATGAACAAATGTCTTTCCTCATTAGTGGCATTCCAGGCTTGGTCATCTATCTTTAAGTAATTTAAAGAGTTGTCTTGTCACTGTCATATGTGTCTAGGCTAGAGTTTGAGGTTTGTGAATTAAGCAAGTATCATATTGTGTCATTTCTTCATCTTGTGGATTTAGGAAGTGATAAATGTTTCTATTTGACACATTTTGATGTTTAGGGTCTAGTTCGTCTTACTAGTTTATCTTCTTTCAAATATTTTGTTATCTTTATTGATGATTGCCCAAGAATAATGTGGTTATACAACGATTGTTTTGAAGTGTTCTCTTGTTTTAAGGAATTTCATATGCAAGTACAAACTCAATTCAAAGCTAAAGTGTGTATTCTACGTTCAAACAATCCAAAGGGATATGTATCTCATGACTTCGACTCATATCTTCTTTCTCATGGCATTTTTCACCAAACTTCATGTGTATACATGCCACAACAAAATGGAGTAATAAAATGTAAGAATTGACATTTGCTTGAGGTTGCTAGGGCATTGTTGTTAAATATGAAGGTTCCGAAAAGAGTTTTGGAGTGACTTTGTTATAACTGCATGCTATTTACTAAATTGGATGCCTTAATCAATTTTAGATGAAAAATCTTCTTTTTGTCTTATGTGATTATAGTCAAACATTTTCAGTTTTCTCATAAGGTATTTGGTTGTATGTGTTTCGTACATTAGTTTGACCATGATTCTGACAATTTTGAATAAAAAGTTGTGAAGTACATTTTTCTTAGGTATTCTCATACCTAAAAAGGATACAAATATTTTAATCCTGTTACTCGTAGGTGTTACATTTCGGTCGATATACATTCTTTTGAACATACTCCATATTTCTTTGAGGGAGGACAATCATTGCAATTTGAAGAAGGCTCTACTACTCTACCCATTGTGCTAGACACAACTTCGTTATGGAAGATGTTCATGTAGATCTGCCTCTACAGGTCTACTATAGACGTTCCAAGAGAGGAGATGGAGTGCATATAAATGTGTCCTCAATCAGTCATTCTACACCGTCAGAAGACTTCACCGATACCATCAAATGAAGGTGACTTGCCCATTGCTCATGTAAGGGTATACGTTTTTATAGTTAACATCTTATATCTCATTTTGTTTCCTCTATTGGCTTATCTCCTTCATTTCGACAATTTGCCATGTTCTTGTTGTCCGTATATGTTTCTCACTCTTTCTAGGAAGCTCTCAATAATGCTTAGTAGAAACGTGCTATGGAAGAAGACATGACCGCACTATCAAAATCAAACTTGGACATTAGCTGAGCTACCTATTGAAAAGCGTGCAATTGGGTGTAGATGTTGAAGTATAACATGATGGCTTAATGAACCGATTAAAAGCTCGATTAGTTGCAAAAGGGTATTCTCAGACCCTAGGAGTTGACTACGTAGAGACTTTTTCTCCTGTGGCCAAACTTCACTCTACATGTGTAGTTGGCTTCATTGCTGCAAATTTGGATTGATCATTGTATCAACTTGATACAAAGAATGCCTTTCTTCATAGAGATCTTATTGGAGAAGTTTATATGGAGCAATTGCTTAGCTTTGTTGCTCAGAGGAGTCAAATAAAGTATGCCACCTTAAGCAGTCAATTTATAGTTTAAAACAATTTCCACAAGCTTGGTTACAAGTTTAGCAAGGTGATATTTGAGCTTGGGATGAAGCATAACTAGGCTGACCACTATCTTTGTAAGACGAAGTGAGATAGGTGTTATTGTGTTGGTTGTATACGTGGATGATATCATCGTCACTGGTAGTGACAATATAGGTATTGACAAGTTGAAGAAGTTTTTACAGTGACACTTCTATATAGAGGATTTAGGTCACCTTCAATACTTCTTGGGCATTAGGGTGGCAAGGTTGAAGGTGGGCATTGATTTGTCACAACGAAAGTATGTGATGGATTTACTGAAAGGCAAAAGCAGCAAATCTCCTGGGAGCTAACTTGTCAAAATTCCAATGGATACAAATCAAAAGTTGTGTGTGGATCAAAGAAGAACTGTTTGATAATCCAAGGAGATATTGCCGACTTGTTGAAAAACTGATTTATATAATGATTAGCCAACCAGATATCACTTATCCAATCAATGTAGTTGGTTAGTTCATGTAGGCTCATCGTATTCTCCATATAGAGGTTGTGCTTCACATCCTTAGGTATTTAAAGGGAGTTCCTGGTCATGGTATTCTCTAAAAGGGAAATGTCCATCTTTAGATAGAAGGGTATTCAGATGCAAATTGGGTTGGCTCTTCGTCCGATAGGCGGTTTACAAAGGGTTATTGTACCTTCTTAGGTGGTAATCTTGTTATATGGAGAAGTAAGAAGCAGAGTGTAGTTGTCGTTCAAGCGTTAAGGCATAATACAAGGTAATGGCCCACACAATGTGTGAATTCTTTTGGCTGAAGGCATTAATGTGCGAGCTTGAGTTCATAATTGATATCTTTGTGAGATTGTTGTGATAATTAAGCTGCTTCTTTCATTGCTAACGACCTGGTTTATCATGAAAGAACCTAGCACATCAAAGTAGATTGTCACTTCATCAAGGAGAAGGTTGTTAGTAAGGAAATATGTATGCTGTTGTATCAAGTCTCAAGATCAAGTGGCAGACATGTTAACGATGGCGCTTCTCAAAAAAAAAAAAAAAAAAAAACATGTTAATGATGGCTTTAAATCATGTTCATCATGATCTCTTCTTTGTCAAGCCGGGCATTCATGATGTATATTCTCCAGTTTGAGAGGGAATGTTTTTTTTTTTTTGAAAGATGAACAAATTTATTAAACCAAAAGAACCAACAAAACTATACAAAAGGGAAACAGAAAAAGAGAGAATCGCCCACATTGATCACACGTGTGGTTTAGTGGGCTAACTTCGGTTCTTATGTGATTTGGATTGGTTTCTGGGCCTAAACGTGTGTTGGGTTAAGTCTTAAGCCAATGGGCTGATGTACTACAATGACTTAAAGAGTGAAGGGCATACTTGTAATTTTACATTAACTAGTGAATTCCTAATCTAATAAAGAATTAGAGGTGGGGGCTTGTGGATGTTATTGTAGTTCTCTCTCTCTTCTTCGTTTATCTCCTTTCACTTCTCTTTCTCTCTCTCTCTCTCTCTCTTTCTCTCTTTCTCTCCATTACATGTTTAAGAACAGTATGACTTAAGAATAACAAAAGCATGTAAATAACTTCATTTGCCAAGGTGGTGGATTTACTATTGAATGAGGAGAAGCTACGAGGGATTATCCAAAAGGCCTGGAATACTTCTTACAATCTGCCTATTGCTTTACATGCACAGTTCTTTTTTAAAAAGGGCAACACAACAGAGACTTTTAATGTCCACCTAGGAGTGGTGCTTTATGTCCAACTTGGCTGGCGAATGTTATAAAGCTCTCTGTTTCAGTATGCTTTGACAATTGGGATAGCATTGTAATTGGATGATCGTCGTCAATTTCATCATTTGGGGTGCTGTTTTGCGATGCCTAATTGTGGGTGTCAATTTTTGTTTAGTTTTATGTACCCTTAGTGGAGCATCAATCTGACACCCTATGACTGCTCTTCAATAGGCCTTCACTTGCTTTGAGACCTACTACCAACACCAGTTATGGCTGCAATCATTCCCTAATGACTAGATTTACCTTGAGTTGTTTTTTTTTAAAGTGCAGACGTTCTTAAGTTTGTATAGCTGCAATCAACATTCGTTATATATTTATTAAATACAAAAGCATTTCTAATTAAAACAAAAAAAAAAACTTAGATGCTTCCTTTTCTTTAGAAGAGAGACTTTTTCTTTCCTTGAGGAAATCTGCTCCCACTCTTTTCCATGAGGCATGTTCTAGTCTAATGCCTTTGGCAGTCTGGGTGCTATAATACACTTTGTGGCTCTTGTGAGTTACCTATTTGGGTTAAGAGCACGGGAAAATGCTGCGTCAGACTTGCCTAGGTTGGGCATAACTAGAGGTGGGCAAAATAGATCCGATCCGGTGGATCTGACCCGATCAAACCCAATCCGACCCGATCCGACGGTCTGGATCGGGTTGGGTAATTCAAATCTGAATGAATTTCGGATCGAATTTGGATCTTGGTGGATCCGGACTGACGACACGACCCGATCCGGAATCGGGTATTATATAAAGGCTTTTTACTTTTTACCCTAACCTAAAAACACCCGATCGCGCCTATCTCTCTCTCTCTCGCGCTCTCTCTCTCAATGCTCCAACCCCCGCCGATTCCCTCTCCCAAACCCTCACACTCCAACCCCCGCCTACTCTCTCTCTCTCTCTCTCTCTCTCTCAAAGCTCCAACCCCCGCCTCCTATGCCGATGCGTGTAACGCTGTTTAGAAGGTGACCCCGCACCGACCAGCTAGCTGGCGTCAAAGCCCTCTGGCCCACCATGATGAATTTTTAAATCCACGCCGTTCAAAGCTCTCTCAAAGCTCTCACGCACCATCAGGGATCAGGTATCTCTCTCCCATTCTCTCTCTATCTCTCATTCTCTCAAGTGCATAAATTGGAGAGTTAGAGCTTCCAATTTTGGGAGTTTTAGGGCCACAGATTTAGGGTTTTTATGGTTATCGAATCTATCATTCAATAGTGATTTTAAGGTTTTGAGATAGAATTTAGAGCTTTCTTTAGAGTTTTAGGGCCACAGATTTAGGGTTTTGAGATAGAATTTAGGGCCACAGATTTAGAGCTTTCTTTTCTTCTTTTCTACTTCTTCTTCTTCTTCTTCTCTCTGTTTGTGATTTTAGGGTTTTGAGATAGAATTTGAGATAGGATTTTAGTCGGACTCGGATCGGATCAGCTCATACACATTCCGGATCTGTTCGAGTCAGGTGACTCGGACTCGGTCCCGGATCAGATCGAGTTCGGGTCAGGTTATCGAGATTTCGGATCGGGTCGAGTTGGACCCAATCCAATCCGACTCGGTCCGATGCCCAGCTCTAGGCATAACAGAAGACCTTAGATAAACAAAGTAATGATGAGCTATGAGGGTGGCTAAGTGCAACCTAGGGCTTGCCTAGTTTTAGAATGATCAAAGGAGGAAATGTCCGAGTTAATCTCCAATGAGTGGAATCATCTGATGGCCTTGGCAGTTTGGGCAACTATAATTTGTTGTGTTTCTGTGAGTTATATATTGCAGGCATGGTGTGTCGTAACAGCCATTAAGTAAAGGTAACAGTGGCAACCATTACATGTTATAGGGTCATAACGGCCGTTATAGAAAAAATTACCCGTAACGGCCCTTTACACCCCCCGTAAAGACCGTAACGGCCCCATAACAGTCCATTACGGGGCTAATACAGGTTTTTCGGTTTTTTTTTTTTAATTTTTTAATAAGAAAAAAGAGACTGTAATGGCCGTTACAGCCCATATCGTAAAGGTAATGGTGGTGGCCATTATGGCCACCATTACTGTTGTGGAATACCTTGATTGTAGGCTACGAGAATGGCTTCACCCATTGCAAGCTAAGTGAACAGCTAAATGCCATTTGGATCTTGTTTGGATTTAGCATAACTCGAAGATTGAGATGACCGCTAAGTAGGTCTGAACTGTGAGAGAATCCAGTTGCACTAGCAGTCTGAAAGGATTCTAGGCAAGTGGATCAACTGTGGTGGAAATTGCATTAGTCAGAACCATGCAGACCTGATGAATGTTTCAGTTGAAGACTTGAAGCAGTGTCTGACTTGAGGGTTGTGTCAGTTGGAAAGTGGCCAAGTGGGCTACCCATCATTGATTGATCAGATAAAGTTTGAGCAAACTGTGAGATGAACATGAAGAAGTAAATTAATGGCGTTAGGGTAGTGTATCTAGACTAGGAGGTAGGAAATGCAACAATTTTGTAACAACAATTATATTAACATTATAGATCTGCTTGTTTGTCGTGCTCCATCCCTTGGGCCCTGATTCTAGTTTTGAGGCTACAGGGGAACTTGTGCTGTCATTACGACTACATGCACCTGAGTCAATACATGGCTAAGACTCCCCGGGTCAATGCGGGAACCCAAAAGTGGTCATGGATAGTTTCTGGTGACCCGGAGAAGAGTGTAGTTGATTTGCATTGAGTTGACTAATAAATTATTTCTGTGACCATGAATGTACCATCTGATGCAATAAAGTGGAGTTTGCTTTCTGTATTATCACAGAGATATCCAACCCATCACATTTTTAATCTAGATAAATAATATACAATTTTCTTATATTTGAGCTTTGTGGAGCCCACACACTCTTCTGCACGCTTCTACATTTGCCTAACTTGCATGTGTGTGGGACATCCAACCCTGCATCAGGTCAGCACCAATGCTGATGGCAGGCATATATGTATTATGTACAAAAATTGTGGATGGTTTAAAGAAATTGCTTGTTGTCCACATTCAATGTACAACATATGTGACTGTTCTGATGAGTAAACTTGCCTGCTATTTCAGCCAGGTCATCTACATAGTGGTGACTGCCTGATGCTTAATGTTCCACAAACGTGTGAGGATAGCATTTGTGGACTTAGCAAGAATCTTTTTATTCACTCTTGCTGATTCTTATCTCATGCAGGGGCACAAACTGCCTGGGATATGCTACGTGAGGAGCAGACTCAGACACACATTACGACATCTTCTGAAGATTTAGATGCCATACTGGGTGGAGGAATAAACTGCAAAGAAATTACTGAAGTTGGTCAGTTTTTTTGTTTTTTTTTTTTGGGTCAATTTGATGATACCTTTAAGTGCATACCCACATGTTAAATTTCTATTATCTTCAAATTTATTTATTTTCAATATGATACAAAGCAGATTGTATATTAGTTGTAAAGTATGAATCTTTCTCGATTTCCTCTAATTGCCTTTGACATGTTTTTAGGTGGAGTCCCAGGCATTGGCAAAACACAGCTGGGGTATGGTTGCTTGCTCAAGTTCAATTTGATCGATTTTTGTGTAGTCATCCTTTTTGTTAGCATTTCAATTCATACATGAATATGCAGGATACAGCTTGCGATTAATGTGCAAATTCCAGTTGATTATGGTGGCCTAGGAGGAAAAGCAGTTTACATAGGTTGTCCAAGCTTCTTTGTTGGTATATCCATTTACCTTTTTACACTGTTCTGTTATCATAATTAGTAAGATTATGCTCATGATGCCAGATACAGAAGGCAGCTTCAGGGTGGAGCGTGCATTTCAAATTGCTGAAGCATGTATTCAAGATACACTTAATGGTTTTGTTGTTCAACAGAGGGATGTTAAAGTATGCCAAGAAAAAATGCAGCCTAAAGCTTTCCTGGCAAACATATTCTACTTCCGGATCTGCAGTTATACTGAGCAAATTGCGGTGATAAACTACTTAGACAAATTCATCGCAGAGCAGAAAGATGTGAGCAGAATAATAAGCTATAGTACTTTCTGCTGAAGGTTTTTGTTAACAAGCAATGTTGACGGATGCAGATTTTCATAATTCATTCATTCATTCTTCTTCTTCTGTATGTATGTATGGGCCTATTTAATTTGCTGTATTTGTAATTTGACCAAATTCAAAATTTATTATTTACATTGGTAAAATCGGTCAGCTGTCAGATGTAAAATGTTGACATCTACACCTTTTGGGCAGTCTGTGTGGCAAAACTGTGGGCCCCACCATGATGTATGTGTCTTATCCACGCCGTCCATTCAATTTGCCAGATCATTTTAGGGCATGAGCCCAAAAATGAGGCAGATCTAAAGCTCAAGTGGACCACACCACAGGAAGCAGTGGGAATAATGACGCCCACACGTAGGGCTCACCATGATGTTTATTTGAGATCCAACCTGGTCATAAGGTCACACAGGCATGGATGAAGGGAAAACACAAATATAAGCTTGATCCAAAACTTCTGTAGGCCCCAAGAAGTTTTCAATAGTAGGCGTTCAATCCCCACTATTTTCTGTGGTGTGGTCCACTTGAGCTTTGGATCTGCCTCGATTTTGGGTTCATGCCCTAAAATGATCTGATGAATGGACGGCATGGATGTAACACATACACCATGTTGGGGCCCATAGAGTTTTCGCTTGGAAACACCTGTTACAAGGTGGGAGTTTTGCCTGGTCAAGGTGAAATTCTGCACCTCTTCCAAACAGTGAAAGGAAATGATTAACCTTTAATTCACAGTAATTACGGTAAATGAAACAGGCTCTAAGTTAATTTTATAGAGGAAATTCCTCTATCCTTTTTGTAGACATTATGATGTAACTTCTCTAATTTTACTTTTTAATAGGCAAGTGGAAACTACTTTGTCTTTTGCTTCATATTTCTTGCATTGTTTTACTTAATGGGACCTTTTTGCAGGTAAAAATCGTTATCATTGACAGTATCACCTTTCACTTCCGTCAAGATTTTGATGATTTGGCTCTCAGGACTAGAGTACTTGGTGGAATGGCTTTGAAGTTGATGAAACTGGCCAACAAGTACAGTGTGGCGGTGAGGATCGGCTCTTTCTCTTGATTGAACTATTGCCTTGTTGATTTTTAACAACCGAATAATAAAAAAGGATTCTTTTTGGCTGGAGATTAGAAAACATTTACTGTGCTTGGTAATTGGTATACACATATTCAAGCTTTACTCCAATATTATAATATAAATGGTCTTCATTAATCTTCAAATAATAATAATAATAATAAAATAAATGGTCTTCATTGACTTAAAACTATGGGAATGGGTCATTTCTCAAGTAAATTTGTTTTTCCAGTAACTTTGTTACATTCACCCATATCTTCTTTGAGCAGGTTGTTTTGTTGAATCAAGTAACCACTAAGATTACGGGAGGTTCATTCCAGTTAACTCTTGCACTAGGTAATGTCTGCAGCTCTTCATTTTCTCTTTGCCATTTCTAAACACTGCACTTGGAAAAGCTCATCATAGAATTCTGAGCATTTAGGGCATGTTTGTATGTGACGGTTGATGGAATACAAAAGGATTAGCCTGATCTATTCATTTCAAGCAGGAGATTAAACAGATTTGAAACAAAATTTTGGCACCCTTTTAATGCATTTCTGCTTCTTCTTCTTGTTATTTATTTATTTATTTTGGTTGGGGGTTGGGGATGTTTGGGTAAATCATGTGTCTGACTTGTTTGGATACAAAATCCTTTTGGATTGAAGTACCGAAAATATCACCATTCAAATCCCATCCAAACAGGCCCTTAATTACTGTTTCTAGTGTTGCCTATTGTGTATGCTATCTGTTTCTGGACTTGCTAAGTTCTTGCTCCCTTCTCCCAAATTAATTTTCCACAATAATTTTTTGGTAGTGAAGCACTAATGCTTTTGTCTGTAGATACTTCAAGGACTTTTGAGACCAACTTGAGCCATTTTTTGTGCCCACTTTCTCCTATGAATTGTAAACATGAACAATACACTTCGCTGGCTCCTCTCACAGTTTCTGAAATCATTTTTGATTCTTAGTCCTTTCTTGTTCAGTTTTCTTTTGCTCTGCTCTTCTGACGTGTGTCTACTTGGGCCTCCCCCTTGGGGGGAATCCATGATCTGGATCCGATTGTCAAGAGGATTGGTACGAAGCTTGATAGATGAAAAGGTACTGGAGGAAGATTACTCTTATCAAGGTGGCCTCGGCCAATCTTTCGGTATATTTCCCGTCTCTTTTCAAATTTCCCGCTGCGGTGGCTTCAAAGATTGAACATATCCAAAGGTTTTTTGTGGGAGGGCTGCCAAGAGGGACACAAGTTCCATGTTGTAGTTGGAAGGAGGTGCAAAAACCATAGCAGTATGGCGGTCATGGGATTGGTAACATTAAGGAAAAGAATTGGGATTTGTTTAGCAAATGGGTGGAGATTTGGTGGGGAACTGGAAGCATTGTGGTTTGTGGAAGAAAGTAATAGGGGGAAAGTATTGGGAGACATATGGTGGATGGTTTCGGGGTTTTGGGGACAGGTGGAGTGGGTCGATATGGAAATATGTGAGCAACATTGGTAGATAGGTGCTTAGCTACAAGAACGGGAGGCGAATTTGGTAGAGGCATGGGTTTTTTAGTGGGAAAAGGTGATAAATCAGGTTTTGGATGGACATGTAGCTGAACGACAGTCTGTTACCAGTGACATACAGGCTTCCATTCCGGATTGCAGCTAGCAAGGAAGATTTTGTTAGTAATTGTTACGACTTTCTTGGAAATCCAATTGCTTGGAACATTGGAATGAGAAGAAATCTGGATGATGAGGAGGCAGCTTAGTTCGAGTCCCTGTTAAGCAGAATCTTGCTATGCACATTGATAGTGCGGTGATTGACACAAAGGTTTGGAGTGGATGTTGGATGGTCAGTTCGCAGCAAAATCCATGTTCACCAGATTGTTAGTAAGTCCAAATGATTCTCCCCCTTCTGCTTTGTGATGCAGGGACACGTGATGGCCTAACCATAGATGCATGTATAATTAGGTTGAAGAGATACAAATAAGAAAATTAATCAACTAATTGTTTTCAATCACGTCGATTAAGCAAATCTCAACATAAAGATGAAATCATTCTGTCAGGATCATGCTCCTTAGCATAAAATCACGTAAACAGTAAAAATGGAGGGCCTAGGGATACGAGGATATCCCTGATCTAGCATAGACCAGTCCACAGTCAAGTTTGGATCATATTCTCCTGACTAGCCATGCCTCTTTTCCGTTCAAACAAAAAAGGAATATCCAGAGAGGAACAAAAGAGATGAAGAAGAGATGGGTTTGAGATGAAAGAGAGTACGAATTATAGGGCATCAAAGAAAAGAAGACGGCTGGTTCTTACCTTTTACTTCACCTTGAAGATTTATAAAGAAGGAAAATCTAAAACCGGGGTAGAATCCTCAACACCCAAGGGTCAATCCTGAAACTCTAATCTCTTTGGTAAAAGAGGAAGAAAACATACGAATTCTCATTCATTCACTAAATAAAATAGGGTTTCTCACAGTGTATATGTAAGCCACAAAAAAAAAAAAAACAAAAAGTGCACTAAAGCCCCTGAAAACAAGGAAAATAACAAAAAGACGCCTAAAACTAAAACACCCGCGCAATATTGTGTGAAATCAGCCCCATGGGCCTATGGTCAGGGTGCGGTCATGCCGCTTCTGCACTCGTAACGTGTCAGAAAATGGGTCCGATGGACCCGACGTTCATCCACATCAACTCTTCCGCTCCAGTACTATGTCGGCGACGCCTCCTCCTTTGGTACACTCTAAAGGGTGCACCATTGATGTCTACATTACTTTGGCATGGAAAATCCTGGCTCCCCAAAGCCTTTGTGTGGTGAAGTGGATAGTCGTGGCACCTGCCATAGGGATATTCCTGTGGTCGGTGTTGCGATTTAACTGGAATGAACCCACAGAGCTTAGGCGAATTTGCCATGAGCTCTCTCTCATATATTTTCATTCCTCTCTCTCTCTCTCTCTCTCTCTCTCTCTCTCTCAGACATGATTTTGCAGAATCTGGTATTGATAAAAATAGTGACGGAAGGAAAAGCCTTAATTTCAGTGCAACACAGAATCCATAGAGGAAACTCAAAGATTTGAGGTCAGAAATCTCATCTTCCTCTTCTTCTTTTTTTTCCTGGTTTTAATGAAAGCACACAAGGAGCATAGCACTTTCAATCCAGTACCCCCCCCCCCCCCCCCCAAATTATTTCATGCTCTTAATTTCAATTGATGGGGAACTAATTTACTTTTCTCCATCATCAAACTCCATCAATATTAGAATGAATTCACCACTTGCCCGTCTAATAGGTTGATGAGGACATCCGACTACCTTTTAGAGTTTGTCAGAGGAGGAGCAGAGCTGCCCCAGTTTCTTTATGGCTAGGTGATCATTACATGGAGTCTAGTGGGCCCAATTCGAGTTTCTAGCCATGTTGACATGATCGTGTATTTTCGAAGACCCCACACTGAGAAGATGCATGTGGGCTGCTTAGTTGAGAGTATTGGACCGTTGGCTCGATTGGATACATCTGTTGGACCGTTTGATTTCACATGATGGTCCATCTTGACCGTTGGACCATTTTGATCGTTGGGTCATCTTGATCGTAGACTCATATTAGACACTAGTGTTAGTTATTTTGTTTAGTTAGTTTGATTATTTTGGTTTATTTTATGATTTAATTGATATTAGGGGTGATTGAATATTTTATAGTATTAAGGGTGTTTTTGTAAAAACACCACAAATATGGCATATAAGGCTTGGACGTATGAAGCCTAGGGCTTTATTTGCTATTGAATGAAATTTTCTTCTTGCTTAACCCTAGGACGTATGAAGCCTAGGGCTTTATTTGCTATTGAATGAAATTCCCTAAATTGCCAAACCCTATTTCAAAAAGGAAAAAGAAAAAAAAAAAAAAAAAAAAAACTCGAAGTCTAAAAAAAACCCTAATTCGTAAAAACATAATTATCAAAGCCCCAATTCCCAAATCTTAAAACCCTAATCCTAACTTACTCAAACCTTAATAAAACCAAGTTATTTCCTTTGAACTAAGATTTATCCCTATGCTAGATGGAAGTTCTACCTTTCATAGGTCCTAATTAATTAATATCCTCTAAGACCTACACTGCGGAATTGTAAGTAGTCCTGAACTGAAGCATCATTTAATGCTTGAACTCTTTAACCTTGTGATAGATTAGCTTCATTTTGTGTTTTGATTTCTCTAATTAATTCGTTGATTAATTTCATTGCATCATTTTAGGTTAAGACTATCCGTCATGCATCATAGGCTCTTCCAGATAGGCTCAGAAATGGCTTGGTTTCTCTATTACATGTGGGCTACTTCATCTAAAAGCCATAGAGGACATATGGGATAATGCTGTCGGGTCCTATTTACAGAAGGATGATTCAGCTAGAAGTAATCAATTGCATTATAAAAGCACAAATATGCAGCAAGGCAATATGTTTGTGGAGGAATATTTTGCGGCTGTGTAAGAAATTGGAGGAATTAGATCATAGCCAAGCCATAGCCCTCACATTCATGGCCTTTCAAAACATGCTGACATTTGAAACATGACCAAATTCAAAACCTGCCATCACATAGGTGCTCACATTCACTTAAAGGACATGCACATACTGCTAATGTTTAAAACCTATCCAAATTCAAAACGTGTCATCACGCTGATGCTCAAATTCATTTAAAGGACTAATAACCATCACATGAGAAAAGTATCCATAATGTACTTGAAAAACACAATCATTAATTCATAATCTGGTACTATCAACTGCACAAACATCTGGTACCATCTTAAGAATCTGCTCTTTAATCAGCAGCTTCTGACTCCAAAATCTACTATCATTTCCTTGCAACCTCCCCTTTAAAGTGGTCCTTTTCCATTGATAGTACATTCATATTCACATCAGTAGCTCCAACTGATAAGTTGCCGAGTTGAATACATATTTCTTCAATTGCTTTAAACCAAACCACTTCCTTTTTAGATAATACTAGCTCCTTTTGAATGAGTTCCAGCTCCCTCTCCTACTGTATCAACTCTTGTTCCCTCTCCTTTAGTTCCAAATCTAGCTCCCTCTCCCTTTGTGCTAGCTCTAGCTCCCTCTTCACAAATTTCAGTTCGTCTCCAACGTTGGAGGAAAGCTGTTGTGCTTGGCACTCGTTGCACCAATGGAAGAACTTGCAATTGTTACGCACTGCAATGATTTCCAACAAGAAAATCAATGATAACATCATTTATATAAATTTTCTTTGCTTAAAAGTTTAATTGCATATGCATACCTTCCTAGGGCACTTGTAAAATGTGTGTCAAGAAATATTTTTTCAATGCGTGATAGCAGGATTAAACATTTCCTACCCCACAAGGACAATTTACTTCTGCAACTTGAGTAGTGGCCATTGCTACAAATTGCACCTACACAATTCCAATATTAATCTCATTCAATGCAATGCAACTCTGTTTGAGAGTCTAATCAGATGTAGAAGTTAAAAATGCAAGACCCATTGAGAAAACCAACCATACCCAATACCAAAAAGCCAGATATGAGAAAGTCCAAGTGCATGTAGAAGTTCAAAATGCAAGCCCCATTTGAGAAAACCAACAACACCCAATATCCAAATTCAAGATTGGAGAGTCCAACTGGATGTACAAGTTCAAAATGCAAGACCCATTTGAGAAAACCAGACACATCAAACATCCAAAAAAAAAAAAAAAACAAACCAGATGTTCTAAATAATTCCTATGCATTCCAATTACAGTCATTCAAACACAAAATTTCAATTACAGTGCATTCCTATACAGGCTGCCAAACACAAATGAGGATTCTGCTTCACATCGGTTCCATTGTAATTGTTAATTAGATTCAAATCCACATTCCAATTAGAAGGTGCCAAACGAACCCTAAATGCATTCCAATTGGAAGGTGCCAAATGAGCCCTAAATGCATTCCAATTGGAAGGTGTCAAATAAGCCTAAATGCATTCCAAATACAACATATGCAGACGGTCTGGGTTGTTTTGTGAAAAAAACAAATGGTGACCAAATCGTCTTTGTAAATGGGGCATAATTAACTACTTCAATTAGAATAAAAATGCAATCCAATTACGTGGGATGGACCACGAGTGTTACCGCCGATCACAAACCCAAACCACAATATTGAGGCAAAAAGAAAAAGAAAAGAAATACAGTTTGATGATGGAGAAAAGTAAAATCAATTCCCCAAAAATTGAAATTAAGAGCATGAAATAGTGGAAAAAGAAAAGGAAAAAAAATAATATTGATACTAGATTAAGTGTGCTATGCTCTTTGTGTACATTCTTCAAAAGCAGGAAAAAAAAAGGAAGATGAGATTTCCGACCTCGGATCTGCATGTTTCCTTTATGGGAGGGAGGGAGGGGCAGTTGGTGCGTCATGTGCAAGTCCGGACTGGAGACAGTGAACCCCATTTGTCTTGTTTTATGATGCGGCTATATAAGTTAAGGCATTCTTTTGAGGAAGATTTGGTAGCAGTTGGGTGTTCAATGGGTCGTGGGAGATGTGATTTGTGTATAGATCCACTGTCCTTCTAAAGGGAGAAAAAAAATCACCTGAGTCTGGTATTTTTTGGATTCCATGGGAGATAAGGAGGGGCATGGAACAGCAGGATCTTTGAAAATAAAATTCTTCTTGTAGTTCTGTGGCTTCGGCCTTTCTCAATAAAGTGATTATCACTTTTAAAAAAAATCAACAAAGACAAAGGATCCGCCATTCTTAGATGTGATGTTTATACACTACATTGTGCGAATTGAAAATAAAGCAAGTAAAACTAGAAGTTTTAGCTCATCTCTTCCATTCTTTCTAATACATGACTAGTAAATGTCTCATTATCGGTCCAATCATCATTTTCCCTGGAAGGCTGATGTGATTATCTTGTGATTCTTGTCTATCCATGTCAAGCAGGTGATAGTTGGTCGCATGCCTGCACCAATCGGATCATTTTGTACTGGAGTGGCAATGAACGACATGCATGCATTGATAAGTCACCGTCTCTGCCGTCGGCCTCAGCACCTTTCTCTGTTACAGGTAAAGGGATACGAAATGCTGTTTCAAACTGTAAGAGAATTAAAATGATGTGAATACTTATATGGGGTGAGAAATGGATGCTTTGCGCCCATTACAAGAAGTTGTTGTCATGTGGGGCAGGAAGCTAAACAGTCTCAGAAATTTTGCAATGCTCTCCACTGAATATTTTCCTAACTTCTGGTGGGGCCAGAAATTTTGAATATTGCTACATGGGGTGTTACTCTGCCAAGAGTAAATGATTCATTGCCGTACACAGGCTTTCAACTCTTACAACTTGGGTCCACGTTTTGGTAATCCAGACCATTTGTCTGTTGTCTCTCACTGTGGATGGACTATGCTTCAAAGATCTCAATGGAGCAATCTTAATCATCAATTTCTGGACTACAGATGGACTCTTAAGAAAGAGAAATACAACGGCTCGCGTTCAACTGAAAAGGGTTCTGATTCTAGTGTTGGTCTTTTGGATCTTCTGATATTGAAGGATTTTGGGTATTCCCCATTGGGAGTGGGATTCAACAGATCAATGGTCTGGATTACCAAACCATGAATCCCACTTGTCAGAATTGGGAAGAGGCAAAATGATAGGACAATATTGTTAAAACTTGGATGAGGAAAAGTTGGAAGTGAAAGGAGACAATCTACCATTAAAATTTTTTTGTTAGGGAAATGCTTTCTTGCAAAACAGTTCTCAAACAGCGACTCAGATCACAACTCAGCTTGTGAGTCACTGAGTAAAGATCCTGAGTTTGATTTCGAGCTTTAGCCCAAAGAGCTTCACATTGGGGCTGGGACTGGAGAGCAGCATTGCAAGAAAAGGACAATCCTTGAGTAGGGAGTGTAGGCCTCCTTGAAAACTGGTGTCTAGCCAGGTCAAGTCCTCTTGAAGACTCAACTGAGTCTTGACTTGATATTTTATTAAGTAAAATTAATGTAGGCTCATCATCATCGTCATCATCATCATCATCATCATCTAAGCCTTATCCCAACTAAATGGAGTTGTCTATATAAATCATTTTTTCACCATTCCACTCCAAGGGCCATACCTACAGTTTGACCATAGGTACTCCCAAGTCTTTTCTTACCATCTCACTATCGTCCTTTTGGGCCTTCCCATTGTCCTTTTAATGGATATGACTAAACCATCTAAGTCTACTTTCTCTCATCTTATTACCTATTGCTGATTCTCTTAAATTCTTCGAATGTATTCATTTTTAGTTCTATCCTTCTCTTACCACGCATTCATCTCCGGATCCTCATTTCAACTACACTTATCCTATGAACACGCTGTTTCTTATCTGCCCAACATTCTATCCTATAAAGTATGGTTGGACTTACAACCATCCTATAAAATTACCCTTTTAGTTTGAGTGGCACACAACTATCATATAAAACTCTAGAGGCATGTATCCATTTTTTCCACCTGCTTTAATTTTATGGGCAATAGGTTTCCAATATCTCCACTCATGACTAATTGACTTGAAAGTGGTCATTTTGGAAAACTTCCCGGTCAACATTTAACTAATTCCTCATTTCCTCACCATATTTACTAAAATTGCACTCCATATGCTCTATTTTAGTCTAATTAAGTTAATAGAGGCCGGCTCCATGGCTCAATGGTAGACAGACTCTGTATATGTGATATGGGTGTGTGTGAAAAAGAGAAAAAGAACATTAAAGATGAACAAAAACAAAAAAAAAAAAAAACACAGGTTGTGGGCAAAATTTTAAAATTGTTGGAACAAAGGTGAAGTAAAAAATAACCAAAAAAGTGATAGTAGTCCTTTTTAAGGTTGCCTCCAACTTCTGCATTGGGTCTTGTCCAGTCCTAATTGAGCTACGACCGTCAGCAAATTTTCAGGATATTCAGCTGGGGTGTGGATTTGGTGTTACCCTGACTGTGGGGCCCACCTTGATGTATGTGTTGTATATCCATGCGTCCATTAGTTTTTGCAGGTCGTTTTTAGGATATCAACTGGAAACACTGATGAACCGCGTGGATATGCACCACATATGTCAAGGTGGGCTCCACGGTCAGGATAACTACCTGGGTAACACCTGGACGCAGATTGCGTCCTACCCCCACCCGGACGGTAATCCATCCGGGCAGGGCTCTGTGGAGCCCACCGTGATGTAACTGTTTCATCCTGCCGTCCAATGAAATTTTCAGAAAATTTTAATATATGAACCAAAAAATGAGGCAGGTCCAAGGGTTGAGTGGACCACAAAATGGGGATTGAACGTCCACCATTAAAAGCTTCTTGGGAGCCAGAGAAGTTTCGGATCAAGCTGATATTTGTGTTTTCACTTCATCCACGTCTACGTGACCTTATGAATAAGTTTTATGGTAAAAAAACATCACGTGGGCCCTTAGAAAGGTTTCAAAGGTGGGTGTCATATCAGTGCAGGTTCCTTTGGTGTGGTCCACTCAAGCCTTGGACCTGCCTCATTTTTTGGATCACATATTAAATTTTTTTGAAAAAATGGGTGGACGGAGGGATAAAACAGTTACATCACGGTGGGCTCTACAGAGCCCTGCGACGCAATCCGCGTCCGGTAACACCTAATCTGAGGGGGACGCCGATTGCGTCCTACCCCCGCCCGTCTCTAGCCCGAAAGGGCAGTTCTGTGGGCAGGTCCACCGTGATGTATCTGTTTATCCAAGCCGTCCATCCCTATTTTCAGATCATTTTAAGGCATGAGCACAAAAATGAGGCAGATCCAACGATCAAATGGACCACACCTCAGATGACTCTTGCATTTAATGCAACCAAGCTTATTATTTGGTGTGGTCCACTTGAGCGCTGGATCTGCGTCATTTTGGTGCTCATGCCTTACAATGATCTCAGAAAAGGGATGGACGGCATGGATAAACATATACATCACGGTGGGCCTGCCCCATAGAACTGCCCGTCCGGGGCCAGAGACGGCTAGAGACGGGGGTGGGACGCGGATCGCGTCCTTTCTAGCCACGAACGGGCAGTTCAGGTCCCACCTCGATGTATCTGTTTATCCATGCTATCCATCTCTTTTCTCGGATCAATTTAAGGTACCAAAACAAAAATGAGGCAGATCGAATGCTAAAGTGGACCGCACCACATATGACTCCTGCATTTAATGCAACTCAAGCTTATTATTTGGTGTGGTCCACTTCAGCGTTGGATCTGTCTCATTTTTTTTTTTGTATAAACCTTAAAATGATAGGAGAGAAGGGATGGACGGTGTGGATAAACAGATGCATCACAGTGGCCCACCCAGAGAACTGTTCGGGGCTAGAGGCGGCGGGATAGGACGCCAAAAGGTGGGCGCCGATTGCCTGCCACGGGAAACTAGGTAGGGCCCACGGTCATGTTTGTGAACGATCCACTGGTTTTTTCTGGATCAGTTATGAAAAGAGAAACATTGGTATTCTGGCATTGTGATGATCTATAAGCATATGCAGCAGCATGCAATCCAGGCGGTTGAATAGTTGGATGCACTTTGTAGATGGGCCATGGTCCAAAAATCACCCGGAGAATTTTAACTATTGGATAGAATTCGACAAAGCAAATGTCTACTGATCAGAGATCAGGGTCGTCCAATCAATCTGGTTTTGAGTCTGGATAGTCTGGGTTCAGGCACCATGTATGGCACGTGCGTGTTGACTGTGTGCATGCACACGGCCCATCCTACTCTGCCAGCATACAACTCCACATGAAAATGCAAGTGCAGGTGGGCCTATCCCTTGCAGTTTCCAGTCTTATGGAACCAGTTTGTTTTTATTTTTTGGTTCTCTCTTATCCGACCATTTAAAGCTGTGGTGTGTCATCTAATGGCCTGCTTTATCAAACCACCAAACGAGTACAACATATATAAATTTAGACCTTAATTCATGAATATTACTCAACTAGCAAAACACGTGAAAAATAAAAAATTATTTAATTAATTAAATAACTCTTATGTGTGGATTTAACACTAATACCATGGTGGGGCCCGCCCAAGACTCCGACCCCACTTTTCAAAGTGACCATTAAATAATGCATCTATGTACTTTACAAAACATTTAATAGCTAATTAGGAAGAGCAGCATTAATTACTCCTTTTAATTAAAAAGAGCTACGGTGGGACCCACTTCTCTCAAAAATTTTGTCAAGCCTACCAAAATGTGTACGTCAGATCTATTTTAACCAATACATGTATAACACCATGCTGGGCCTAGCACAGAATAATAATAATAATAATGAAGTACATCTGTGATTTGTACATGGCCCATTGTGATGAATATGTGAAATCTACTCTAACCATTAGATTCCACACCAAAATCTAGGCCTAGATCTCAAAAATCAGAGCCATACATGGTTCAAGTGGGCCACACCAAGGAAAATAGATTGGAGGGTGAATTTTTTCCTATACATTTTCCAATCCTGTTGTCTAGTCGAACCACAGATGGGGATACTTTTTTAATCCCTTGATCTAACCACTATATATATATAGAGAGAGAGAGGAATGCTCACATGCGTGCACTAGTTCTGGTGAAAATCCAGGAGAACTTTTTCAGAACACATCACACGTGATGTGAGCCCAGAATCTGAATGATCCATGTGATGTAGCACTCCATGAAACTCCTGATGCTCTAACTTTACCCTTATCCAAAACTTTGATGTGCTATGGCAAAAGAAAGAGAGAGAGAGAGAGAGAGAGAGAGAGAGAGAGATCAAGGAAGAAAACTATTTCTGTTTTCCATGGCCCAACAAAGTTTTGGATCGGCATGATGAAAGTCGGGCCTAGGTGGTTTCATGGGGTGCTACAATCATATGGATAGTTCGGATTTTGGGACCACATCATGAGTTCTGAAAAAGAGAAGTAGTAAATAGGAGAGCATTCCTATATATATATATAATATATATATATATATATATATATATATATATATATATGGGAATTTGGGAATTAGAAGCTTGAAATGTTGTGACCCTAAGATCTGTGCCGTCCATGGTGATGTTCACATGTTATCTATTGTGTCCATCCATCCGTGTCTTTTTGGATCATGATAGGATTTTATCCCAAAAATGACACGGATCTAAAACTTAAGTGAACCACACCATATGAAATGCCCACCATTGAAACCTTCCTTGGTCACAGTGATAATTACATTTCATCCAAATCACTCATAAAGTGAATATCATTTGAACGAAGGGAAAACACACCTATCAACTGTCCAAAACTTCTATTACCCTGAGAAGATTTTAATGATGAGGGTTTAATGCCACTAGTTCTTAATGTGAGGGGCTTAGTTGAGGTATAAATTATTTAATTTTTGAGTTCACATCCTAACATGAGCTGGCACAAGCAATAGATGGAGTAGATATGACATGTCATGGCAGCCCCACAGCACTTGCCAGTGTAATCTGAATCATTGGTGGCCCCACACAACGCTTGCTAGTGACATGTAATCTGAAATATTGGCGCCCGCTTGCTAGTGACATGTCATGGCATTTTAATTATATAGCTGGTTGGGGCTACGTATTAAAGAAGAAAGTATTAAATAAATTATTATTATTATTATTATTATTATTATTTTGATAAAATGTAAGTTATTGTAAGTTTTTTGCACGTGAAATATGAATTATTGAATTGACAATAAAACTCACGAAATACTTTATTTTTATTAGAAATGGTTCTGCATGTCATTTAAATATCAAATGATATCTGTCCTAGAAAAACTAATTGCAAAAGCAAAACCATCCAAAAGCTGCTTGGATAATATAAAGCTTAGATAATCTTTTATTGTTGTGAATTTACAGAATAATATTTTTTTTGTAAAATATGGAATCTGAAAAATACAAAACTAATCTGAAATATGGATAGGGTAAAGCACATCTGAAACGCTGTCCTTAAACAGTTATTTGCTCCTACTCAAATGAATTGAGTATGCTGATAGGTTACAGGCAAATTGTTTCTAGGTTACGACAAGTCTGGTGTGGGTCTGCGTTCAGCAAACATGAAGGCCCACCAAATGGAACTTTTACACAATTTCTGGCAGTATTACAATATAATAAAAAAATTCCAAAAGAAGAAGAAAGAAAGAAGAGAAAAAGTGATTTCGACCACTACACTGGTCAGTTCAAATCTTTAGCCACTGGTTCGGTTGAACTGTCCTAGACCACACCGCTGGTCTGTTCTTCAAGCTAAAGTTCAAGCCTTGTTATGTGTTGGAAGCACTAGAGTATATGAGTGGAGAGGGGCTAGCTGTCTCAATTCGTATTGGTTTGCTGGAGTGGGTGGGTGAGATTGTTTGGAAATCCATCCAGGCCCTTCTTTTATAAGCTATGGTAACTGGGGGTTATGGTCCAGGGAAATAAATTCCATGACATTTTCTAGCTGTTGGAGAAAACTACTCGTTTTATGGCCATTTTCTGACTGTTGTGCATGAGCCATTAAGCTGCTGCATGCTGACTGTCGTGAGACAGCAGCTAGCCGTTTTTTAGCTGTTGGGCTAGCCATGCAGCAGTTACTGCTGGACCCTGCACTAATAGCATAGCTGTTACAGATCTGCTGCAACAAATCTTTTTTCAGCTCTCTATATATACTGGAGGACTCTCATTCAGTCATCTAGTTCCCTTCATCCAGCCATCCGCCTTAGCCACTTAGTCGCACCGCCTCATATGCCCACGCCCTCGCACCGAGACCACTTAGTGCAAAGTGCGCATCTAGTCACTTAGTGCAAAGTGCGCATCTAGCCACTTAATGCAAAGTGCGCCACTAGCGCCTCTACAGTCACACTGCCTCACATGCCCACGCCCTCGCACCGAGACCGAGCCCGTGCCCGCGCAGGTGTTCCAGTACGCAAGGTCAATAGTCCACGGACTAGGTAGGTAAATATTATAATACTCCACTATTATTATTTAAACCACAGATTTTTTTTTATTCCCTTTCCCATGTGGGACTATTCCAAAAATCCCACAAAATGGTGTTTTTTCCAAACAAATAATATATATTATATATTATTTTTATTATTAAAATATATTATATTAAAATCAATATTTTTCAACATTCATTACATGTTCCTTACCATATGTTTTTTCCTTCCTGTTAATTGAATTTTTCTTGTGAAAAAACGAGAGCTCAAAATTCATACTATTAAGACCGTTGAATTTCACTTGTTGAATTTGGAACACTGACCATGTTACATTCAACTTCCATTCGGATACCTACGATGCATCCCAAAGCATTCCTTTTCTTTTTCATCAGGAATACATTTCAGTCATCCACATTGGTTGGATGGTGGGTCAAGCCTGTTTTTAAAAAAATAAAAATAAAAATAAAAATAAAACTCTGAGATTGAAATATTTCAATGCATTTATTGTTTAGCTTTTTTTTTGGAAAGTAATTCAGCTGGTATAATTAGCCGAATCAAAATTCACTACGTCAGGGCATCATGGTGTTGGGTGAGGCCTGGGCCTCTCACCAAACCCCACCAAATCCTCTCCTATTGTAAGAATGAGAAGGGTCAAGGTCTATCGAGTGGTGGGTAGTTGAGGGGTTGAAATTTGAAGCTTGGAAGCATAGGAAATACTCCTTTAACATCAAATCAAATCATTTTATTTGATTTCTTTTTCTTTTCTTTTTATTCTCTCGAAAAATCACTTAATCAATAGGATTTCCCTGGCCTACACTCCATCCACATTGGGGCCCATGGATGTACAACATGAACGGTGGAGATACATGCCTGAGTACGGTCCCCTATGCCAGCCAGAATACGATATGATGCTTACCAGTAGCCGAAAAAAAAGAAGTTTGCGTGAGTGGACTGATACCATCCAATATACGGACTACGTTAAAGTAACCACGCTTTGTTCAGCGAGCATCACGTGGGGGAGAACATGCATCAGATCCCCCATGCATCCCATGCGCTGCCACGTTTTTATGCTGAATCTTAAAAATCAATCCAATGGTGGTAAAATTAGGTGGGCCACACTACATGCAACGGTGTAAAATCATGCTTCAAAACTCTAAATTTACATGGTGTGGTACACGAGTCTTGTGATGTTCTGATTTTCGGGAGATGAATGGATTGGAGGGCATATATCCACCAAGGTGGGTCTTGTTGGGATTTTTGGCCTGCGGAATCATATAGATCTAGATCTAGGATGACAATTTAAAGGGTGTAGCAAGGGTAAGATTCGAGGTTGTTCGAATCGGGTAAGTCTTTTCTCTTTGTAATTGATGCTTTCGTAGTGGTGATCTGTCACTTTATGCTGTAGTTTTTTTCCGCAAGAGTTTTTCACGTTAAATCTGTATATTCTCTTGTATGCTTGGTGCCATTGGATTGCTATTCTAGATTTAGATCTGTGTGATTCCGCATGGCCAAAATCCCCAACAGGCCCACACTAGAATAGTCACCTGAGTTTTTGAATCTTCCTGACTTTTGGGTCCCCGCCCAAACGGGTGGATCTCATCCACGTGGAGTATTCCATGCATGTCAGCGAATGGTCACGCCGCACATGCTTAGGCCTTGTTGGCAAAAATCACCCATGACTAAAATAAGAAAAGTTGGTAGATCTTGAACCCTCACCTACCATTTGCCGGGTCGGACCATCCTGGTCCGGCCCGACCCACTCTCAACCATTTTGGACCGAATGGATCTGTTTCAGGTGCTGTGATTAAATGGGGCTTCACCATCTTAAAGTTCACACAAGTGGGCCCAGTTCTGAGTATTTGGATCGTCGGCTTGGATGGGCCTCAGCTCTAGTTTTTACTAGGATGGGCCAGATCTCATCAGGTCCTTGGCTCATGGGCTAGCATGGCCCATTTGTATAATTCTACCTACTACGGATCTTCAACTAAACCACCCACCTCGTTGGCAGAGCTTGTCAGATGGGCCAGATTTGTTGGGAAACAAATCGGCTATTCACCCTACCGCTAGCCACGGTTCTCTGTGGGCCCCACCATCATGTGTATGTTTCATCCATGCCGTCCACCCATTCTTCCGGATCATTTTATAGTATGAGCCCAAAAATGAGGTTGATTCAAATCTCAAGTGGACCGCCCAGTGCTGATTGAACGCCCACCATTAAAAACTTCCTGGGGGCCACGAAAGTTTTGGATATATATTTTTCCCTTCATACAACCTAATCAACAGGTCAGATGTCAAATAACCATTACAGTGGGCCCTAAAAGGTTTTTAATGGTTGACATTCAATCACAACCATTATGATCAGGCCAGCACAGTTTTTGTTCCAGAGCATAGAAACGATGGGCCCACCGGATGGACGGCTTGGATCTCAAGCTCTTGAACTATACTGGCACATGGTATAGCGTGTAGATGTACTGCCTTGTACACGCGGGTGGGCTTAAGGAGAGCTTATTTAAATGAAATGAATATTATGGACTTGAGCCATCTTCGTTGACCAGGTATAGAAGCAGCGAACTACCTGGGGCTCTCCCTAGATTGAGTGTGAACCAAAACGTCTCTTCGATCAGAACCGTTGGTTTGATGGACCATCACATGGATGGTTCGTATCACAAAGGCAAGGTGATCAGAGTGTATCGATCGGCACCGTTCATTCAATAGTAAGCATTGTGGAAAGGAACGGTGCAACAACCATCTAGTTTTAGGAGGCATAGACTGTAATTGGAATCATCAACCCAAAATGCTACTTTAATATCATAAGCAATTTAAAGTGAGACCTATGAGATGAATGGTTTAAAAAGAAGATTGGACCTATTTCGTTTACCTGTTCAATCTTAGCCGTTCATTTTTCATGTTATTAATTAGATGCTTACGATCATCTGATTGGTGTGATTTTTGCACCATGGATTATTTCAGCTTGTATGAACGAATGGACGGTCCAAATCAGGACCCACATGTCAAGAGCCTTGGGGACGCTGCTGACTCCCCTCCGAGGATAGGGACGGTAGCTAAACCCAATGCACATGATCACTTATTATAAAATAACGCAAGTCTACATTCTAATTTTCGTAGCACTGATGAGAATTCTCATTACATGATACTCAGGCCGCTGATGATGCTGGATACTCAAGCACCCAGAAATCATACACGTGGCATATATTAACCCAAATGAAACCGACTAGATTGTGCATCTCAGCATCTAAGTCACAAAATCAAGATCAGGTTTTTTGAACAATAATAACCTCTGATTTCTCGACACTTGTTTGTAGAATAAGACTGTTGGTTTTATATTTTTATTTTAATTTTAATGTGCAATAAATGTCCACCAATCCGATGGGTAGCTAATTAGAAAAGCTTAATTTTTGTTTCATGATACATTGATAATGGTTAACATAATTTGGACGGTTTAATTTTACTACACGTGTACCGCGTAATCAATTTCTAGGTGCATGCGTGTCATCCATCATAATCCGCCAGCGTATCAAAGGTTTTCTCATCACCTGATATGGTCAGATTACAGATGCCTCTGACCAGTAAACAAACGAAAATAAAACTGTAGGAGAGCTCCGCAAGGTTGGCTGCTTGCTAGCTCCACACGCATCTTGTCCACGCACATATGTGTACGCGGAGCACGTGCCAATATAGAAAGTATGTTGAAAATCTGATCCGTTAATAAAGTGGTTCCAGCCGTGAATGTGATAGGACACAGAAATCAGACTGGATAATTTATTATAAAGGCCACATCAGTACATTGAATATGAATCATTGATAAGTTTTTTTTATAACCATCCATTTATTTTCTTACAGGAGTGGCCCACCTGACTGGAACGGTTTACGAAGCGATCTTCAAGATGGGACCCAACTCGCGCACGGAGTAGATGTTGGGCATGCCCTGTGTGCTTGGTTGGCACGTGTAGACGTTTTGTGCCTGTAAGCTGCGTGGAAAGGGTGCATGTGGAGTAAAAACCACAGGAAGAAGAGAGCAAATCCAGTGCATATATATATATAATATATATATATATATATATATATATATATATTATATATATATATATATATGTGGAAAAGGTACAATGCGCTCGAGCTGACGATAAGCTCCGTGACGTCGAGCTGTGTGGGCCCCACCGTGATGTGTTTCAACCATCAACACTGTGCATTTGATGGGTACCCTTTAAATTGTGGGATATCCCAAAAGTCAGCCATATACGGAGCTCAGGTGGGCCATACCATTTAAAATTATGTGAAGACACCGTTAAAAACATATAAAAGCACTTGGTGGGGCCCACCTGAGTTTTTCATGCACCTGAAACTTGATCTGAGCCCTCATTCAAGTGGGACACACATAATGGATGGCCTGAATTTGCAAACTACATCTTGGTGGGCCCTCAAAAATGGTTATGAATGTTTTAATGGTGCATGGCCCCTCCCCACTTTTGTATGTGGTGTGGCCCACACAAGTTAGGGATGGACTGATTTTTGAGACCTACGCCCACGATGGAATGGTGCATCTGACTAATGGGGTAGATGTTCAAAACGCATCACGGTGGGGCCCACACAGCTCAACCTCATGGGGCGTTAAAATCAGAGCGCATTGTACCTTTTTCCATTATATATATATATATATGGAAAAAAGTACTATACTACCATATTATACCTTCTATAAGGTCAAGTGCCGGCAGTACATTATTAGTCAGATGGTAAAAGTTTTAAACAACGGAGAAATTTTATAAGAAGCCAAAGAAACACGGCATGGATTTTATAAAAAATTTGGAGAAACAAAACTGGTGCTATGTGGACCCCACCATGATGTATATTTTCTATCCATGCCGTCCATCCATTTTGAAATATAATTTAAGCGATTTACACCAAAAATAAGTTATATCCGAATCTCAGATGGACCACACCATGGGAAAACAGTTGTTATTGAATTTCTACCGTTACAAACTCCTAGGGCGCACTGTAATGATTATGTAGGGAAAAATAAGTTGTTATTGAATTTTTATCATCCAACCTATTCATAAGGTCATGTAGACGTGGATGAAGTGAAAACACAAATATCTGCTTGATCCCAAACTTCTCTAGCTCGTAAGAAGTTTTTAATGTGGACGTTCAATCCTCACCTTGTGGTCCACTTAAGCCTTGTACTTGCCTCATTTTTTGGTTCATATATTAAAATGATCTAAGAAAATCGTTGAACGACGTGGATATAAAACACTTACGTCACGTTGGGCCCCATAAAGCCTTGCCCGGACGGATTACCGTCTGAGAGGTGGTAGGATGCAATCTGCGTTATAATGGAAGCGGATTGGGATTGACTAGTGTACCTCACACCAGCCATATAGCTACTGCAGGTACGTGTCGTGCGAGACGAGCACTGATGCTCCTCCAGCTCCGAGTTGTACGAACGATTTAAAGGAGATCAAAGTTACATGGCTCACACTGATGTATTTATTATATCTACACGGTTCATCTATTTTTAGAGATCATTTTAGAGCATTATTCAAAAAATGAATCATATCCAAAGATCATCTGGACCACAACACAAATAGCAACGGAGATAATGATTTCACCGTTGAAAAATTTGTAGGGCCTACCATAACATTTATTTTCTATCCAATCTGTTCATAAGGTCAAAAGGACATGAATGAAGAGGAAAAAAAATTCACACTGATCCAAAACTTCTGTGACCCAAAAAGGGTTTCAATGGTGGACATTCAATCTCACACTACTTTTCACAGTGTGGTCCAATTGATAGTTAGATCTGTCTTATTGTTCGTCCCAAGCCTTAAAACGAGCTCACCAAATGGATGAACGGTTTGGATACATATAACATATACCTCATGATTAGACCAAAAAAACTTGCTAACGTCAATATAGGGTGAGGTACACCAGGCAATCCGCTTCCCCTTTTAATTTGGAAGTAGACGTACGCACAATTGAGCAGCGAGTCGACTACTGAAGCTACGTCACCAAGTTCTGTGAGCCCCACTATGATGTATGTGTTGTATCCACACCGTCCATCTATTTTGAAATATCATTTTAGGTCATGAGTCAAAGAATGAGGCAGATAAAAATCTGTAGTGGACCCACCATAGAAAACAGTGGGGAGAGTGATTCCCACCATTAAAACTATCCCAAGGTCCACCATAATGTTTATTTGAAATCCAACCTGTTCAAAAGTTAAAAAAGACATGAAATAAGAGAAAACAAAAATATCAGCTTGATCTAAAACTTTCGTGGCCTTTAGAAGTTTTCAATGGTAGGCCTCATTATCCCCACTGTTTTCTATGTTGGGTCCACTTGAGCTTTGGATTTAACTCATTCTTTGTATATTGCCCTACAATGATCTCGCCAGATGGATGGAAGGTGTGGATATAAAACATACATCATGGTGGGCCCCACGGAACTTGGTGACGTCCCTTCAATAACATTTCTATATCTACTTCGGTTTCCTATAAAATCTCTCTATGTTTAAAACTTTTACCATCTGACTAATAATGTGCCAACCAGCACTCGACCATATGGAAGGTATAATACGGTTGAGCGTTTATAGTACCTTCCCATAGATGTGTATATATATTATATATATATATATATATATATATATATATATATAATATATATATATATATATATATATATATATATATATATAAATAAAGCAGAGGTAAAAAAAAAAAAAAAAAAGATCACATGCACGAGTATGGGTGTATATCGAGTCAAACTCGGCTCGGCCATTGGCTGACCTCAGCTCGAACTTGGCTCAGCTCGGTCCTCGAGCCTGATTGGCTAGCTCGGCTCGATTCGGTTAGCAACTTGTGCCGGCTCGGGCCGAGTTCGAGCCAAGATCGAGCCGAGTTCGCCATTAAGGTATTTCCACGAACACCTGATGTAACGTCCTAGATTTTCACTGTTTTGGATTTCCAAAAATTCTTGAATTTTTTTTTAAAAATGTAATTAACTTATATTATCACTTACTGACCATTAACACTCAATGTTAGTTTATACACGAGTAGTACCAGTAAAGAATCGCACAAGTCTGATTAATCAACTGTAAGAAGCCAACGAATCCGCCAGATCACTTGAACATCAAGTGTAGCCCCATGATTTACTCACATAGGGCCCAAATCTAACCGACCCGTTGCTAACTAATCAAGAAAATCATAACTAAATTAAAGATCTAACCGAAGCCGAGTCAGATAAGGCCCGGATCTTGACTAATAGACTAAATCAACCCCGTTGTTCTTTTAGTCTAAAACCGACGGTTTAGAGTAAACATGACCAAATCTTCACTTTCACTAGCTATAAATAGGCCACACTATGAACATAGTTAATCCAAACCCTAATCATTGCCCACGAGAAATCTCAATACCTAATTCATTCCAAAAATGCCCCGATTTTCTGAACAAACTTTAGACTGCTCATTGGTGGGCCATTAGTTCCAAAACTATAGAATAATGTCCGTCTTCTGGGCTTGACGTCCATCACAGGAGTCGGACCTTTGTACTGTCTAGAACCGCTCAACTTGAGCCAAATGACGAGTCCATGAGAAGTGACCGTTGAACAGACTTCTATTCATATCTGTCGATCGACGCATCCAAATGACGGACCGATTATATCCATACATAAATCATTATTAGGGCTAACTATCCTACGGTGTATATTAATATGTACACCTCATAGTGGGCCCTAGAGGTTAGAAAGACCCTCCCATAGGGCTAGTATAGTAAAAATCTAGCCCTTGAGGCCATTTACACCAAATCTGGCATTATATAAGGGCTTCATTTGGGCACCCCCTCTCCCTATACGAAATTGCATTTTCAAAGGAGAGAAAGAGAGAAAGAAGAAGAGAAGAAGAGAGAGTAGGAGTGGGGGAGGCTTTAGTATTTCCCTTCATCAATTTTCTCCAATCAAAGCCCTAACATCGATCATTTTCCTCCGCCGAATCCGCCTCATTCACGATTAGAAGGTAAGAAACAAATCCTACTTCCTAACCTAGATTTTTTTAAAATGAATTGCATGAATCTTACCTAATTGCTTCTAAATTGGTATAAGAACCATTTTCCCCAATTTTCTAATCCAAGGAGCACCATGAGTGGAGCACAACGTGACAAGGTGCAGACCATTATCCTTAGGTGGCCAAGTACCAATTTTAGGATAAATTTAATAATTTTGGATGCTAGATTTATGAGCATGCGTAATCTAGGGAAAAACCTAATTAGAAATCTATATGATAAGTATACCCAACATGCATGAAATGATAAATTGATGTTTGATTGTCTTCCCAAATTGTTTGGGCATGAGATTTGTGTCGTATGGTCATTCTTGCATCTAACTTCTTTGCATATCCTTCTATGTTGTATGCTTAATCGTAATATCATGTACTATGGATGATGTGTGATCTTTGCTTCTTAGGTAGTCCGACATCACGCGTACACACGTCTAATTTATGCTATTAAGAGTAGTTATATTCATGTTAATATCTTGAAATATTATTATTTGATGTATTGTACATTTTATTCCATCTGTACTTGAAGATGCACTTTTAACTGTTTAGAATATTATTAAATTAGCCCATTCTCTGGGTTAGTCAGGAATCTGAGATTTGTAAGGGTAGTCCTGTTGCTTGGGTCGTCCTATGACTAGTTCGATTGATTTGGGCTGACACGAACAAGCGACGGTAGAGGGACTACATGGGTTGCTTGCACCTGATGTCGTGCATTGCGTGCTCGCCTGAACTTGGGTGGTCTAGTCCATCGACTGACCAACCATGTTTGTTAACCATGTTTGTTCATGCTTGTTTGAAACCTGAAACACCCCTCGCCCACTGACGCCCACAGACAACAGCTAGAAACTGATCCACAGTCTCGTGAGCCGGGCATGATGGAATGAGACACTATATCCGAGCTGTCGGCATACGCTGGGGTGACGAGCCTCCCCGTAGTGACCGCGAGCGATCCCGTTACACAACACTCTCCACGTGCTTATAATCGGGGGTGGGGACTCCTATGGGATCAAGGATCGCGGGGTCTTGGCCTCACACGTTGAAGGTTCCTGGAGAAGGCATGAATATGATTCGTGTTAGTATCTTCGTTTGCTGTACTAGTTCCCTACCTGCTGGTGGATGAACGAAATTAATTAAATACTCGGCTAACATTATTCATGCATCGCATAAGCTAGGATTTGACGACTCGACAGTTGAGGTCGCAATGAGGGAGTGTTGGTCATGCGCGACCGTGAGACGAAGTCGCTCGAGAGAGTGTTGTGGGTGAGGTCATGCATCATACACAACTCATGCATATGCATTAACAAAGACTAGTTAGTAATTTATGAATGTGTGCTTTTCATTAAATTCATCATGAAATTGTTATTTGATGTAACTTATGACTGATGGCACCCACTGAGTTAGCTACTCACTCCCGCTCTGGGATGGTGTTTTAAAACACACCAACCAGTCCCTTTATAGATGCAGATAAGGCGAGCTCGACGAGCAGAGCAAGGTGAACATGAATAAGGAAAATGAGCTTCCCTGCTTCTAGACTTTCGGCAGATCCTTTTAGTCTGAGTTTGGGCTACCACGGGGTATGGGCTACGGCTCTAGTCACTTTGGGTCATGTATGGGTGGGACTAGTTCCCTATTTAGATGTTTGAGATTTATGGTTTGAGTATTTTTATATTTAGTGACACTTGATACTGCTTTATGACTTACTTATGTTTCATGCCTTACTAAACTCTCAATTGTTTATGAGATCATTCAAGTGTAATTAAAATTCGAAGCCCATTAGGGCACCCGTGGTACTGGGAATTCGGGAGCCAATTTGCTACACGACCCCTGAAAACCCGGGGTATTACACCTGAACTGCAACTTCGAAATTCCACTATTTTATGAACAGAGGCAATGGTTTTACAAGTATTTTATCCAACATCTTCTAAGCAGCCTGAAAACTAAGAAAAACAAAGAGAAAATGAATATTTATTTCATGTACATACATTTCTTACCACCAACCACATTTCGTTGAGTCATTTTATCAAATTGGGGGAGTAACATCAATGGCAAAGTAATCGAGTACTGAACTAATTCGATCCCGAACGTGATTCGATCCGAGTCGAGTCGAGCTGGCCTGCTCGAATTCAGTTCAAACTCATTTTCAAGCTTAAAAAATCAGCTCAACTGGACTCGAACTCAACTTCAAACCAAGTTGATTCAAGCTTTTTCGAGCCGAGTAAAGCGAGCTAACCAAGCTAGCTCAGTTCGTGTACACCCCTATGCACGAGCTATGTGGGGCCCACCGAGATGTGAGAGTGTCATCCAACCCATCAACTAGATCGGGGCCACCATGTCAGGACTCGTTCCAAAGTCCGATCTACAACTTAAATGAGCCACATAAATTAATGGGAGACATTCAGCATTAGAAACTTGCTTATGGAATGTGGGGTCCACCATGTTGTGTATATACAATCCAACCCATTCATTAGTCGACTATCACCAGGATACAGGGACACGCTAAAACTAAGGTGAATTGGAAGAGGCGAACATGTGGTTTTAAGAGTGATAGTACATTGTTCACTGTGGTTTCCCACATGAATATTGCATCAGGATGATTCATCAAATGCAAGGCGAACATGAGGCGTGTCACCTCAGATGTACGTTTTGGGTTCCTAGGAGAAGCGGATTGGCTGGTGGACCGCACACAGCGATATGGCTGATGTGTTGACGTCACCAAGTTCTATGGGTCCCATCATGAGGTATGTATTATATCCCAACCGTCCTTTCATTTGGAGAGCTCGTCCTAAGTCTTAAACCGAAAACTAAGAAAGATCTAAAGATTAAGTGGACCACACTGCAAAAAGCTGTGGAGGATTGAACATCTGCCATTGAAACCCTTTTGAGGGTCATAGAAGTTTTGGATCGATATGATATTTGTTTTTCCTCTTTATCCCGTTACGTGTGACCTTTTAAACAGATTGGATGGAAAATAAATGCTACGGTGGGCCCTACAAATATTTTAATGGTGAGAATCACCGTCCTCATTATTATTTCTGGTGTAGTCCACTTAAACTTTGGATATTAATATTTTTGTTATAATGCTCTAAAATGATCTCACAAAATGGATGAAAGGTTTGGATATAATAAATACATCATTTTAGGGCTACGTAACTTTGATTTACTTTGAACCGTTCATACACCCCGGAGCTTGAGGAACTGCAACCCTATACTTCGCACGACACGTACCCACACCAGCCATATTGCAGCTCTTTAGTGTTCGCGGATTAGCTGCTGACAGGTTGAGTAGCGAGACTTGCAACTGAAGCGACGTCACCGGGTTCTGTATGTTCTGTATTCCCAACGTCTAACCATACGGAGAGATCATTTTTTGGTAAGTAATTGGTCAGATCCAAAGCTTTAATGAAGCCGCGTAGAAAACATCGGGGAGAGTGATGTCCACTGTCAAAAACATCCGAGGGCTGCAAATGTTTTCGATCAAGCTAATATTTATTCTTTTCCTTATTTAATGTATTTTTTAATTTATGAACAAGTTAAATATCAAATAAACATTACGTAGACCTTATTAAGATATCAACGGTGGATCACTCTCTCCACTGTTTTCTGCAGTGGGATCTGCTCCAACTTGGATCTTCCTCATTCTTTGTCTAATTCCCTAAAATGATCTCTCTAAATAGATGGACGGTGCTGATACAACACATACATCATTGCGGGCTCGCAGAAACTTGGTAACGCCACTTCAGTAGCTAGTTGGCTACCCAACGTGTCAGTAGCTAATCCGCGTCTATCTTTGGTGGAAACGGATGGGCTACTGCCCTGCCACCAGCCCGGTCGCTGGTGGTCGGTGCTCTGTTGCCCCACCAAGGTGTATGTGTTTCATTCATTCTGTCCATCCATTTTTTACATATAACTTTAGGTCTTATTCTCAAAAATGAAATGGATATAAATCTCAGGTGGACCACACTACAGGAAAACAATAGTAATTAGATATCCACTATTAAAATCTCCGTGAGGCCCACTGTACTGTTTATTTTACATTTAGATTAAATTAGGTCATATGGGCCCAGTTGGCCTATTTATAGGGAAAAAAACATGGTTTCCTGTGATGTGTTACACTTGAGAGTGAGATATACCTAATTTTTGGTGCTGTAACATAAATATGGACAACGTCCGGACGTTTATCTGATGACCCGTAACCTTGATGTTGACTACTCTAATAATCATACCTTTCAGGTGATCCTAGCCACTATTGGAGGAATCCCGTAAATCCTAAATAGGTGGCTAGGTAATCAACGGTTGGCACTCCACGTGAGAAATCCTTCTAGTGAACGGACACAATCATCTCACATGTGTGATATTTACCACATTTAGTATCCACGGTAGGGCCTACTACATGAACAATCCAGATCTAGCGCACGTGCCCCACGTGAAAGGATATTTGTGTACTTAGATGTTAGAGCATTTAGGAACGTAGTGCTTGGATACTTTCTCTCAGGTATGGTGGAGCAGCCGAAAAATGGAAACGGAAGGCTGTCATTTTCCTACCGTCACACAACGGCCAAGATCCATCCTTTCATGATTCAACGGACAGATCACACTCTCACCTCGTGCGTACCGGAAAAGAAAAGATCTATTGGCTGATTAGCTCTGATGTCTCGTCGTCTTCTTCACCTCTCTCTCGTCACCACTACCTAACAAAAACCTCTCCTCAAACACAAAAGGGGGAGAAATCCACAGACACAGAGGCGAAGAGAAGAAGAGAAAAATCGTCTCTCTTCATTCCTCACTAGCACCCCCCTTAACGTACGCACCCCTCCCTTAACGTACGCACCCCGCTTCCAGCAATGGCCGCCTCCTCCTCTCTGACCGTCTCCCAGGCCCTGGTGGGCCGCACCATGCCCAACCACGGCTCGTCCAACCATCCCGACCGTGTAGCACTGCCTGGCTTTAGCCTCAGCAACTTCTCCGGTCGCACCTCAAATCGTCCGCCCGTATGGCCCGCAAACCCCAGCCGGGCCCCCGATCGTCTTCGATTGCTCCGGTCCGTGCCGCAGCTGTGGAGACGCTGCCAAATACGGGAACTTCTCTGGTGGAGAAGTCGGTCAACACAATCCGGTTCCTGGCCATCGATGCCGTCGAGAAGGCCAATTCCGGCCACCCGGGATTGCCGATGGGATGCGCGCCGATGGGCCACATACTGTATGATGAGGTGATGAGATACAACCCCAAGAACCCGTACTGGTTCAACCGGGACCGGTTCGTGCTGTCGGCCGGGCACGGGTGCATGCTCCATTACGCCTTGCTGCACCTCGCTGGATACGACAGTGTGAAGGTAGATTGGATTTGATTTTCTGTTGGTTTGGTTGATTAGATCTGTTTTGTTTCTGGGTCTTGCTTTGTTTCTCTTCTGTGTTGTTTTTGCTTCTTTGGGGAATTTTAACATATGCCTGGTGTGTGTTTGGGGGTTTTGTTCTTTGAGGATGCATCTGGATTAGATTTCTGGTGGGGACGTTAGGATCTGCTTTTGAATTTTGAATTTTTGCTATATTGGGCACTGAATATAGAAGTTTGTTCTTCTGCTTTGATTTTTGCTTCTTTGTTGAATTTAACATGCGCCTGACGTTTGGTGGGTTTGTTGGAGTTTCAGCATGCTCATCTATGAATTTCTTTTGGGGTTTTGGATCTGCTTTTGAATTTTATTTATTTAATTTTCCCTTTTGGTTTTGGTATTTGGGTATTGAACATTGAATCCACATGGTTTGAAGAAGTGGATCTGAGCTTGTGAAATTTGCATTTTGGCTACATGCAGTTCTTCTTGTCCTATTTCTATATATTGATATCCTAATTAATTTGATAAATTCTGTTTCGGTCTTGAATTTCAAGGGAAACAAAAAAGATCTAGTTTATCTCTGTTCCTGAAATCATCCACATCTGAAATCTGTCTTCTAGGAAGAAGATTTGAAGTCTTTCCGCCAGTGGGGAAGCAAAACTCCTGGTCATCCAGAGAATTTTGAGACACCCGGAATTGAAGTCACAACTGGTTTGCTTCTACCTCCTGAACTGACCATTGCTGTTAGCATTGAGAGTTTTATTCAGAGCAATATATCGAAACCTTGAGATATCTTAAAATTTTCCTCATTTGTTTTCTGGCACAGGTCCTCTTGGTCAGGGTATTGCGAATGCTGTCGGATTGGCACTTGCGGAAAAGCACTTGGCTGCTCGCTACAATAAACCTGACTGCGAGATTGTTGACCATTACACGTAAAGACCCCTTAATCTCATGCTTCTTGTAGCTGCTGTTTTGTTTCTAATTCATGTATCCAGATCTAAGTCATTTGATTTATTTATTTATTTTGTTGGCTTTTGTATTTCATTAGATATGCTATTCTTGGGGATGGTTGTCAAATGGAGGGCATTTCAAATGAAGCTTGTTCCCTTGCTGGGCATTGGGGCCTTGGGAAGCTCATTGCATTTTACGATGACAACCATATCTCCATTGATGGTGACACCGAGATTGCATTCACGGAGAGCGTTGAAACCCGTTTTGAGGGTCTTGGATGGCATGTTATCTGGGTGAAGAATGGAAATACTGGCTATGATGAGATCCGTGCGGCGATTGAGGAAGCAAAGTCTGTCAAGGACAAACCCACGTTGATCAAGGTCCGTTAGAAGACGTAATTTAAAGAAACCTTCAGTCAGGCTAGTTTTAAATATGCAAGAAGTTTTTTTAAGATTTGTTTCCCATTACAGGTAACTACCACCATTGGTTATGGCTCACCCAACAAGGCAAACTCATACAGTGTACATGGAAGCGCATTGGGTGCTAAGGAAGTGGATGCAACAAGGCAGAACCTTGGGTGGCCGTACGAGCCTTTCCATGTGCCCGAGGATGTGAAAAGGTATTTTAATTTTGGAAGGCTTCCTTTGTGATGCGGGACAAGTAAGCAGTTTCTCTAAAAGCTCGAACTGATAGAGCATGGCGAATTAATCCCTTTTATCTCACATCCCAGGCCCTACATCCCATAGATTAGGACCTCGGCCGAACCTCCCTTGTGGGCCCCACATCATATGGGTACCGCCTCACATGAGCCACCCGCCTCACACGAGCCACCCACCTCACACGGGCCACCCACCTTGAGTGTGCCCCTGCATCCCACAGGCCACCCCACTTGAGCCCGGTGTAAAAATGCCCCTGCATTACTTTGCCTTGCAAATTTAGTTGATTTTTTTTTTTCCCACCACTATTAGTGAGTGCATTGGGTTCTTGTTCCAGTCACTGGAGTCGTCATGTCCCCGATGGCGCTTCTCTTGAAGCTGAATGGAATGCTAAGTTCGCAGAGTATGAGAAGAAGTATAAAGAGGATGCAGCAGAGCTGAAATCGATCATTACTGGTGAATTGCCTGCTGGGTGGGAGAAGGCTCTTCCGGTGAGTAGTTTCGCTCGATTTCTCTTTATCATAATTTTTCATGTCTAGGTTATACCAGATAATGGAGACAGTATTATGAATTTATTGTCATTCACGTCACCTTTGTCATCACTTGCTTGTTACCAGACATACACTACCGAGAGCCCCGCTGATGCTACCAGAAATCTGTCTCAACAGTGCCTGAATGCACTGGCAAAAGTACTCCCCGGACTTCTTGGTGGGAGTGCAGATCTTGCCTCCTCTAACATGACATTGCTGAAAATGTTCGGCAACTTCCAAAAGGACACGCCACAAGAGCGTAATGTCCGCTTTGGTGTTAGGGAGCATGGCATGGGTGCCATATGCAATGGAATTGCCCTCCATACCCCTGGCCTTCTCCCCTACTGTGCAACTTTCTTCGTCTTCACCGACTACATGAGAGCTGCCATGCGGATCTCTGCCTTGTCCGAAGCTGGAGTTATCTATGTGATGACCCATGATTCAATTGGGCTTGGAGAGGATGGCCCGACCCATCAGCCAATTGAGCATTTGGCAAGTTTCCGAGCAATGCCCAACATTCTGATGCTCCGCCCGGCCGATGGGACTGAGACAGCCGGTGCTTACAAGATCGCTGTTCTTAACAGGAAGAGACCCTCAGTCCTCGCCCTCTCCCGTCAGAAGCTTGCTCAGCTTCCTGGAACATCCATTGAAGGAGTTGAGAAAGGAGGGTACACTGTGTCTGATAATTCCTCCGGCGCTACACCAGAGCTCATCCTGATTGGGACAGGCTCTGAATTGGAGATTGCTGCAAAAGCTGCAGATGAACTCAGGAAAGAAGGGAAGAAGGTCCGGGTCGTCTCCCTTGTTTGTTGGGAGCTGTTTGACGAGCAGTCAGAAGCCTACAAGGAAAGTGTCCTACCACCTGGTACTGCTAGAATTAGCATCGAAGCAGGATCCACGTTCGGGTGGGAGAAGATTGTTGGAAGCAAGGGCAAGGCGATTGGGATAGACGGGTTTGGGGCAAGTGCTCCAGCAGGGAAGATATACAAGGAGTTCGGTCTATCAGTGGAGAATGTGGTTGCATCAGCCAAAGCACTGATATAGGCTAATACCCTTTCCACGTTAGAAGATATTCAGCATTTGGGTTTTGAGTTCTGCTCTCCAAAGTTTGAAAATACAGTGGAGAAGAGGCCAGTTTTTAGAGTTTTTTGAGCCTTGTGTCCTCTGGATTAAAATAAAGCTTCTTCTCCTTCTCCGTTTGTTTCTTATATTGCATGGAGCTGAGTCTCCAAAGCTTCTTGTTTGACTTATTGAAAGAGTTAGATTTGATGAATTCATGAACATTTAGTTTCTTCTTCCATCCCTGAATTTGGCTGTGTTTTTTATGGAGAATTGTTGGGCAGGATTTGAATCTTATGTTCCTGTTTTCAGTGATTTGAAAATGCATGAATCTGGTTTTTAATATGGCGAAAGAGAGATCTTTTATAACAGTATGCAAGATACCCAACAGCTGACTTTGAACACCGATGTCTCTTGTGGGGTACTGTTTTTTATTTATATAATAAATGTCAAATTCATCATCATCATCATCATATAAGCCTTATTCTAACTAATTGGAGTGGGCTATTCTCCATTCCACTCCATCAAGGACCCCGCCCCATTTGTTACATGGCAAATTAGGAAAATTAGGCTGCTAAAATAGTTGAAAGTTTGAAGATGCTGCAGTGTTCTTGGAAGTGGCAGTTTCGTCTTTTGATTTGAAGGAGCTCTTTCAAATCAGAGTCCGAGTTTTTGTTTTCTTCTTCTTCATTTGGAATTCTTTCTATAGCAAGGATATAGCGGGAAGGCTATTTTGAGTAAAAATATGAATTGGGTGGTGGATTCAAGCCATTCAATGAGGCTATGGTTATGTTGATCCTGAGTGGGGCCCACTCCACATCAGTCCATGTCAAGGAAAGTGCCCTGACTTTTCTAATAATTTGAAATAGAAGGAATATGCCTGCATAAACCCAACACATGAACTTGCAATCCTAGTAAAGTATAATATCCACATTCGTTCGCTACCCGAATCTATGCATGGAGTTTTCGGGGACTTTTGAAAGTCCTATTTACTCATGACGTGGAGCATTATCCACCGTACAGATATCTCCATGGACCATATCAATCATGGGCCCATTTTAGACAAGAAAGCCAGTGCAACAGCAGGTATTTTGCTTAGTACGCTTCCACAAGCTATCATGAATGGAGGGGGCACACCACAATTTATTCTTAACTAAGGGTAGTGCACGTGCTATGCATGTGGAGAAATATGAGCACGAGCGGGATCTTGCAATCCTTGTGATGACCGGACGACGTCCACCGTCCATCCATCAGTTATTCTGGATCATGATAGGATTTGATCCCTAAAATGATGCAGATCCAAAACTCTTGAAGTGGGCCCTCACCGTATAGAACGCCCACCGTTGAACCTTCATGGCCAGGGTTTTCCACCATCCACACTGCTTCGATGGTGTGCCAAGACGGCCTTTTTAAAAAAGGATACTCTGAGATCGAAATATCTTTTATCCACACCGTCCATCTATTTTGAAAGATCATTTTAGAGCATGAGCCTAAGAAGGAGACAGATCAAAGGCTGAGATTGAACTCCTATCGTTGAAAGCTTCCTATGGCCCACGGTGATGTTTATTTGCCATTCAACCTGTTCATAAGGACCCATAATTTTGGTGAAGGGAAAACATAGATATCAGCTTGATCCAAAACTTATGTGGTCACCGAGAAGTTTTCAAGGGTAGGCTTTCAATCCCCACTGCTTCCTGTGGTGTGGTCCACTTCAGCCTCCGATCTGATCTTACTCCTTCGGATCATGCCCTTAAATGATCTTTCAAAATAGATGGACGGAGTGGATAAAACATATACATCAAGGTGGGCCCCACAGTCCCTGATAGGTGCGTCCGTCTCCAGCTAGGTCCTGGTGGGGAGTAGTACGCAATCCACATCCCAAATAGGCCTGAGCTCTATTTTGACTGGGCTGGGTCGGATCTCAGCAGGTCCATGGCTCATGGGTCGGCATGGCCCATTTCTATAAATCATACCTACCACGTATCTTCAAATAAAAGCGACGACCTACTTCGTTGGCTTAGGTTGCAGGTACCGTGGGGCCCACCGTGATATATGTATTCAGTATCCTTGCCACTATTCATTTTGTTAGATCATAAGCAGATCCAAGTCTCATGTGGACCATAACATAGGAAACAATGGTGAAAGACTATTAATGGGCCTAAAAAGTTTTGGATCCTGCTGATATTTGGTTTTTTTTTTTTCATTTTTAGCCAAACTTCCTAAAATGGCTAAAGAATATCTGAAAACTCCGGACAGGAAGTTTCTTGTTGAAGGACGGACTCATCAGAGCAGCAAGTCCTGCTGAGAAAGAGATTCAGCCACTCGTCTCACAAAACATGAATGGCCTTTCATCCAAGTTGATGTGACCTTATCAATGGATTGGATGGCAGATAAACATTACAGTCGGCCTTAAGGTGTTTTTAATGACAGCGATTTCAATCACCACTGTTTTCCTATTATATGGTCCATCTTATTTATTTTTGGATCCATGCTTTTCATTACCTTGCACAGATTGGCACTCCTCGTGAAGGTGGAGACTTTAGCTAAACTCAGTACAAATTGTCACTCCTTGTGAAGGTGGGGAGCTTAGCTAAGCCCAGTACATATTGTTACTCCCAGGGAAGTGGATTGCATGCTGAGTAACTCGGTATGCTACAACTCTGTCGGGCCCAATGTGATATATGTGTCTTAACTATGCCATCCATCCATTTTACCAGCTAATTTTATGACATCAACCCAAATTGGAAGCGTGTCCAAAGCTCAAGATGACCACACCACGGGAAACCGTGCAGGATTGTTATTTTCAATTTACTTAAAAAAAAGTTTATTTGTCATTAAATCCCAAATTGATAATTTTCAGGATCAGTCACAGTAAAGTAGCATTAAGAAAAAAGATTTAGAGCTCAAAGCTAAGACTGTTGGCCGTCATTTAGACAATGTTGTACATGTTCTCAATCAATGCATGAATGAAGGCATATATTGGAAAAATAAAAGATGTCAGTTCAATATATTAGACTTGGCGTACGTTGTAATGTCTTGAATTTTCGTTATTTTAGACTTTAAAAAATTCTTGAAAATTTTCGATATGACTAACGTATGTTGTCACTTATGACTCTTAACGCTCGAAGTGAGCCTATACGCGAGTAACACCTGTAAAGAACAACACAAATTCGATTAATCAATTGTAGGAAGCCAACGAATCCGTCCGATAACTTAAACATCGAGTTTAGCCTCAGAATTTATCCATATAGGGTCCAAATATAGCCGACATATCACTTACTAATGGAGACAATCGTAACTAAATAAAGGCCTACCTAAAGCCGTGACAATTAGGAGTCGAATCTTAATTAACAAACCAAATTAACACAGTTATCCATTTAACCTATGAACCAACAGTTTAGAGTAATTATGACCAAATTGTCATTTTCGCTAATTGCAAATACGCTATACTATGGACTTAGCTAATCCATACTTAAATAATTGCGCACAAGAAATCTCCCTACCCGATTCATTCCAGAAATGCTCCGATTATCCGGATAAGTATCGCTCATTAGTGGGTCACTAAACCCATGGCTATAGAAAGATGTTCGTCTTACTGGGTTTGGCATCAATCACGGGGGGCGAATCAAAAAAGATCCCAAAACTGCTTAACTTGGGCCAGAGACCGTGTAACGCCCCGACTTTTCAGGATCCGAGTATACGAGTCGTTTCCCAAAAACCCAAGTGTTAACCTTAAAGGATGGTCAAATTCGAGGGTGTGTGTGTGTGTGTATATATATATATATATATATATATATATATATATATATATATATATATATATATATATATATATATATATATATTCTTTCATTCAGAGTAAGTAGATGAGCGTAAAATGGACAAGTAAGCATAAAAGAAAAATTGCAATTGCATTTAGAATATACAAGAGGTTGCCCATAATGACTTATACAAATCAATGTCTTTACACTATCAATTGCAAGATTACATATATGAGAAATTTAAAGCATATAAAACATATAAACGAAAGTCGCAAGGTCGCACCGCTTCCTTGACAGGTGCAACCACGCATCCTTGACCACTACAGTGGCTACTTGTCTGTCTGAACCTGCATATCACATAAGCCACCTGTGCTACCTGTACGGTTATATATTTGATGGATGAGTGACCAACTCGGTGTGAATTCCCCTCAAGATTACACATCGCCGCCTTAGCTAAACATAATTAAAACGACAAGGCAATCAAAACAATATATGATGCAGTCTTTTTATATGCATGGATGCGTAAATGTACATCGACCTGGGAATGCACATCCAGTCGGACTTGGGCTCGTCACCCATGCAATCATCGACCTGGAAAAACTCATCCAGTCGGAACAATGAGTCGATAATCGATGGTGTAGGAGCTAGCAAAACGATACTCCAACAACTCTATGGCACGTGCTACAACATCCAGAATTAGCCACCCGTCATCGCCAATATGCTATGAATGCATGATTAGCCAACCGTTATTAATCCAGTTACAATTAGCCAATTTAAGTAACTCAATGGTCACTACGGGGGGCTCGTCACACAGTGTAGGCCGACAGCTCGGGCATAGTGTCCCATGACCACCATCCCCGGCTCATGAGATTCCTCCACCTTAGGATGCTTAATGAAGCCCATCGATCAGTGACCAATCAAATTCAATAAGTAGGGATTTTCATCGCATGGTATAGGCCACCAAAGGTACACAAGGAAATCATTAAAACATGGGACGTGTTAAATCACAGCGGTAAGAGAATGCTCGAAATACTAATCGAGACGGCAATTGTCAGGTAAGATTAAATCAGAGCGGTTAAAGAGGTCATTTCAAGCCATTCGAGCCGTATGTCCTATGGATGGTAAATCCCACATTAATGTTCCATGTCCCATATAACCTCTAAATCGGGGGGCTCATTCCTCACCAACCCATCTTATTACATCCTAGGTATGGGTTCACGTACACAAGGGGGATCACCCACCATTAAGTGTAGTGAATAGAGATCCATAAGTGACTCACAACAATCCACGATAAAACATATAATTATGGCATGCCAGACATAAGTTAATTCATGATAATCACAATAAGTCATGATGAGAACTATCAATTTAAATTTAAATGAAAACCATCATGTAAGCAGTTATTGTATAGAATCATGTTCACAACTATCAAATATAATTCAAGTATAGGCCATGCCTTAAGAATTTATAAAAGATCGCATGTTATGAGATAACATCAGTGATTTAATAAAGACTATTGCTCAAACTAGTTTGAAAATGGAAAGCTTAAGGGAAGAATCATTACCTTGTACTTTGAATCGCCTACCAGTGTTGCTAGAGGGTACGTGTTTCCTTAGAATCAAACCCTATCATGAATTGTGAAATTTGCACATGAGAACAATGTTCTATCAAGTGTCTATGGTAAAGGTTTACACAACCTAGAGTTTGGATTACTTTTAGGATTTTAATATACAATTAGATCTTCATCCTAGGGTTTAGTTATTAGATTCTAGGATTTAAACTATGATATATGTGCAACTTAAATATAATATAATAATATGGTTAGTTATAATTTAAGGTTAATGATAAAATTAGTATTTGCGATCATGGTAATAGTAAGTATTCTAATAAAATAGTATAGCCCATCATTAAAGGTAATATTTTTCAAGTGATGGATTCCATGTTAGTATCGTTTTGTGGTAGTTTCATTAATAGAAATCTAATATTAGCGTAATATGTTAATAGTAATCATAATAATAATTATTATGATCTACTACCATGATAATATTTAGAAACGGTAAGTAAAACACAACTATTTACTAATTGTAATTCCATTTATAATAATTGGCTAAACATGTGAAGGTATTATTAGAGTCTAAATCAGCAAGCTAAATAATGGCAATTTGGTTGCTTCAACTGAGTTGACCCCGCTAAGCACCCACTCAAGTTGATCCCAACTTGGATCTATTCATCTAACTGAGTGGAACTCCACCCCTGGTTGTGACCCAACCCCAGCCCTTTGATTTGGTGGCACGCACCAATCCAAGCCCAAACTGAGTTGCTTCCAACCAGTGTGGCACCAGTTCGATGACTCAGTGAGTCGAAGAACCCATCTCTTTGGTTCTTGATTGTACTCCAAAGGCTAGGGTCGGTCTCAGCAGGATGTCATTGGAGGAGTTGACCCACAACCCGAAATACCGTTAGAGCAGCCTGGTCGCTGCCATACAAGCTGCTGAACTCAGCGGCTATACAACCGAGTCAACTCAATCTAGTTTTAGAAATCAAACGTGCATAAAGGTGGCATGAGTTTGAACCTAACCAAGGAGCCTTCTGAGTAACTGGACTGAGTCCAACTCGACCACTCGGGGGTTGTGGGTGGAGGGAGATGCGAACAACGGTGTTTGCTGCTAGTCCCTATGGGGCGAGCTGAGTCAACCGGGCTGAGTTAACTCAACCAACACTTGACGGCCTCCACCCCCTTCTTTCTCTCTACTTCTTTCCTTCTTCCATTTTTTTTTCCTTTACTGGGTTCTCAACATGGCCCGAACCAGACCCCACTTGAGCCGAACTCGACAGTTCGAGTGAGGTGACTCAACTCGACTCGGCACTGGTGCAAGCTCAGCCTCCCTCTCTGTCAGCTTCTCTCTTTCTTTCTCTTTTCATTTTCCTTCCCTCCTCTGAAAGTCCAACAGCGGTAACTGACCCAGGGTCGATCCTACCCGCACTGCTCAACTCGGTGCAGCAGCAGGTAGCCGCACCACCACACCCTCTTCTTTCCCCTTTCTCATTCCCTCCTCTCTGCTTCCTATCTCTTTCCTTCCTCCATTTCTTTTCCTTTCTTTCAGGTTTCTCTTCTTCTTTCCTCTCCCTGTTTGCTATTGAAAACGCCCAGCAATGTAGACGTCAAATCTGGACAGACTCGGCGCGCTTGGCCAAGGAAGACAATCATGGCAGATCCCCACCCGCTGCTTCTTTCTTCAATCCGACAGTGTGGGACGGTCCTTAGAGATGCAATGGAGCTTGTAGAACGATGATTTTGAAGCTCCAAAGGGGTTGGTCTGGTGGGTTTCGGAGGAAGAGGGAAACAATTGATTTTCCTTTCCCATTTTCATTTTATTTTCCTTTTATTCACACACTAGCATTGGACGGCTGAGATCTCTCCAGGACAGACGGTTGGGATTGAAAATGGGAGAGGGCACCTGATCGTGCTAGCAGGCTGCAACAGTTTCCATTGTTGGAAACAAGTGTGTTTGTAGGCTCTCCTGGTGTTGAGGATTGTGTATCCGTATGTACAGGAAAACCTAACATAGAAGTTGGGTTTTGGTCAGCGCAGTGCCCTGAACAGAACGGACAGTTCAGATCACCCAACCGATCCGAGATGGTGGGCCATGTCACGTCCCAAACAGACTTTGTCTGTTGGCTGGCAAAACAGAGGGAGGGAGAGAAATCTCTCGTTTTTGGTGAAGCACGGGTCAGCGTAGTCTGACCCGCTTGGGGCGCTTGGTGCATTTCAGGTGCACTGCACTTTGGTGCACGTGCACAGCTAATATGGGGCCCATAGTGATGTTTGTGACTAATCTACACCGTCCATTCATCTTGGAAGGCCTTATTCAGGATCCTTGACCAATGATCGAGCCGATGAAATGCCTAGGTGGGGCCCACCACGTGATTTGTAGTCCCAATGGGGGTTTCCCGTCGATCTAATAGTCGGATGATTTTGAAGTTGGACGTTAATGGTTAAAATGCCTAAATGAGCCATTTGTAAGGCTCTCATCATGTATTTCTAACCAATGCTAATATTAATATAATTTTTTATTATTTTTGTATATTACTTATAATTAAAATGTTTAAAGTCTCATACATATATATAAATATAATTTTAATATTAACATACTACTAATTACATGTTGTTGTTCACACATTCATTAATATACATAATTCATAATATATAATATCATATTATACATATAAATGAATTGAAGATTGTACAATATCGTATTTAATTAAAATTATATTTGTATTTGGTAATATTGTTAAATAATATACAATTCCATTAAAGTATCTAATGATTTTTGTATACATACTTATAAAAGATATTCAATGCTACATTATTATTTGTAATTTGATTTTATGTTGTGAAATTATTATTCCTTATGTTTATTTAATATAATATTATTTTCATAATATTTATATACATTAAATACGTACATATCATTTTAGCATGAAATTTTAAATCTTTACAAAGTACATACATTTCATAGTGTATATATTTAGGTTGCATTATTTATATATTTATATTAAATTAATCTACATGATAACACTCGAGTACTGGAAAGTATGGGGTGTTACAGGCCGAGTGCTTGAAATACGCGAATGTCTTAAGTTGAAACATGAAACTTAAGTGAAATAGAGCTCCCGTTCTTTCACGAAGTCGTGACTTTCCGACCGTTAGATCGCAACCAAACTCGAAGTAGGAGTTAAATATATTTTTTCGCTCATATCTGTATAGCCGCGGCCTCGATCAATCACTAATCATAGTCAGTCATATACCACGGCTAATTGAAGCATTTGATGGCGGCCCAATTGTGATGAAACATAGATACCAAGGAGGGGCACCTACACAATGGTGTAGATAAACCAGTGGGCCCCCGGAAGGCCTTATAAGTTGAAAATAAGTTTTCCCAAGGCAATGTCATTGAAGAAATATTTACCAGGGCTATTTGTGCAAAATTTGACACTATAAATAGCCCCATAATTTTAACCCTCTCACTCTCATATGAAATTTTCAGTTGCAACAAGAGTGAGAGAGAGAGAGAGAGAGAGAGAGAGAGAGAGAGAGAGGGAGAGAGAGAGAGAGAGAGAGAGAGAGAGAGGAGAAGAAGGGGAGGAAGTGTAGGAGAGGGTGATTGGAGGATTCACCCTACCCTTGTTAGCCGGCAACATAGCCACACCGCACTGTATCGTCGAAATTGCCCCGGTGACAAGTAGAGGTAATTGTCGAGTCTTTCCTTAAGATTTGGGCCTTGAAGACTGATTGTATGTACCCTTGCGAGCTAATCGTGTTAGTGCAAGGCACCGGTAAGTTGACCTACGGAACCCTAGCCCTAGGAATGAGTCCAGATTTGACTTGTCGATCCAAGGTGCGGACCATTACTCTTAGGTTGCCGTTTATTGAACCTGTGTCACGAGTAATGATTTGTATCATGAATGAATGAATTCATACTAACTAGTGCGTACTCATATGGCTCGTTTACTTTCCATGAATTGCTATCCATGTATAATGAAGCCAGTATGTTTGATTGGTTATTAGAACAAGTTGAAATTGTTAATTTATTGTTCATGCTTCCTATTACTCACCTGCCTATGCACTCAATTTTCCTTACCCCATGTGAATTACGATGTTAGTCGTAATGCGCCTGCATGTTCAATGAAATGCCCAATGGAGTAAAATTTCCTGATTTATTGCTTGTATCCTTTCTTGTAATTGCGTAGTTGATGTATTAGTGTTATTGCTCGACTGAGACTATTTGGGTAGTCGGGTTGGCCGACAAACCGGCCGCCCCAGACTAGTCTGATTGACCCAAGTCGAATGTGGACAACTGACAGTTGTCAGATTATACGGGATGCTTACACCCAATGGTGATTACATCGAGGTTCATCCGGGTCAACCGAACTATCCTAATAGCCGACCAACCGTGTGTGTCCACCATGTATAATCACGCCATGCTTGAATTTGGAGCACCCTGTACCTTAGAGAGGCCTACTAATAACTGTTAGTGATACAATCCCTTAGTCTTGGAAGCTGCGTATGGTGGTATGGGACACTGTGTCCGTACTGTCAGCATACGCTTGGTGACAAGTCTCCCCGCAGTGACCGTGATCAATTCTATTCGCAAATCTTGCTTATCGTATGAGTTCAGCTGGGAGTGACGAACCCAGGCGGATCGCGGATCGCAAGCTTAGAGCTCCTACAGTAGCCCTGGGCTTAACGATCTGGATGAGGTCACTGACTAAATGGAGGTGTTCCAGCTTCCTTAATTCCATTGGATGAACAGACTTAATTAATCTACTCGAGTAACACGAATATTCATCACATCGCATTAGTTTAGACTGTGGTGACTTGGGCGTTGTTGTCGCGTGTTGAAGGAGTATTGGCATAGCGAATGTAGCGTTGATGTCACTTATGAGGGAGTGTTGGACTGTGTAGGCATGCATCACCTCATGATAGCATGCACATGCATTAATAAAAGTAATTAGGAACTGGGTGTTAAAGTTGCTTTATCATTACTGTGCTAATGGAATTGATAACATGCGTAACGTAGAATTAATGGAACCACTGAGTTGATCACTTACTCCCACTCTAGGACGGTGTTTTAAAACACCAACCAGACACTGTTTTATATGCAGGTAATATGGAGTCCGATGCGTTCGAGGAGGCACACATAGATTTAGAGGAGGAGTTCTCGTACTTCCAGATGCTGGGAGGGCCGATGTAGGACATCTTCATGACATCGATGAGATTTCAGGGTTGACGCATTTTGTATATATTTTTTTTAATTGTATATTTTGCCCTACTGTAGACCCGTACTCTGGATGAACATACTTACTTGTTAGTTGACTTACTTGTTTTAAAATTATGTTTACTCCAGGGTACACTGCGTAGTCTATTTTAATTCTATAAATGCTCAAATGCCAGGTAAAACGAACTAAAGAATTTTACTTCCGTAAAGCATAAGTAGCACTCGGGATATCAGGAGTCAAGTATCTACTCAACCCTTGAAATTTAGGGCGTTACAACGCACTTAAATAATTTGAGGAAATTATAAAAAAAATTATTGTTGAGCCATCCTTCGATCAGGCCCTTCATTTTGTTTTTTTTTTTTTTTTCCATCATATATATGTAATTGGCTAGGGGCTTGATTTGTGTTTTCCTTCTTGCTTTATAAATGAATTTGATTTTCTTTATATATGTCTTCAACTTGACCGATTCCGGTTGGTCTTTGAGTGATAATTTCAACCAAACTCTTACTCAGCTATGCTTTTCATTACCTGGCTGTTAGTGGGGCTTTTTGCAACCTTTCCCCATATGTCATGAAGAACGTAAGCTCCTCTCTAAAGGACTTTTACTACTACAAATTGTCCATCCCAAGTGGGTGACCATTTGCGAAAATGTCCGTTATGAGCCATCTGTGGGCCCTCTCTTTGATGCATGTATTCTGTATCCATGTTGTCCATCCATTTTTCCATATCATTTTAGGGCATGAGCCCAAAAAAGAAGCAGATCCAAATTTCAGGTGGACCATGCCATAAGAAATAATTGTGATTGACCATTAACAATTTATAATGGGCTACAAAAGTTATGGATGAAGCTGGTATTTGTTTTTTCGCTTCATCTAGGTTCATGTGACCTTAAAAAAATCGAATGACAAATAAACATTATGATGGGCAATAATAAGTTTTTAATGATAGGATATTCAATCACTATCGTTTTATATACTTATTGTTTCTTATTGTATATGGTCCACAGAAGATTTGGATTTGCTTTACTTTTAAGCACGTATCATAAAATGATTTGTCAAAATGGATGGACGGTGTGGATATAAAACAACTACATCAAAGTGGGCCCCATGATAAGAGGTACATCGCCTTAGGTGAAATTGGGGTGACACTTAATCCGCTCCCCTCAGAAGACATATATATATATATATATATATATATAATATATATATATATATATATATATATATATATATATAATATATATATTAGATCATCTGGTAAGAAAGATATTGAAGGAAAGAAAAAATATATTCATTTTCTAAAGACATTCGCGTTTCTCACACACTTCGCTCAAGGCTTAAGTTGTGCATTTTTGGGTACTATTTGGCTCGATTCCCGCGATGGTTGTCAAGCCCAATAAGGCGGTTATAAACTTATAGTTTCGCAGTCATCGGACTTTCGACGTGCGGTCCAGGTCTGATACAGAGTTTAAAAGTGCTCTCGGGAGCAACTGTGTTTTGAGATTACTCCTAGGTTTTTAGGTAATGTTGAGTTAGCGATTCTAATGGTTTTGGGTCTTACAGTTTGTATAGAGATTGGTTCAAGCTAATTCACCGATTAACTTAGTTTAGTACTTAATTAGTTTTTGCCTAATTTCTACAGAATTCAATCCTTAGTGATTTCTGCGTGAGGTGGTACTCGAGTCTTTGTACGGATTTTTTCGAGACGTTACATCAGTTTAATCAGAGATGATAATTATATTCAGTTTAAGTTCCGCCATAATCTCAATCACACATACATAACACTTAGCACTAACAACCAGATATATATAAATCTTGATAACCTTTAAAATAAAATAAATCTTAAAAATCACTTATTTATTGTATCATCGTACTATAATTATATTTATTCCATACTAATATTGTTTCAATGAAATAAATCTAAATAATTTCTTAAAATCTCAAAATCAATACCGATATGCATTCTACGTTAATCAAACTATGCTAGCAAACAATCAGAAATGGTCTAATAACGCCACTTCATCTTCAGATAAGTATAGTCATGTTTCACATGGATCATGTTCAGGTACGATGCATCCTTCCGGTTCTTATGCCACATCATCTGCTAATGACTCTTTTGTACGGTTTTTCCATCAATAAAAAGGTAAGCTAGCCAGGCTTAGTGAAATAACCCAGCATGGTTCATAATCACGACAATTAAAATAACATAAAAATATATGTATAATGATATGGATGCAAATGATGTATGAATGCATCAGATGGGATGATCGTCCATCTGCTTGGGTTGGAGGTCGTCAACCCTCATCCACCCGTTGGGTAGGCTTTACCTTTCGGTAGGCTTGAGCATAGCCGCATCTGGTAACGCTCTACCGGGATCGACATTTCTTTCAGGGAGGGCCCTAAGATTGACCATGCATTATGTAAATATAATGAATGATGGATAGTGTATGAATGTATCGTTTTCATATATGGCATAGTTGTCTGGATCAGAATATTCACATATGAATTTAGCGTACAATTATCATAACAAAATACTCAAATCAGTATAACAATCAATCAAACAATCACAAACGATTTATTTTAATTTTAATGAATTATGAGACAAGTTGGGTTACTCACCTGAGTCTGGTAGTATAGAATCCACAAGGTAAATGAGTTGGTTTGAATTCAGAGATCCTATAAGTTATATCAACAACATTATTATTCATCTAGTTATTTTACATGGTGGGGCCCACATTTGATATATATCCTAGGTGGCCAAATCTTAAATAATCAAATCATTAAAATTATATGTTTATGTAAATTTAATTATCAACATTTAAATTTTCTTTTTAAGATCCTGAAATTGAATGTCAAATAATTAATCGAGGTGGCCCACTAGATGATTGGATCATCCACATTCTTGAAGTATTATCATGTTTCGCCTCTACACATTAGATGGATGGTGTGGATCTAACCACACATACACCGATGGCCCATCTCGACCTTCTACGCCAAGTGATACCAACACTTGCGCAAAAATCTAAGATTATTTTATTAAACACTTTTAAATCTGACTAACGTAGCTTATCTGATGGTTAAATTAATCTGAAAATTATGGCCCTTATATATTTTGGCCTTAGGGATCATATGATCTGTACAGATCTATCTTAACACAATCAGATTCTATCCATTCAATATATTTCTAAAATATTACTAACCAGATCTGAAATAATAAAAACATCACTTTATTAAAATTGACTCTATACACATATACAATGATAGTGTGGATAATCCAAACCATCCATTGTATAGATCAAGAAAAAATTAACAACATAATAAAAAATTAAAAAGATCTAACGATTAGAACTTACCTGATCAAGTCTTCTTAGAATCTCCTCTCCCTTATTCTCCAGAGCTCCCATTTTTTTTTCTATTAAGAAAAAACCTTTCTGTATCTTTTTTTTTAAAAGAAATTTCTCTTTGATAAGATAGGATGAGCACATCCTCCCTTATTCTGAATTTGAATTACTTTATGACATTTGATAAAAAATTTATTATTACTACTCCAAAAATCGATTCCTAAACTTCTCTGTCAATTAAGAATGTCTCTACAAACTCAACTATTAACTTATTTTTATTTTTTATTTAAAAATAAAATCTTTAAATATTTATTTTAATTTTTTTAATGCACCAAAATTTAGGGTAGTTACATTCTACCTCATTTAAAATAAAATCTTGTCCTCGAGATTTAGAAACTAACATCTCAAAATTTTCTGATTTTAATGGCGTTGGTCACACTTATGTTATGGATGATTTTAGACACTGGATTGGTCTCTTAATATTTGTAGTAGTGAATTTATAAGTATGTAAAATTTTGTCAAAAAATAAGGCCTATAGAAAATTCAAAAATTGAGACAGTGAGGGTTGTTTAAAAATAAACGACCTTTTTTTTTCAGTTAAAAATTAAATTTTGTTTTAAAAAATTTTAATTTCTAGTTTCTTAATTATTTTCTTTTAAACTCGATTTATTAATCTACGATGTGGCCTTTGAATTGCCTTAATTGGACTCGTACTTAATTAGTTATGACTTTCTCAAATCAGGTGATTTCCATTATTTAACAAAATATGAGGGGCAATTTTTTTATTTTTTATTTTTTATTTTTTATTTATAAATATTATGAGGTCCTAGGTTGAGTTTCTAAGTTTTAGATATCATAACAATCAATGATCTTATGTATTGCATCTCTCAAAATGACCAACAGAAAATTTTAAATTCGGACTGATAAACACAATTTTATTTACGAAATTTTAACATTCGAATCAAAAGTTAGAATGACTTGAAATTTGAAAAGTATGCTGTTCATTATATAGTGAAAAAAGAAAAGAAAAATTAGATTAAAATTATTACTTTTACTAAGATTTTCATTGCTGTTAAGGGAAAAAAATCCTGCTGTCCAACAGGCGTTTCTATCGTTTACAGCCTAGTGCTTAAATGTTTATAATTTCTTTACAGCTCAAATTATCATAAAATTTTATGGAGTTGTCCAGGTGTACGTACATGACTCAAAAAAATATTCGGGAATTATTTTGAACAATAATTTTATCTGGTTTCATCAGGGATATTAAACTGGTCCAAATTTTCACTCTATGACGTTGAAATTTGTTAGAAAATTAGAAATAATTTTCCATACCTTAAAATTTTGGAAAGATGCTGTCCTATACTTGAAAAAAAGGTTCTAGTGAGTTTGATATTTAATTTTTCCTTTTTTTTTTTCTTTAAGTAAATTTTTTTTTTCACCAAGTATGGACTTATGATCCTATAAGAAGGAATTTTAAAATTTAGTGGAGATTATGGTTTATTTTATTTTATACTTAATATATATATATTTTAAAATAAAGTACTTCAAATAAAAATATTTATTTGACCAAAGGTAATTATCAAAATGAAAATTTCTGTTAATTAAATCTATAGAAAGCCAGTATGGGCAGATTGATTTTCGGTTTGATGACTGTTGTTTTTATCACATTTTATTATACTTTAAATTTTCAGATTATGTTCAAAATTTTTATGGAAATCTTATTATAAGTTTACTATGTCTCTGTAAAAGTTTAGCTAAAAATTCCAACTACAATTTTTTTTTAATTCCTGCAGTCAGTCCTGTTTAGAATTTGATGATTTATGACCAACCTTTACTAACTCACTGAATCAGTATAGTAACTCAGAGATTCGAATTTTTTTAATTATTTTTATCTTAATTTGGACTTGTCTATCTTCAATCAGGCTTTCAAATCGCCTCAATCAGAGTAGTACTTTTATAGTTATGAATTTTATAAGTCAGGTAATTCTTACTGTCCACTGTTGTCCAGCAGAATTTTGTGGATTAAATATCTTTAGAATTCATTTTTGTTATATTAATTCATCTTAATCTAAATTATATTCAAATAAGAGTATAAGGAATCTAAATTTATATGTTCAACAAAATTAATAGGAACTTAGTTTTGGGTCTCTAAGTTCATCAATCCATACATCAATCAAGAAGGATATCCTAATAAAATGTTTCTAATTTTAAGGGTCTACCATTTATGAAATTTAGTGGGGTAAATAACCTACGGGTCACTCTAGGTTTTAGAAAAGGCCTCTCTCTTATACCATTCTGTCACGCCCCGAAATTCGAGAAAAGAGTGTGCACCCTCATACCCGAGTTTCAGTTCGTAACTCGTACTAATTTAATTCCTTAATCAGTTTAATCAGAGATGATAATTATATTCAGTCTAAGTTCCACCATAATCTCAATCATACATACATAACATTTAACACTAATCAACTAGACATATATAAATCTTGATAACCCTTAAAATAAAATAAATCTTAAAAATCATTCATTTATTGTATCATCGTATTATAATTATGATTATTCCATACTAACATTGTTTCAATGAAATAAATCTAAATAATTTCTTAAAATATTAAAATCAATACCGATATGCATTCTACGTTAATCAAACTATGTTAGCTAGCAATCAAAAATGGTCTAATGCCGCCACTTCATCTTCAGATAAGTATGGTCATGTTTCACATGGATCATGTTCAGGTACGGTGCATCCTTCCGGTTCTTGCGCCACATCATCTGCTAATGGCTCTTTTGTACGTTTTTTCATCAATAAAAAAGTAAGCTGGTCAGGCTTAGTGAAATAACCTAGCATGGTTCATAATCATAGCAATTAAAATAACATAAAAATAGATGTACAATGATATGGATGTAAATGATGTACGAATGCATCAGATGGGATGATCGTCCATCTGCTTGGGTTGGAGGTCGTTAACCTGCATCCACCCGTTGGGTAGGCTTCCACCTTTCGGTAGGCTTGGGCATAGCCCGCATCTGGTAACGCTCTATCAGGATCGACATTTCTTCCAAGGAGGGCCCCTAAGATCGACCATGCATTATGTAAATATAATGAATGATAGATAGTGTATGAATGTATCGTTTTCATTATGATATAGTTGTCTAGATCAGAATATTCACATATGAATTTAGCGTACAATTATCATAACAAAAATACTCAAATCAGTATATCAATCAATCAAACAATCACGAACGATTTATTTTAATTTTAATGAATTATGAGACAAGTTGGGTTACTCACTTAAGTTTGGTAGTATAAAATCCAAAATGTAAATAAGTTGAGTTTGAATTCAGAGATCCTACAAGTTATATCAACAACATTATTATTCATCTAGTTATTTTACATGGTGGGGCCTACCTTTGATATACATCCTAGGTGGTCAAATCTTAAATAATCAAATAATTAAAATTATATGTTTATGTAAATTTAATTATTAAGATTTAAATTTTCTTTTTAAGATCTTGAAATTGAATGTCAAATAATTAATCGAGGTGGCCCACCGGATGATTGGATCATCCACATTCTTGAGGTATTATTATGTTTTGCCTTTACACATTAGATGGATGGTGTGGATCTAAGCACACATACACTAATGGTCCATATCGACCTTTTACGTCAATTGATACCAACACTTGCGCAAAAATCTAAGATTCCTTTATTAAACACTTTTAGATCTGACTAATGTGGCCTATTTGATGGTTAGATTGATCTGAAAATTATGGCCATTATATATTTTGGCCTTAGAGATCATATGATCCGTACAGATCTATCTTAGCACAATCAGAATCTATCCATTCAATATATTCCTAAAATATTACTAATCAGATCTGACGTCATAAAAATATCACTTTATTAAAATTGATTCTACACACCTATACAATGATAGTGTAGATAATCCACACTATCCATTGTATAGATCAAGAAGAAATTAACAACATAATAAAAAATTAAAAAGATCTAACGATTAGAACTTACCTAATCGAGCCTTCTTAGAATCTCCTCTCCCTTATTCTCCAGAGCTTCCTATTTTTTTTCTTCTATTAAGCAGAAACCTTTCCGTATCTCTTAAGAATGTCTCTACCAACTCAACTATTGACTTGTTTTTATTTTTTATTTAAAAATAAAATCTTTAAATATTTATTTTAATTTTTTTAATGCACCAAAATTTAGGGTTGTTACACCAAATAAAGATAAAACCCATAAACCACTTGAGCACAACTAGATTCCATGATGGTAACTCTATAAACATTTTCATTTAGATTTCACACAACAAGGGACACTAATTAAGATATAACCCCAATACATATATCCACAACCATATAACAATATATTATCTTTTAATTCGTTGATCAATGTAACAATGTAGATACTCACTTAGTTCTTTTATGTGATAATCCAAGTCGCACATCAATCCACATTCTCAAATGTTCATGCAACTTGCACATAACGCCATACTATACTTGCACACAATTTACAAATGACACACTTCATGCACACAATGCCATATTACTTGCACACAATTTACAAATGACACACTTCATACATACACGGTCACACTACTTACACTTAAATGCCATACAAACTCCACAAAAATGCCACTCATTCCGCACAATGCTACACTAACTTTCTTGTAAATGCCACACGATTCCACATAATGTCACACTAACTTTCTTGAAAATGTCGCACTAATTCCACACAAATGGCACCCTAATTTCATATAAATGTCACAATAACTTCATACAAATGCAACACAACGCCATACAAATGCTATACTAGCTTCCATACAAATACCCCATGACTCCATGTAAATGCCACACTAACTTCCATCTAAATACCCCACAACTACATATAATTATCACATCCTTTACACCCGAATTCACATAAACATATTATTTTCACATTAACATTTGAACAATACCGAATTCCACATCTAACTAGTTTTAAATATTTTAGAATTTAAAAATAAATAGCCATTCAAAGTAAGAGATCTATTTAAGAGGGTTCTAATCATAAGAATGAGTGCCTGGGTATATTTAATTCAAACTAAAGAATCACTCATGATATAATAACGAATTATAGTTTACGCATACATCAACTACCGAATTCAAGTTATCTAGCATGATAAGTCAAGGCATTAATTAGCATATAAACAAGTGTGATTTCTTCGAACTAAAATTATTCATTTCAAATCTAACTTACTAATAGTAACTCAAATGAACTATTACTTAAACCATTGTTAAGGTGGAAGCTTGAAGGGTGGATCTCACCTTTCAAGAGTTGGATTATCTCCCAACGTCGTTAGAATTTTGTAAACACACTATAGAATCCAATCCTACCATATTTTAGACTATTTGTAAGGTTGGATCACCATATCACACAACTTATATGGCTAAGATCAACTCTAGAGTTTCGATTACTTAAAATCTAAATCTAGGTTTGAAATTGAGGACTGGAAATATAATTTGCATAACAAATAATAATAATAATAATAATAATAATAATAATAATAATAATAATAATAATAATAATGATTAATAACAAAAATAACAAAAATAAAATTTATAACGAATAATAATAATCAATAACAACTGCTAATAATAAGTATAAGAAATAACAACAATATATAATCTTAAAAAAATCAACACTAATAATGATATATAATAATAATAAATATTAACATATTAACTAATATCAATAAAAATTTAATAATATCCAATAATAATAATGATAATAACAATAACTAATATCAATAAAAAAATAACAATAATAACAATATGAGTAATAATAATATTAAAATAACTGATAAAAACTACTCACCAAGCCTGACACAGACTCGATAATTTATTGAGTCGACTCGATAGCGATTCAACAACAAAGAATGAGAGCCGAACGAATCCGGTAGCTAACTCTCTCTATCTTCTTCTTTCTCCTTTCTTTTCTCTTTCTTTTTAAAACGCCTAACAGAAGCTCTGGACTCGACTAACACTCGCCTTGACATACAATCTTGACTCAACGGTGAATCAACTCGACTAGAAAAAGTCGGCAGCAACCCAATACAGATGTACATCTATACTTGATGCTCTTATCCCTTCTCTTTCTTTCTTTCTTTCTTCTTCTTTCTTCCTTTTTTTAAAATTATTTTTTATTATTTTTATTTTTTATTTTCCCTTGTCAAAACACGTACAACAGATATGAACCAAACCCAACTTTAAACTCGGTTCAACGAGTTGAGATGCTGAGTTAGCTCAACATTTCGATTCATCTTCTTTCTTCTTTTTTTTTCTTCCTTCCCTTAATTCAGAATATTGTAGTAAAAACATTTGAACTCAACTAGATCCACCGAAACAAGGTCGACTCGACAGATGACCTGGACCAGTCAATGTAACTCGTTGCCTCCGCAGCACACTCGGTGCATCTCCCTCTCTCTCTTTCTCTCTCAAACTTCTTACAGACTTTTGTGGTTTGGCCTTTCACTTGGAGAATTCTAGAAATCAGGGTCAAAGGAGGTTCATGTGTTAAGTCGACTTGATTTGGAGGTGTGGACAACATGTTTTGCTACACTGAATGGCTTTAATCTTTAAACTATGTGGTGCCACTAATCTCCACGAGAAACTTGGTAATGAATCTTCATTAGATGGGCCTCGTAATGAACATGTTGGATCTCCAATTGTGACCCAAGTAAAAATGCATGACCAATGAGCTTTAACAAGGAATATGACCCATCTCAAATGATAGATCCAAATTCCCAACTTCTTTCTTTGATTTAGCTATTGTGGGTGGTCTGGATGAGCTACAGGGAGCTTAGGGAATGGAAGAAACGAACCTCCAACACTGTTTGATTGGTGGGTTTGAGCTTTAAAAAGTTCGGGTGATTATATAGGGTTTTTGTAAGAAAAGGAGAAAACCAGCCCGTGTTTGATTCCTCCATCCTTTATAGCAAACCCTAACACTCTAGATCTGTTGGATGAGAAATCCATAGTTTGAATAAGATCTAGCATTCGGTTTCTAGAAATAGTCAGAAAGAAAGTTTTTGGCATCGATTTTCTTCATGAAACCCTATGTGTGGACAATGACTTGATGTGTGAGCAATGAATTGACGATAGAGATTTTAAGGGATTTACTATTTAGGTGAACTCCACATACTCTTAACATGGAACGTTGTTAGGAGAAGAATAAACGGAGAAAAGATTCCGTTGGAAGCTATTATGCATGTGGAGACCTACTTGTTTCAATCTGAATCTGAGTGCACAAACGTGTGCACTCGCAAGTGCGAGACATAGATTTTGATCGGAATTCTGTTCCACAGTTGATGGACAATTTAGATAATTTGATGAATCCATGATGGTGGGCCATCTTTGATTTAACAGGGATTGGCTTGTTTGAAACACCGTTCGGTGAGAAAACAACGGAAAGAAGGAAAAACAATTTCTCCGTTTCAGGACATTAACTGAAAATTGAAGCATATCCAAAGCTCAGGTAAACCACACCACAAGAAACAGTGGAGACGCAAGAAACAGTGCGGTTAATGACGTCTGTCATTGAAACCTTCCTAGGGCCCACAATGATGTTTATTTGCCATCTGCTTATTCATAAGGTAATACAACATGAATGAATAGAAAACACAAATATAAGCTCTGTGGCCCCTAAAAATCTTTTAATTGTAGGTGTCCATTTGCTTCTGTTTCTTGTGGTGTGGTCTACTTGAGCTTTGGATTTAAGAAGCAGATTCCCCATCAAGTATACCAAGTAAACTCCATGAGCCCACTTCTGATCTATGCATCTTATAATCTATATCATCCATCCATTTTTGCACTCATTTTAGAGCATGATCCCAAAATAAGAATATCAAAAAGGTCAAGTGGACCACACTACCGGAATAATGACGTCCACTGCTAAAACCTACCTGGGCCCCACAGTGATGCTTATTTGTCGCAGGCATGGATAAACGAAAAAAAACACACATATTAACTTAATCAAAATTTTCTATCGTCCACATTAAGTTTTCAACTGTAGGCAATTTTGTCTGTTGTGGTCGCTTGAGCTTTGAATATGCTGAAATTCTGGAGTCATGTGCTGAAATAAATGGATAAAACGGATGAACGGGTAGATAATACACATACATCACAGTGGCCACCGCAAGGTTTACTCAGTGTGCAATCCCTTCCTTGGATATACTTCAATTCTGGGATCATGCCTTAAAATGAGCTGGACGGACGGATGGACGGTGTGGATAATTCACACACATCACAGTGGGCCCCACAGAGTTTACTCAGTACGCAATCCGCGTCCCGCCGAGAAAGAGAAACGGAAGGCGGGTATTTTCTTACCCTCACACAACGGCCAAGATCCACCTCTCCCAATTCAACGGCCAGATCACACTCTCACCTCGCGCGTACTGGAAAAGATAAAGATCGATTGGCTAACTGGCTCTACATACGTCTCGTCGTCTTCCTTGCCCTTCTCTCGTCACCAGCACCTAACAAAAACCTCTCCCAAACACAAGAAGGGGAGAAATTCACAGACAGAGGCGAAGAGAAAATTCATCTCTCTTCATTCCCGTAGCCCCTTAACGTACGCACGCCGCTTCCAGCCATGGCCGCATCTTCCTCTCTAACCGTTTCCCAGACCCTGGTAGGCCGCACCATGTCCCACCACGGCTCCTCCAACCATTCCGACCGTGTAGCCCTCCCTGGCTTTAGCCTCAGCAACTTCTCCGGTCGCACCCTCAAATCGTCCCCTCGCATGGCCCGTAAGCCCCAGCCGGGCCCCCGACCGTCGTCGAGGGCTCCGGTCCGCGCCGCAGCTGTGGAAACGCTGCAGAAGACTGACACTTCCCTGGTGGAGAAGTCGATCAACACGATCAGGTTCTTGGCCATCGATGCCGTCGAGAAGGCCAATTCCGGGCACCCGGGATTGCCGATGGGGTGTGCGCCGATGGGCCACATACTGTATGATGAGGTGATGAGATACAACCCCAAGAACCCGTACTGGTTCAACCGGGACCGGTTCGTGCTGTCGGCCGGGCACGGGTGCATGCTGCAGTACGCCTTGTTGCACCTCGCTGGATACGACAGTGTGAAGGTAGATTGGATTTGATTTTCGGTTGGTTTGGTTGATTAGATCAGTTTTGTTTCTGGGTCTTGCTTTACTTATCTTCTGTGTTGTTTCTGCTTCTATGGGGAATTTTAACATATACGTGGTGTGTGGTTGGTGTTTCGGTCTTTGAGGATGTATCTGGATTAGATTTCTGTTGGAGTCGTTTGAATCTGCTTTTGAATTTGGAACTTTTGTTCTCCGTGGCACTGAGTATAGAAGCTTGTTCTTCTGCTTTGATTTTTGCTTCTTTGGAGAATTTAACATGCGCCTGATGTTTGGTGGGTTTGTTGGACTTTCAGCATGCTCATCAATGGATTTCTTTTTGGGGTTTTGGATCTGCTTTTGATTTCATTTTTTGTTCTTTTGGTTCTGCTCCCTGGGTATTGAACATTGAATCCACATGGTTTGAAGAAGTGTATCTGAACTTGTGAAATTTGCATTTTTGGCTACATGCATTTCTTCTTGTCCTTTATCTATACTGTGATATTCTAATTAATTTGATAAATTCTGCTTCGGTGTTGAATTTTAAGAAAAGAAAAAGGTTTAGTTTAGTTTAGTTTAGTTTATCTCTGTACTGAAATCGTTTACATCTAAAACCTGTCTTCTAGGAAGAAGATTTGAAGTCTTTCCGCCAGTGGGGAAGCAGAACTCCTGGTCATCCAGAGAATTTTGAGACACCCGGAATTGAAGTCACAACTGGTTTGCTTCTACTTCATGAACTGACCATCGCTGTTGGCATCAAGAGTTCTTCTATGCAGACCAATACATCAAAAGCTTGAGATTTCTTAAGATTTTCCTTGTTTGTCTTCTGGTTTAGGTCCTCTGGGTCAGGGTATTGCTAATGGGGTTGGATTGGCACTTGCGGAAAAGCACTTGGCTGCTCGCTTCAATAAACCCGACAGCGAGATTGTTGACCATTATACGTAAAGAATCTCGTGCTTCTTGTAGCTGCTGTTTTGTTTCTCATTCATATATACAGATCTAAGTTTGTTTATTTCTTTATTTTTTGGACATTTGTATTTCATTAGATATGTTATTCTTGGGGATGGCTGTCAAATGGAGGGCATTTCAAATGAAGCTTGTTCCCTTGCTGGGCATTGGGGCCTTGGGAAGCTCATTGCATTTTACGATGACAACCATATCTCCATTGATGGTGACACTGACATTGCATTCACGGAGAGCGTCGACACCCGTTTTGAGGGACTCGGATGGCATGTTATCTGGGTGAAGAATGGAAATACCGGCTATGATGAGATCCGTGCGGCAATTGAGGAAGCTAAGTCTGTCAAGGACAAGCCCACTTTGATCAAGGTCTGTTATCAGATCTAATTTAAACAAACCTTCAGTCTGGCTAGCTTCAAATATGCAAGTTTTTCTTCTTTTTTGTTTTTTTAAAGATTTGTTTTCGGTTACAGGTAACTACCACTATTGGTTATGGCTCGCCAAACAAGGCAAACTCATACAGTGTACATGGAAGCGCTTTGGGTGCTAAGGAAGTGGATGCAACGAGGCAGAACCTTGGGTGGCCATTCGAGCCTTTCCATGTGCCCGAGGATGTGAAGAGGTATTTTAATTTTGGAAGGCTTCTTTTGCCTAGCTAATTTAGTTGATTTTTTTCCCGCCACTATTAGCGAGTGCATTGGGTTCTTGTTCCACAGTCACTGGAGTCGTCATGTCCCTGATGGCGCTTCTCTTGAAGCTGAATGGAATGCTAAGTTCGCAGATTATGAGAAGAAGTATAAAGAGGATGCAGCAGAGCTGAAGTCCATCATTACTGGTGAATTTCCTGCTGGGTGGGAGAAGGCTCTTCCGGTGAGTAGTTTCGCTCGGTTTCTCTTTATCATAATTTTTCATTTCTAGCTTATACCAGATAATGGAGATAGTATTATGGATTTATCGTCATTCACGTCACCTTATCATCACTTGCTTGCTTGTTCCCAGACATACACTCCCGAGAGCCCCCCTGATGCTACCAGAAATCTGTCTCAACAGTGCCTGAATGCACTGGCAAAAGTACTCCCTGGACTTCTTGGTGGGAGTGCAGATCTTGCCTCCTCTAACATGACGTTGCTTAAAATGTTCGGTGATTTCCAAAAGGACTCGCCACAAGAGCGTAATGTCCGCTTTGGTGTTAGGGAGCATGGCATGGGTGCCATATGCAATGGAATTGCCCTCCATACCCCTGGACTTATCCCTTACTGTGCAACTTTCTTCGTTTTCACCGACTACATGAGAGCTGCCATGAGGATCTCTGCCTTGTGTGAAGCTGGAGTTATCTATGTGATGACCCATGATTCAATTGGGCTTGGAGAGGATGGCCCAACCCATCAGCCAATTGAGCATTTGGCAAGTTTCCGAGCAATGCCCAACATTCTGATGATCCGCCCAGCCGATGGGAACGAGACTGCCGGTGCTTACAAGGTTGCTGTTGTTAACAGGAAGAGACCCTCAGTCCTTGCCCTCTCACGTCAGAAGCTTGCTCAGCTTCCTGGAACATCCATTGAAGGAGTTGAGAAGGGAGGGTACACAGTGTCAGACAATTCCGCTGGTGCCACACCAGAGCTCGTCCTGATTGGGACAGGCTCTGAATTGGAGATTGCTGCAAAAGCTGCAGATGAACTCAGGAAAGAAGGGAAGAAGGTCCGTGTTGTCTCCCTTGTTTGTTGGGAGCTGTTTGACGAGCAGTCAGAAGCATACAAGGAAAGTGTCCTTCCACCCGGTACTGCTAGAGTTAGCATCGAAGCAGGGTCCACGTTCGGGTGGCAGAAGATTATTGGAAGCAAGGGCAAGGCAATCGGGATAGACCGGTTTGGCGCGAGTGCTCCAGCAGGGAAGATATACAAGGAGTACGGTATATCAGTGGAGAATGTGGTTGCATCGGCCAAAGCACTGGTAGGCTAATACCCTTTCCATGTTAGCAGATATGCAGCATTTGGGTTTTGAGTCCTGCTCTCCAAGCTCGAAAATACAGTGGAGAAGAGGCCAGTTTTTAGAGTTTTTTGAGCCTTGTGGCCTCTGGATTAAAATAAAGCTTTCTTCCCATTCTCCTTTTATTTCTTATATTTGAATGGAGCTGTCTCCAAAGCTTCTTGTTTGACTTATTGAGAGAGTTAGGTGATGAATTCATGAATGTGTAATCTCTTCTTCCATCAAGTGTTTTTTACGGGGAAATACTGGGCAGGCTTTGAATCATATGTTCCTGTTTTCGGTGCGTTGAGAATGCATGATTCTAGTTTTTAATATCACGAAGGAGAGATCTTTTATAACAGTATGCAAGTTATGCATCAGTTGTTACATTTCAGAAAAAAGATGCACATCAGATGCCTTTGAACACCGACTGCTCATGGGTTACTGTTTATTTATATATAATAAATGACAACATTGTCGCCATCATCATCTAAGCCTTATCCTAACTTATTCGAGTCGGCTATTCACCATTCCACTCTGTAGTGGGCCGCGCCCTTGTTTAAATGGCAGATTAGGCAATTTAGGCAGCTAAAATCGCCCAAAGTTTAAATAATGATGCTGCAGTGTTCTTGGGAGTGGCAGTTTTTGTTTTTTGATCAAGCTTGTTTATAGTGTAGAGTTTGCGAGTTTTTTTTGATTTGGAGTTTTGGGTAGAGAAAGGAGATTGGTGAGGCGGTTTTTCGTCATGTAGAGAGATTGAAGCGGTGGTGTAAGGATATGGCTATTCAGTTAAAACATGGATTGGGTGATGGATTCAAGCCATTCAATGAGGATATGGTTATGTTGATCCTGGGTGGGGCCCACTCCATATCAGTCCATTTCAAGGAAAGGGCCCTGACTTTTGTTTGATGAGGGAACGTGGGTGGTGAAGGATGAATACTATCCTTCCCTATCCACTTTGCCTGTCCTCTACTCGAGGAATTGAATGTGGGTCACATAGATTTTATCTTCTTCCTTCCCATGAGTGCCTGTGCTCTCTTTCGTATTAAGATCACCACAGTTTTGACGATGGCACACTCTTGCTTTCCACTTGGTACCGTTGGGGCCATGATTCACTGATCTGATCCATTGGTCCGTGGGGTTCCACTATAGATGGAACCCTATGTGAGAATTTCCTTGAAAGGGCAATCCTGGCCTTTCAATCCAGTCCCAAAGTTTGTTCCAGAAATTGTAACCTCTGATTCTTAGTTGGATTATCAAATAGGCATGATCTTTGATTGGGACCCATAATTTAGACAGTTTGATTTGAATTACTTGTATGCCACATGCAATTTCTGATTCTGTGCATCATCTGTCACTGCCAGAGTATCAATCATTAGTGGATAATTTTTTCACTGACTTTGTAGAGATTTGTGTGGATGTGATTTCTTTATATTTGGTAGGGGATTGTGTGGATGTGATTTCTTTATATTTGGTAGGGGATTGGGGCCACAAATGCCTAGGGCAAGACCAATGTTATCAAATCGCATATGTGATGGTATGCGACCAGCATATGTTGTTCGCACATCGCATATGCCGTCTCATTTTCTTTTAAATTTTTAAAAAATGTATTTTAAAAAAAAAAAATAGTGGAAAAGTTAAAATGTAAAAATAAGATGAAAAAATAAAAAGAAAAGATTAGGAAAAACTTTACCTAATCAATATAAGTGATTGGATTGAATTCTTTTCCCTATTTCTTTGTAGTTTGAGTGTTTCAGACTATTAAACCATTTATAAATTAAGTTATATATTTGAAACTACAATGTATATTAAAAGAGAAATAATTATTAAAATTTCGAACATAAAATTTATATTGATAAATAGTAACCCGATAACTTGAATAACTTACAAGTTACGAGTTACAACTTAATTTACAAATACAATCTACAATTTAAAAAAGTATAACTTATTAAAAAAAAAAATACTAACATTGGCTACTATGTACATTGATTCGGTTGCCTTTGTGGTATTTGATCACCATCATTGTCATAATTAGAATAATTCTTTCTTCAATGTATACTTCATTTCCTTATGTTCTTCATCATCGGTTCACACTGGTACTTTATCTACATCTAATGCTTGATCTTGATCATGTTCTTCTTCAATCTCCTCAATCTCATCCATTGCTTAGCCTTGACTACTATTGCTCATCCCCTCTTCTCCGCCTTCGAGTGGAAGAATTTTCTCTCGGTGTCAATACAAATGCGGCATCTTCGGCTTGGGCCTATGTTAAGTCTCGCCTGCAAAGAGTGGGTCTTCTATCTCTATAAGTTACTCACTATCTGCCTCCAAATCATTATATATATATATATATATATATATATATATATATATATATATATATATATATGAACAAAGATTAAGTCGTTGAGCTTATTTTATTCAAGATTTTTTTTTTTTTTTTAATCTGCATTAAGAAAGTATATTAGCGATGGTGGTTACTTTTAACTCTCTAAGATTTATGACTAAAATTAACATCAAGAAGCGAATTGTCAAACTTACTAACTTGAATGTATTCCAATTGTGCTCATAGCTATTAGCGGAATATATAAGTCTAAAAATATTTATGACCAATTTCTTTAGTTTTGGATTCTTATTATTCGGATCCACTTCATGGGCAGCCCACTAATCAATTGCAAATAAGAATTTAAGTATGTTAGACTTTATACTTGACAATTTCATAGTCTTATGTCTAACAACTATTTCTTCTAAGAAAATACATGCACTCTCCATGTAAAAATCCATTAAAACAGAAAACATTTCATGTTCTGTTCTAAAATCATTCTCTTCAAGACGTCAAGAAAGTCAACCATATGCGTCACTTTTGCTTCTGTCCGATTGATGGGTGTAAAGAATACAACCAAATTAAGGATGTAGGCAGTTAAAAATAATAAAGATGATATTTTGTTGCCTTATCACTTATCTATAATATTTAAGATGAGCATGTGATCACGTTCTTTATAGTTGAAGTAATTCATGATTTTATTTCTTACCCTTTCCATTGCATCATAGATGTAGCCCAGTGGTGGCATCTCATCTCTGTCCACTAATTGCAATACACCCGCTAAGGTTTCTGATGATTTTAGTACATTAATTACCACCTATGTTTAAAAAATTATGAAACAGGTTTGTTGGATTAGCTTCTCTTTGACTTTTTTTTTTTTTTTTTTTTACTAAGGATCATTATTTCAATCGGTTGACACTATAAAGCTTCTAAGCTCAGCTTCTTTAAATACAACATTTGTAATGTTAAGAAAGTTGTTATGAATCGAGTGTCAATTAGATGAAGCAAGTTACCCCAATGTATTTTATCATTTATGGAGAAGAATGACATGTTTGTACATAAAGATTGTGATTCTTTTAGCTCCTAATAAACACTTAATATACAACATATCTATATTTTCAAGCATTATATATATATATATATATATATATATATATATATATATATATATATATATATATATATATATATATATATATATATATATATATATAATGTGTAGGATATAAGGTCCAAAATAAATGGTACCTCTTCTCCATAAGAAGGTTGCCAACAACTACATATGAGGTTGTATTGTCCGTGATAACTTAGACAACGTTGTCATGCCCCAAAATTTAGAACCTAAGTACGATGACTCTAATCCCCATTAGGGTGCGAACTAATATTTCATGGATTCATTTATCATATTTACATTAATTTATTATTCATCCAAACTAAACCATTATTAAATCATTCAAACCATGATAACTTAAAGTTAAACTTTAAAGTAAACTTCATGAATCTAAAATCTATATCTTCTACCATTGCTAAATCCCTTCATAACTCTCTACTTTAAGTTTATTACCAATTCTCACTGAAATGAAAGAAACTAATTTAAAGCTTAAAATCTAATAAAAGTAACAATTCATGTATTTTTCATCTTTTGCTCCCATTTTCTCTTGTAATCTTGTAAGATTTATTAAATTGGGTTAGCTAAAAACCCAATGAGATTATATCCACCACAGTTGAATTCCAAGAGATATACCATACGAAACAGATCAATGACTGACAAGAGTTAAACAAAATCACAACAGAAAAATATTATGAATGAAATTCATACAAAGATGACATGAATGAACCATGATACCATAATGTCATGAATGCAATAGTATATGCAATTGCATATTCCATCATAATCAAATTCAATTAACTAGTTTTATATGAACTCATATGACTTTAGGTGTTAGGTACCTTTTACAATCCTAACATGCTCACCTAACCAATCTAGTAAGGCATGTGCCTAAATTCAATTAACTTTTTAAAATTTTGCATGATGCAAACATTAAATACCTTTTATAATCCTTGTATGTTCACTTAACCGGTCTGACGATGCAGCAATCCTGACATGCACGTAGATTATCAATCCTTACATGCTAACTGATCTATAGTTCGACCTAAAATTTAATTCCAAATATCCAAATTAAATTATAGTTATGTCATGTGTTCATGAAGAATGCAATCAAATCAATTCCTAAGTATTTACAATGCAATTTAAATTCAAGTTCAAGCATGATCATGATGAATGTGTCATTTATGAATAAACAATTTAACAAGGAATCCGTACCTAGCATTATTTTAAGAGAGATTCACAAAGCAGTCAATGGAAGCAAACAAGAATCATAATTCAAAAGGAAATTACACCAAACATTAACTTCAAGTTATTCGACAATAAGTTACTCCAAGGAAATTAAACAATGAAAGGAACAAACCTAAAACTCTGAAAATAAAGTAAAAGCAGTCAATGGATGCCCCTGAGTTAAGAAAGAAAGAAAAATAGCTTTTCTCAAAGCGAACAGTGTTGAACCCGAATTAAAAAGGCTAGACCAGAGGGAAATTAAATGTATATTTAAATTTCAATAAAGAGAGAGACAAGTAAAAAATCACTGACATAGGATCTAAGACTTGGAATTTAAAGGCAGGATTTTTTTTTATTTTTTTTTAAGAACTTGCAATTTACATAATGAAAGAAAATTTAGAATTAAGATTGAGAACTGCTTTGCTGAACTTTACGACCCGAATTAGTCTAACTTGTTCATGACTTAACTAGTCGACTTAGTGCGTCGACTCTTTCTTTTATTTTTACTTCTTTCTTTTCTTCTCATTTTCTTTCTCTTTCTCTTTCTTTCTTCTCTCGATCCATGTCCAACAGTGGATGTTGGAGTCTCTGCACAAAGTAAGTTGACTCAATGTAGACTCAATTATAGTCGACATAACTAGACTCTCTCTCTCTCTCTCTCTCTCTCTCTCTCTCTCTCTCTCTTGTTTCTTCTCTTAATTAATTGCTCCTCTTGTGATGATCTTTCTCGCTGCCTTAGGGAGGTTTTCTAGGATCCTTAAGATTGTTCTACACAATTCTGAAAACCCATTCAAAGTGGGATTTTGTAATAGGCTATGGCTGTGAAGATGGGGGAAACTTGGTTTCAAAGCTCCACGCCGTTGGGATTTTTAGCCTGCGGAATCACACAGATCTGGATCCAGGATAGCAATCCAATGACACCAAGCATACAAGAGAACACACAGATTTAACGTGGAAAACCCTTTCGGAAAAAAAACCACGGCACAAAGCGACAGAATTCCACTATGAAAGCATCAATTACCAAGAGAGATGACTTACCCGATTCGAACAACCTCGAATCTCACCCTTGCTACACTCTTTGATAACCCTAGAACCCTTTAGAATACCTTTAGGAAGCCTTAACATGCCCTAGAATAACCCTAGGGATCCCTATTTATAGTTTAGGAAACTTCCCTTTTGCACCCTTACGAAAGGCGACACCAAAATCCGCAGTCCGCATCAGATTCAGAAACGAATTTGCGTAACCTACGACTAGTCGTAGCTCTCCTACGACTGGTCATTCTACGATTGGTGGTAGCTCACCTACGACTGGTCGTAGACCTCGGAGAAAAACAGCACAATGTCGTTGTACTTTGAGTCGTGCCAGGACTCGAACCTACGACTGGTCGAGCGCCTCCCACGACCAGTCGTGGCTGTCCCAAGGCCGGTCGAACAACCTCAAAAACTTCAGATTAAAGACTTTTTTTAACAATCTCTAGCAAGTCTTCAATCTTCAACTGTGTAACTCCTTGACCTCTTCTCTTATCTTTGCATTACATTATAGCTTCTCGAGTACACTCCGTCCTTCTTTTCTACCATCGCCAAGCCCAGAGAAGTTACATAGAACTTGAATTTCTCTACAGGAACATTCTTGTTGATCATGTCTGCCGGATCTAAATCCACATGCCCAACCACCTTTGCTCCTGTCTTCTCAAAAGAAAGAAAGACGTAGTCTTCTTACCATCTCACCGCTACTCAATATTGCTTGTCGGGGCACTTGCTCACAACACTGATAACCTGTGAAATAACCGGTCTAATCCAGACCATGGCATACACTGTCAACCATATTAGAATAAGGCTCATGAGATATCCTGCTTTTCCTCATCTGTTTTGGGACATGTCCTTAGAAAAACTTAAGGAGAGATGCGTAGGGAACGCTCTCCAGCTTTACTTGGTCCATCACATACTTGATCAATACCTACACATAAGGTAGTCCTCCTGTGATTACCAAAGCCTACTCCTCCTTCAGTCTCAATACCGAGAACCATCTTTGCAGCCCCCACGATCCTTCATCCTGAACGTCCCACTTACTGAGTCTTCAGTACACTGATTTTAGACATGTCATAATTGGCGATCCACATGTCATCAATTCCTGACTCACCATGAAGGAATCAAACCACTGCCTAGGCGACAGGTCGAACCACGACCTCCTGCAAAGTCTTTTCTCCGTCCTTTTAACTTCGAATCGCTCTGGTTGCTTCATGTAGATCTGCTCTTCACTTTTCCTTACAGAAGTGCAGACTCCACATCCATCCTTCTAGCTTAAGATCACTTTGTCCAACCAGCGCCAATCACGGATCTAATAGACACATGTTATACCGTAGGCGCGAATATCTTTGAGAAGCCAATCCCTTCTCTCTGAGCATAACCCTTCGCTACCAACCTCGCCCTGTATCTATGTTGCATCCTCCTGAAGATCCACCTGCATCCAACCGCTCTCCGGCCCACTGGAAGCTCCACTCGCTCCCATATGTCGGTCTAGTACAACGAATCCATCACATCACCCATAGTCACCTTCCACTTTTCTGCACCAAACTCACCTAGAGCCATCTGAATGGAAGATGAATCTCTTGCAATATTAGAGTCGTCCATGTACCTCGCCGACATCCTGCGATCATGCCGTGTGATTCTTCTCACAGGTGGCTGCTCCACCTACTCTGTATCCTGTCCGCACATCTCAGCCTTCCTCCCCTGCCCGCTCATGTGGCCATGCCCAACATGCTACACACATGCAGAAGTGGAATCCACTACATCTACTGCAGCTCCACCGTTTGAAGTGCTCCCGATCAACCTGTACAAGTTACCGAGTCGTTGCATTTTCATGATTACCCGTGCCCCCTTAGATACTTTAAGAGCACCATCAATACCTATGTACTTGCATCCTTTGCCTCAAGCACACCAAGAGAAATCAAATTCTGCTTCAAATCAGGAACGTGCCTGACATCAGTCAGGGTACGCTCCACCCCATCAAACATCTTAATGCGCACCGTACCAACAACACAAACATTACAGGTAATGTCATTGCCCATAAATACCTGTCCCACCATCGCACTCGTATAGCTGGCGAACTAACTCCGATGAGGAGTAATGTGAAAAGATGCCCCTGTGTCTAGCATCCACTCGTCCATACGATCATCGTATGACCGCCTGATAGTAGACACAGAGAAAACATCACCATCACATCCACTCGATCTATCTGACGTGGCAACATTGGTCTCCTTGTACGAAGCCTCAGAATCTTCCCTCTTCGATTTAGAATTTTCACAATCCCTCTTCACATGTCCTTCCTTCCCACAGTTCCAGCACTTTACCTTTCCTTTGCCCTTGCCCTTGGATTTGGATCTAAAACCTGAAGAACCTGTACCTTGTCCAGAATTACTACCCACTGTAAACAGTGCATCAGAAGACATCTCCATGTCGCTGTTTAGTTGTCCCATAGCCTTCCCTTGAAGAGCCGAGATAACGGTATCGACACTCAGGGTTTTGTTCGTGCTGCACATGGTGTCCTTGAATGCCTCAAAAGACGCTGGGAGAGAATTTAGCAACATACATGCCTGTTCTTCATCTTTCATCACTTCCTCCATATCCAGCAATTTGCAAACCAATTTATTAAAGTTGCTGATGTGAGACTTCAGATCTCCACCCTCTGCCATCTTGAAGTTATACCACTACCGCTTCAAGTGCAAGCGATTTTCAGAGGATTTCTTCACATAAACATCCTCTAACTTCGCTCATAACTTAGCCGCAGTTTTCTCCTTCATGACGTTGTAGAGAACCTCATCCGTGAGACATAAACGGATCGATGATAAGCCTTCTTATCAAAAGTATTCCATTCATCATCTTTCATAGTAGACTTTCTCTCCTCAAGAGCACCATCTTCGCCTTGCTTGATTAAGGAACTCATCATCTTGATCTTCCATAACTCAAAATTATTTTTTCCTAAGTACTTCTCAATCTCATACCTGGTGCTCGACATTATTACTAATCCCTCAGATTCAGATCTGTGCCCCAACCGAACTTTGGCTCTGATACCACTTGTTGGAATTTTTAGCCTGCAGAATCACACAGATCTAGATCTAAGATAACAATCCAATGGCACCAAGCATACAAGAGAACACACAAATTTAACGTAGAAAACCCTTTCGGAAAAAAAAAACCACAGCACAAAGTGACAAAATTCCACTATGAAAGCATCAATTACAAAGAGAGAGGACTTAACCCGATTCGAACAACCTCGAATCTCACCCTTGCTACACACTTTGATAACCCTAGAACCCTTTAGAATACCTTTAGGAAGCTTAACATGCCCTAGAATAACCTAGGGACCCCTATTTATAGTTTAGGAAACTCCCTTTCACACCCTTGCGAAAGGCGACACCAAAATCTAAAGTCCGCATCGGATTCGGAAACGAATCTGCGTAACCTACGACTAGTTGTAGCTCTCCTACGACTGGTCGTAGCTCACCTACGACTGGTCGTAGACCTCGGAGAAAAATAGCACAATGTCACTGTACTTTGAGTCGTGCCAGGACTCGAACCTACGACTGGTCGAGCGCCTCCCACGACCAGTCGTGGCTGTCCCACGACCGGTCGAACGACCTCAAAAACTTCAGATTAAAGACTTCTCTTAACACACGCGCTGGATAGAATCTTGGCTAGGATTTCAGTTGTTATACGTTGTTTCAATGGGCTTCTCGACGGGTAGATTGGATCCTCAATCAATGCCCGATCACGAATCTATGGTGGTTGTTTTTCTGTGGGGAAGAAGTGACCAATAATGGCTAATTTACGTCCGATCATTCTTTCTTTGTTTCGAAGATAATGGACAATTTGGATTGGTCATATAGAGCTCAAGGATGTGAAGTTTCGAAGCTTCAAGGGCATTTAGCTGGTGGGTTCAGAGTTGAAAGGATTCACCCGAACCCACGTAATTTTTGGCAAGAAAAACAGACAAATATTGATCAAATCTAGTTCTTGTCAAGCATATCTTGATGCCAGAGTTTAATTATGGGTCCCACAATGCCCACAGTTCATATTTAATTTGAAATATATTTATTTCTTAGAGTTATCGTTCATGATAGTTATGGTAACTGTGAAGATAACACAGTGGATTCCTTCACTGATATCGTAAAATCACATTGGATGGTTGATGTCAATCCAATTGGAGGGTTTAGAATTTTCTAGGATCTCTCCCATGAATCGAAGAGTTGCGGGTTTCTATATGAAAAAATCACAAAAATAATCAGTTGTCAGTTAATCACAGGTTAAGGGTCCAATGGCCCATTTATAGTGCACTTGGATTCGTCGAATGGTGATTTAAAACCACTTTTCTATATCAAACGGTTAAAAAAGGTTACACTAATGATGGTGAGATCACTTTTAAAATCTTAGATTGAGCAGTCCATTGAGTTCTTTAAGTTGTCTAGGTGTGAAAGTACAGTTGGTCTTCTAAGTCAATGGTCAGGTTGTGTTCTATCAGGTGGAAGGTGCATGTGTAATGTGTACATGTGATTACCTAATCTTTTTCTGTTTAGAAACTATATATCCTCATTGAATTCTTCCTTAAGGATCCGAGAGCTCTAGAACCTAGCCCAGATATGTCCCGATACGAAAAGTAAACCAATTAATTCATTGGCGGCCGCCTATGGATTGAGATGTTAGTCGTTATTTGATTTTTTTTTTTTTGGTGAGGCATCTAACAAAAATATGATGACCTTTTGAATAAATTGTTGATCTTATGAATCAGCCCAACATTGACAATAAATGGTTCGATTGGGTTGAAGAAACATTGGTTAAATTTTCATTGTGATCGGATTTCCATAAATAGGTTTTCTAAAGATTGGTGTTGGGTAGGAACATGTATACCATAGAAAATTTTATATGATCAATGGCGCAAATGAAGCCATTGGAATTAGACTTTAATAGTGTAAACTACTCCTTAGTGCATCGGGATTAGGATGAAAGATTTAGAATCAAGGATGATCAGATGTAGATGGCTTAAATCGGATCTTTTGTCTATCTAATGATGATGTAGTGGTTCAGATTGAAATTGAACGGTTGGATAGCTTAAACTATCCTTAAAGAGTCTTCTCATCTGTTGGATTGATGATTAATCATACATATTATGATATATATGATTAGGGTGTATAAAAGTATGTGCCCACATATACATAAGGTCCTTGGATCATAATTTTAATAGTAAGTTAATATATATATATATATATATATATATATATATATATAATATATATATATATAATATATAGGAAAAAGGTACAATGTGCTTGAGCTGATTTTAACGTCCCATGAGGTCGAGCTGTGTGGGCCCCACCGTGATGTGTTTCGAATCAACACCGTGCATTTGATGCGTCCCCTTTAAATTATGGGATATTCCAAAAATCAGCCGTATACGGAACTCAGGTGGGCCATACCATCTAAAATCATGTGAAGACATGCTAAAAACATATAAAAGCACTTGGTGGGGCCCACATGAAATTTGCATGCGCCTGAAACTTGGTCTGAACCCTCATACAAGTGGGACACACATAATGGATGGGCTGGATTTGCAAACCACATCTCGGTGGGCCCAAAAAATGGTTATGAATGTTTTAATGGTGCAAGGCACCTCAACAAAATGGTTGTGTGTGTGTTATGAATAAGATAAACAAATCAGAATCTTGAATCAAGGTATATGTGGATAAATTTAATAATATCGTAGTTGATTCAATATAATTATGTGGTCCAAAAGCGAAGTAATCAATCAGATAACTTAATCACATGATGAATGATAAATCCAATGATTTGTTTGATAAATGATCGAGTACATTATGATATATGAGAGCCCAAAGTTAATTATAATGTGTATGTGTGAGTAAGTTTACATTCATGTGTGTTCATTTATACATCTTTTTTATAATAAAAAAGTTATTATTAAAATACATGCGTAGATGAGTACTCGTGTGCGAAAATTCTATTAATATTACAAGCGTATTCCTCTCATATTTTCTCAAGTACACTATTTAACAATTTGAATAAATAATCGACCGTATGGGAATGAGCCAATGTATCGAAGGATTTCATAAATATTATCCTAGTTATATAATTAATTAAAAAGTGTATTAGTATCCGACCATATCTATCGGTTCATCCATCAGCTATAAGAGTATAACTATATATTTTCTATACTTCTTTATATTCAACAATGAAGCTTCTACCAAAATTAACCTCGATCTTGAGGTATTTTCTCTCACTTTATGATATGAAGTATGCTTAATCGCAAGTCTAAATTGACCTATTACTCCCACCATAACCTTAAAGCTTTTAAATTTAATAGTGTTTAAAGCAACACTAGCTTGATTTAACTACTTAGTAATGTATTGAATTGTAATTTATTATCCTTATTCTATATTAGTTTTCAAGTGTTGTTTGAACGAGTCATTTTCTTTTATCCATTTGGTTGACGATATCCTTGGGATGTGGTCTACACTGCTTATAGATTAGCCCATGGCCACAAGCTCTTTTGGTGGTCGATAGTATAGATTGCTTGGTCGACCTAGGGTGTAAGTTGATTCACATTAACAAATGATCAATATTTATATTCTCATGAGCTTCTCATTTCATAAACTCTTCTTGAAGTATGATACGTGCTTTTTTTCTTGAATGTCTATTCATATACTTCATGACTTCATTTTGAATTTCTGGGGTAATGTTAGGACATGCTCCTACATTTGATCCTAATGTGTGCGTCATGTGTTACTTGTGCCATGTAATGCCACTAGTACTTACAAGCTTGCATAACTCACACACTATGTGAGTCTTTTTAGTAGCACTGCAGTAGTGCTTGTATTTCCAACATGGGTTATTCGATTTAGGTTTTAAAGAGTAAGATTAGGAAGAAAGAAGATGTAATCTTGAGAAAGAAAGAAAGAGGAAGCGAGAAGAGAGAAGAGAGAAGATGAGATCAGAGAGTAGAGAACGAGAGAGCGAGACGAGAGAGAGAGAGAGAGAGAGAGAGAGAGAGAGAGAGGGAGAGAGAGAGAGAGAGAGAGAGAGAGAGAGAGAGAGAGAGAGAGAGAGAGAGAGAGTGAGAGAGAGTAGTCTTCTTGAATTTTGAACTTGTGTTGTATTTGTAACTTGTAGGCTTGTAGACTTGTATATATAACTATAAGTTATAACTTGTAAGTTGTAAGTAGTAACTCACTAACTTCACTTTTTACTTGTAGTTCACTTGACTTCTCTCTTAAGTCTTGAAAAAATCAAACTTGAGAGAGAGAGAGAGAGAGAGATTAATTAATTAGAGAAAATAAGACTGAATGAGATAAAAGAGTAAGCAAGAATGAAAGAATGCATAGTGAATTTAAGTCTAAAAATGAAATTATGAGAGAATGAGTGGGTGAGAATGTGAGATATTAAGAATAAGAATCTAAGTCTAAGAGAGAATGTGTGTGGTGTGTGTGTGTGTGTGTGAGAGAGAGAGAGAGAGAGAGAGAGAGAGAGAGAGAGAGTGAGTGAGTGAGTGACGGATTAGAGGATTAGAGAGAAAGAGTAAGAGAGATGAGAATAAATGAATGAGAAATAAAAGAAAATTAACGAAGAAGAAGTGATCTTGATTCTTGAATTTTTATCTTGGCTGAAACTTGATTGTTGTCGGAACTTGGATGGTTGGACATTCGAACTTTGAATTTCGAATTCAAACTTAAATGATGAATCTTGAATCTTTGAACTTTGATTGTTGTTGTTGAACAATAAAATGAAAAACTTGAAAGAGTTCAAGTGTAATTTATAAATGGAAAATGAATAGTAAGAGAGAAACTCAAAAGAGATAATGATTGATAAAAAGATTAGAGTAAAAGAGAAAAATCTAGAGCTTTAGAGTTAGAATATAAAAATTGGAGGGCGGGTATAAGTGCCTCTTTATAAATAAAAGTACACCAAAAAGAAAAAAAAAAATAAATAAATAAATGAAGGGAGGGTATAAGTGCCTCTTTAGAGCTTACTAGATGAAGATATACGGATTACTTGGACATCACCCTGTGGGCTCGATCGTAAGGCTCTCTCACTAATCGCCTACAACCAGTTGTTTGGTGGCGTACAACCGTTAAAAAAAAAATGTTTGTGAAAATTGGTTGTAGGTGAAGTAAACCTACAACAAGTTGTAGGTGTAGGTCCTCCGTGCAAGGGCTAAAGGAAGTTAGGCAGAAATTCACTATCTAACAGGAGGGATATTTTTGAAATAATTGTGAGAAGTTATTTGATACTCTGGCATTAGATGATACTTGATACTCAAGCTCTCAGATATTTTATATGTGGCATACGGTACCTAAAGTTAAACTGACTAAACTGTGGAAACCGAGTGTTGCCAAGTTACAGTCTCAAATTGCTCGAGCAATCCTAACCTCTGATTTGTGGACACTTTTTTGTTGAAATAGGACCACTGGATAATTTTCATTTCTAGCTGTTCAATAAATATCTATCAATCTAGGAGATAAATACATGCACAAAGCGTGTCCATGTATGTTTAGTTGCTACTGAGCCGAGCTAGGCTTAAGAATCTGCATGCCCAACCCATAGGCTAAGGATCTGATCCCACAACCAAACCTGCCATCTTAGTAATCGGGCTTAGGCCAGGCTGAGAACACTAGGCAAACACTTGGCCCATCCGTGTTAAGTAAGAGAGCATGGATTGATAACCTATCTGAGTTGACTCGGATGAGTCAGGGTCTGGCCGGATCTAGTTTGACACCACGAGTCACCCCCAACTCGACTGAGTTAAACTAATTCACTTCAAACACAAGCGACTCAACTCGAGACCGAATAAATCACCCGAATTACTGAGTCTTAAATCCTTGCGAGTTAGGTTGTCATGGGTGTTGGTTGCTCGGTTTGTTTTTAATTATATGGGTATGCCAAAATCGATTTAGCGGCTTAATCCAAACAGATCAACTTTGACTCCGGCACTAAAATAAGCAGATATGTTCAATATGAACATATATGATCAGATTCTGGGAAGATCGGTAGCTTACTCAACCACTTGTAGAAGTTTATAATGATCAGGCGATGATTAGAGGGTGGGATTCTTCCTCCGAAGATGGGTTACATTCTGCCTTCCACAAGAAAGTATCATTAAAATATCAGTGCAAATCAAATAAAAGAAAAAACTCACAATTGGTTACTAAGAGCGACTGCAAGAAGTCTCTTGAAAGAATTGCTTGATATCACATAAATGACAAATCCAACATATGAGCGTAGACTTGCATTACAACTAAAGATTATAGCTAAAAATTACTGCTACTTCTAGAATAAGCTGAGTTCAAGTAAATTAATAAGATAAATTAGTTTATTTTTTAGATTGTTGTGATTTTGAGATGTTTTTGGGTTGTGTTTTCTCTGTTAAATTCTTCTGCTATATATAAATTTCTGTTGTAGCTTATTTCTCCATATCCTTCTTCAATTTATTGCAATAGTTATAACAGTAAAAAAAGCCTCTTTCTAGATCCATCTCTTGTTACATTCCTCTTTGCAACTATTCCTCTCTCGCTCGCTTGCTTCACTTTTGTTAGCCAAGGTTTTATTTTTATCACCTTCCATCGTCTTTTATATATTAAACAACTCGATTGCACTTCTTGTACATCGACCATAACATTTTGTCGACTATCTTTTAACGTGTAAAAATAGACTTATGCTAGTTGTAAACCCATAAAAAATGCTCTAAATCTTTGAAAAATCTTTTTATTCACTTCTTATTTCTCATGCAATATTATGTCACATGTCACTCCCTACTAGCTTCCTCATAATTGCCAAAATTAGGGTACAGCAATGGTCGCACATTGGGAACAAGCATTGGTCTAGCCCATTAGTTATGAGCCTACTCAAGATCGGTAAGTCAAGCCCAACCCAGTCCAAAGCATACCGAACTTGGGCTGGCTTGGGCCAGTTGCAACCCTCTCGCCACAGTCATACTATGAATAGCAGATGGTGTGGAAATATATTCATTGAGGAACCACCCATCTAGTTGCCCATACTATGAATAGCAGATGGTGTGGAAATATATTCATTGAATGATCACAGCCATCAAACCAGCGGTCGTGAAATCAATGGTGGAAAAAAAAAAGGGGGGGTTATGGGTAAAAGTGCAGAAAAGTAACGGCTAAGATTGGAAGATAAAATATGAGCAATCCATGATACTAAGATCCACTAAGATGGGCTAGGAGAGGTGACAGGCCGGGTAGGCCAACAGCTTTAAAGTCATAGATACTGTCACTTAAAACATGTAATAGAGGCCCGTGGGTCATGTAAGAGCGTGTATCTGAGAACAGGCCGATTTACATCGTTATTCTAACAGTGGCCTACTTAATGACTGGACTGGGCTAATTCGCAATGGGCATTGGCTAGGGCCATCCAGCCCAGACAACGGACTAGATTTTAAGCCTTGGCTTGGCCTTCAAGCCAAGTTTAGGATCCTGGGTCTTGGCCCACCTTAAGTACCTGGCTCATTGCCACCCCTACCTCTTAATAATCATATGTTTGATCATTGAGATTAGATAGGTTACAAGAAAGGGTTGTGATGAACCAGATAGCCACAACTGGACTTTCAGCCAGGCTTGGACCTTACAAGCATGTCCCAATCGATTTTCGGGTTGAGCTTGGGCTCAAGTCATTTTAGCCCAAGCTGGCCTGAACCTTACATGTACATGTGTTATATCCTATGAATATGCCAGTCCAATCTTTGATTAGGTAACCCATTAACATTGGTTTCATTCCTTATAGAACATATATTTATTTTTGCACGTATGGCTCATATGATCAATGGATAGATTAGGAACATTCAAGTGGGAAATATGGATTTATCATTATTCGGTCAGGTCGGGGCTCAACCAATATTTTGAGCTCAGGCTCGGCCTTGTTGGCTGATGTAGATCGGGTTGCAAACACTTTCATAGCAAAGATGGACAAGAGGAGGCACGATCCAACGCAGAAATGATCCAGTGTGTCAAGACCTTAAATCAGTCATATCTCACAAGTTGGGATGAGTTTTTTTTTACATATTATGTGTGATTTTGATGTAGTAGAAACTACTCAAGCCAACCAACTTGGCTATGCCAGGTTGCCCATGCAGGATTTGTGAGATTCCATTATATCAACAGTCAAAAGTCCCATTTAAATTAGCTTTTATTATTAATAATAAGTTTTAGTTTGAGTATAACTTTTGATCCTATGAGTTGTACAAGCCATATCCAACATGAAAATGGCCTTAAAAAGTTAAGAGAATAATGTGGTTGGGCTAAATTGGATAGTGACCACTTTTGGCCGAAACCATAAAGTCTACTAGAAATGGAGGCCGTCCATAAGTTTCCCAGTAAGTCATGTTTTTAGAGTGTTCGAATTGGAGTAAAAAACTCCTGTCTTAAATTTGAGCTTGTTATTCAAAGGGGTTGTATTTTTATATTTTTATTTTTTAAAATTTTTTGTATCAATCAAATTATTTTGAATTTATTAGAAATTATTTCTATTTTATCCGCATGGATTTGAGTAGAGCTGGGTAATCCTGATTCGATCCGGTGAATTTGACCCGTTCTTAACAGATTCGACGGGCTGAATTGGTGTGGATCGAGTAAAACAGTCCACATCCGAAAGGTTTTCAAATCGAGTTTGGATCCATACCTACCCGGACGGATCCAACCTGATCCATTGTTGGCCAGAGTTTACTGAGTGGGATAAAAGACAGAAGCGGATTTCCTGGTGTAAATCACACGAGCGGTGTAGGTACGTGTCGTGTGCGAAGACGGACGCGAATTGTCTACTGACAGCTTAGTAGCAAAATAGCTACTGACCGTGGTTCTGTGGGCCCAACACGATGTGTATCCTATCCATGCCATCCATCCATTTTTCCATAGTATTTTATAGTATTATAACAAAACTGAGGTAGATAAAAGCCTCATATGGACCACACCACAGTAAAGAGTAGTGATTGAACACTCATCCTTAAAAACTTCTAAGGACCTACAAGAGTTTTAGATTAAGCTGATATTTGTGTTTTTTCTTCGTCCAGGTGTGCTTGATCTAATCAACGGGTTGGATGACAAATAAACATTAAGTGAGCCCTACAAAGCTTTTAATGGTGGGCATTCAATCTATACTTTTCCTGTGGTGTGGTCCACTCTATATTTGGATCTCCCTCATTTTTGGGCTCATAGCCTATAATGATCTGCAAAAATAGATGGACGGCTAGGATAGAACCTATATATATCATTCTGGGCCCATAGAGCATCGTCAGTGTCCACCTCGCTACTGGCTCCGTAAGTACGCAATCCGCGTCCGTGCGAAGACGACTACTGGCGCTCCTCGAGCTCCAAGTTGTACGAACGGTTCAAACGAGATCAACGTTATATGGCCCAACAGTGGTGTATTTATCATATCTACACCGTTCATATGTTTTTAGAGATCACTGTAGAGCATTATCCAAAAAATGAATAATATCCAAGATCATCTGGACCACACCACAAATAGTAGCAGAGAATGATTTTCACCATTAAACAATTCGTGTGGTCCATTTGATAGTTAGATCTGTCTTATTTTTCATCTCAAGCCTTAAGATGAGCTCGCCAAATAGATGGACGGTTTGGATATAACACATATCAGACCCAAAGAACTTACTACCGTCAAACGTCAATGCTGCAAGTCATACTTGCGTGCTTTTCACGTCAACACATGTTCGGTACAGAAATTTGCGACTGTACGACCCATTTATTGCCCATTTGCGAGACGAAGCCCACCTCATTTTACATTTTACCTTGCAAAAATAAGCCCCAGCTGTACGGACGCCTCCCTAAAGGTCGAAAATGCCCCTGCTTTTTCCTTCAAGAGGGAAGACCAGCGCTGACGCTCCTTCAACTCTGAGTTGTACGAACGGTTCAAAAGATATCAAAAAGCTACATGGCCCCACAGTTATGTATTTATTATATCCACAACGTTCATCCATACTTCGAGATCATTTCGGAGCATTATCAAAAAAAAAAAAAAAATCATATCCAAATATCAACTGGTACACACCACAAAGAACAGCAGAAAATTGATTTTCAACGTTAGAACTTTTGTAGGGCCCACCATAACATTTATTTTCCATCCAATCTATTCATAGGGTCAAAAAGACCTGGATGAACAGGAAAAACAAATTTCATAATGATCCAAAACTTCGGTGGCCTCTGAAAGGGTTTCAACGGTAGACATTCAATCCTCCGAAGCCTTTTACAGTGTGGTCCACTTGATAGCTAAATCTGTCTTATTTTTCATCTCAAGCCTTAATACGAGTTTGCCAAAGAGATGGACGGTTTGGATATAATACATACCTCACAATAGGACCCACAAAAGCCGTGGAGATTACAACAACAAAAAAATTTAAAAAAAAAAAAAAACCAGGAACTTATAGCTACAGATTATAACCGTAGCCATATCCGTAACTCCTGCCATTTCGATATGTCATTTTATATATATCGAAGGTCTTTCGATTATTAATCGAAAAAGATCCAGACAGTCCAGCGAGTTTGCCTAAAAAATCCTGCAATTTTCAATATATATCGAAGTGTATTCGATATGTATCGAAGCTATAGCTACGGATTATAGCCGTAGCCATAACTGTAGCCCCTGAAAGTCTATGCAATTTATTTTATTTTATTTTTTTTTAATTTTTTACATGGGAAATTTGTTCTACCTATAATTTTCTCTAATACATATTTATATAAATATGTATATATAAGCATATAAAAAAAAAAATTCCCTTTTTTTTTTTTTTTATTTCTTTATTCATTTAACAAAAATATCTTTTAAACCGAAATTAGTAACTTGACGTACCATATATGATTTTTGGGTAGGAGAAGCTACTTTAGCCAACTAACCTTGTTATTTTGCAAGATTCCATCAGGTCAATGTCGAAAATCCATTTCATTCACTTCGCGGACAATTTTAATCAGTTTGCGGTCAATTTCATTCATTTCACCGTCCAATCGTTGCACTTCACGGTCATTTTCATGCATATCACGGTCATTCCTGCCTATTCCGTGTTGATTCATGGTCATTTCGGCGCATTTCACGGTCAATTCCCTTCATTTCATTGTCATTTTTATGCATTTCACAGTCAATTCGCTTCATTTCCACGCATTTCACGGTCATTCCCACATATTCCGTGTTGATTCACGGTCATTTCGACGCATTTCATGGTAATGCCCCTTCACTTCACAGTCATTTTCGTGCACTTTACAGTCCATTCGCCTCACTTCACGGTCATTTCCATGCATATCACGGTCATTCCCGCCTATTCTGTGTTGATTCACGGTCATGCCCCTTCACTTCAAGGTCATTTCCGCGCATTTCACGGTCCAATCGCTACACTTCACCGTGAAATGCATCGAAATGACCGTGAATCAACACGGAATAGGCGGGAATGACCATGAAATGTATGGAAATGACCGTGAAGTGAAGCGAATTGATCGTGAAATGCATGGAAATGACCGTGAAATGAAGGGAATTGACCGTGAAATGCGCCGAAATGACCGTGAATCAACATGGAATAGGCAAGAATGACCGTGAAATGCATGAAAATGACCGTGAAGTGAAGCGAATTGACCGTGAAATGCATGGAAATGACCATGAAATAAAGGGAATTGATCGTGAAATGCGCCGAAATGACCGTGAATCAACACGGAATAGGCGGGAATGACCGTGATAAGCATGAAAATCACGGTCAGTCCTGCCTATTTCGTGTTGATTCACGGTCATTTCGGTGCATTTCACGGTCATTTCCATGCATTTCATGGTCAATTCGCTTCACTTCACGGTCATTTTCATGCATTTTATGGTCATTCCTGACTATTTAGTGTTGATTCACGGTCATTTCGACGCATTTCACGGTCATGCCCCTTCACTTCACGGTCATTTCCGCGCATTTCACGGTCAATTCGCTTCACTTCACGGTCATTTCCATGCATTTCACAGTTATTCCCGCCTATTCCGTGTTGGTTCACGGTCATTTCAACGCATTTCACGGTGAAGTGTAGCGATTGGACCATGAAATGCACGGAAATGACTGTGAAGTGAAGGGGCATGACCGTGAAATGCGTCGAAATGACCATGAATCAACACGGAATAGGCGGGAATGACCGTGAAATGCGTGGAAATGACCGTAAAGTGAAGCGAATTGACTGTGAAATGCATGGAAATGACCGTGAAGTGAAGGGAATTGACCGTGAAATGCGCCGAAATGACCGTGAATCAACACAAAATAAGCAGGAATGATCGTGATTTCCATGCATATCACGGTCATTCCCGCCTATTCCGTGTTGATTCACGGTCATTTCGGCGCATTTCACGGTCAATTCCTTTTATTTCACGGTCATTTCCATGCATTTCATGGTCAATTCGCTTCACTTCACGGTCATTTTCATGCATTTCAAGGTCATTCCCGCTTATTCTGTGTTGATTCATGGTCATTTCGACGCATTTCACGGTCAATTCCCTTCACTTCACGGTCATTTTCAAGCATTTCACGGTCAATTCGTTCATTTTCATTTTCATTCCATTCATTCACCATTCCGCCTATTCCGTGTTGATTCACGGTCATTTCGACGCATTTCACGATCATGCCCCTTCACTTTACGGTCATTTCGCGCATTTCACGGTCCAATTGCTACACTTCACCGTTAAATGCGTCGAAATGATCGTGAACCAACACGAATAGGCGGGAATGACTGTGAAATGCATGGAAATGACTATGAAATGAAGTGAAGCGAATTGACAGTGAAATGCGCGGAAATGACCGTGAAGTGAAGGGGCATAACCGTGAAATGCGTCGAAATGACCGTGAATCAACACGGAATAGTTGGGAAAGACCATAAAATACATCGAAATTACCATGAAGTGAAGCGAATTGATTCACGGTCATTTCGACGCATATTCTGTGTTGATTCATGGTCATTCCCGCATATTCTGTGTTGATTTACGGTCATTTCGACGTATGTCGCGGTCCCGTGTCTTCACTTCACAGTCATTTTCGTGCATTTCGCGGTCCAATCGCTTCACTTCACCCCATTTCCATGCATATTACGGTCATTCCCGCATATTCTGTGTTGGTTCATGGTCATTTCGACGCATTTCGCGGTCCCGCGTCTTCACTTCACGGTCATTTTTATGCATTTCGCGGTCCAATTGCTTCACTTCACCCCCATTACCATGCATATCACGGTCATTCCCGCATATTCCGTGTTGATTCACGGTTATTTCGACGCATTTCACGGTCCCGCGTCTTCACTTCACGGTCATTTTCGTATATTTCGCGGTCCAATCGCTTCACTTCACCCCCATTTTCATGCATATCACGGTCATTCCCGCATATTCCGTGTTGATTCACGGTCATTTCGACGCATTTCGCGGTCCCGCGTCTTCACTTCACGGTCACTTCCGTTGCATTTCGGGGTCCAATCGCTTCACTTCACCCCCATTTTCATGCATATCACGGTCATTCCCGCATATTCCGTGTTGATTCACGGTCTTTTCGACGCATTTCGCGGTCCCGTGTCTTCACTTCACGGTCACTTCCGTGCATTTAACGGTCCAATCACTTCACTTCACCCCCATTTCCATACCTATCATTGTCATTCCCGCATATTCTTTGTTGATTCACGGTCATTTCGACGCATTTCACGGTCCCGCGTCTTCACTTCACTGTCACTTTCGCTTATTTCGCGGTCCAATCGCTTCACCTTACCCCCATTTCCATGCATATCACGATCATTCTCACCTATTCCATGTTGATCACGGTCATTTCGACGCATTTTGCGATCGAAATGAGTAGATATCACTTGGTAATCCCCATCCCACACCCGAGCACACCACATGAGTAGGCGAACCCATGACCTCGGTTCAGAAATGCACGCGGTCTATCACTTAGCCACGAGTGGGCAAAGAAGACAATTTATACTCATGTAACAAAAAATTGTACATGCCAATGCATGGAACTTAGATTCAACATTCCAAACCATTGGCTCCACTTAACAGAAGTCACATAAAACTAAACAAAAATAATAATAATAATAAATAAATAAAATCAATTGATGTCCTAACTAGGTAGTTGGTTGACATTTAATATATGCTTAAAACAAGTAATATATCACGTTTGAATTCAACAAGGAAACATGAATTTAGATTATGAGCCATGTACACTGAATTTGAAAATTTTAGACATCTGAAAATGACTCTTTGAAACTACAACAGCGCTATGTGAACTGAATTTGAAATTTTTGGACATCTGAAAATGACACATTGCTTGAAACTACAGTACCGTAACGGTCTATATGCATATGAGAATTTGTGGGCCACACCATGATGATCACGTGATACAACCATTTTCCAACCAACCTAGGACACAACATCAAGATCAATGGACAGCCAATGGTTCGACTCATTACATTGGTGTGGACCACCTATTGAGTGGGTCAGCCTGATTTTCATAAAAGACAATTATCATGTTGTAGACCACCTTTTGCAAGGATAGGATATTCTACAAATACGATATGTTAGTGGAAAGAAAAGGTTGTATCAGAACTTATATTGCAGCCGGTGTATGTTATCGTTTTTCAATATTATATAGAGTTGCATGATACTCAGGCTACATATGATGCTTGGTATACATGTACTCAGAAGTTGTACACGTGCCATACACTAGCTCAAATTAAACCCACTATATTGTGGAACTCACTCTTGCCAATTGATACTCATAACCTGTGATTAATGGACACTTATTTACTGAAATAGATATTTTTCATTTTTAACCGTCCAATAAGTGTCCACCAATCCGGTATTCAGATAATTAAGAAAGAAAAAAAAAGGTGCAATTTATGGATTATGATACATCCAAACTGGCAACCGTAACATGCATAGTTGAGTTTGACTTGTATACCATGTATGCAATTTCTAAGTAACTTGCATGTGCCTGCGTATCATCTTCACATTCTGCCAGAGTATTAAAGGTTTTTCTGTATTATATCTGTGATAGAAATGGGAAAACAAAGGCATTTTTCCGTGAATCAATGTCACGAGGTGAATGCAGACTTTAGAGTATTGGAAATCAGGTGATCCAAACAGCATGACAGTGATCTCGTGACTAGCTCCGTCTTGAGGTGGTATTAGTATATCTCGTTCATGCCTCGTACATGAACTATCCCTTTGTGGGCCCAGAGGTTATTCAGTCTATACAAGTGGCCCATATTTCAATAGTTGAACTATTGATACGATGGGCCTCTCCAGGAATGACCCATTTGCCAAAAAACCCACATATTGAAAGATTCTAATATTGGATTTTTCCTTGGTTGAGTATGAACCGTTGATGTATTCTCTCCTATGTTCTATCTTATGATCACCTACGGTAGTGGTACGATTCCTCCAATCCTTAGATTTCTCGTATGTGAACCCTTCTTAGTGGGTTACAAAACGTCAATGTTTTAGATCACTTAAATATGGGCCCACGTGACCTCATTTGTGCTCCATAAAATTCAAATGGTAATTTAGTTTATCTGGATAAGACGTTTGTACTTGTTTGGAAAGCAGAAGATGTTATAGGCTTTTGCATTTATTTCTTTGATAAGTAAATATAACTTTAGAAGTAAAAAAAAGTTAAGTGGATATAACCTTTTAAATAAAAAATTTAGAAGAAAATTATTTTCATTTATAGGATTGCAAGCCAAACAGTTTTAAAGGTAAAGGAAAAGTAGTTTTAACCTTCTTTTATTAAAAAACACAAGTGGAAAGGGTTTACTTCCTCTGTTGCTAATATCAATTTACCTCTTGCTTATATTGTTATTTTTTTGCTTCCGCTTATATTTCATAACTTATCTGGATTGTCATCAATCAAAATCTTAAACTTTTGGGTCCTAGCCTATTCAAAATGCTGCATTTGCTAGGCCTAGCAAATTACCTTTAATCAGCAGATAAGTTACAAGGAGTTATGTATGTATGACATCCAACCCATCCAATAGGTTGACTCCACATGAGGATTACCCAGCAAAAAAATCAGATCGATTTTCTAATCATGTGAACAACAACATAGAAAGTAATAGATAGTCATTGGTATATTAAAAATACATATATGGCCCACCTAATGGATGGATTTGGATAATTTTTGTACAAGATTATTCTCGAGCAAACATGGGCCACAATCTTTTGGATAGGTTAGATGTGGGACCCACATACCGTATGGACGGTGAATTACTGGTCCAACTGGCTGTTGTACTGCATGCTGGTACTGTAACCTTTGGCATAACACCATCCTGCATTGGGTGCTGTCATTGGAGATAACATGCCATTGAGTGATTGCCATCACATTGGAAAACGCCATGCAACTACATGCATTTAAATCAGCTACCTTTAATTTAATGGGCTTGGATAGTACATGTTGCAATAACATTATCTTATTTTTATTTACAAAAACACGTTTCATTGAATTCGTTATAGAGAACTGATCAGCCACAACACGTTGAAGTCCAACTCAATTACCTACACATTTTGCGAGGTGAAAGCAAAGACCAGTGAAAAAGGCATAAAACAATAGATGGTAGCATACAATCAGTCCAAGGCCAATGTGATTAGTTTGTTGGGGAATTGCAAAAGCACGTGGAGATAAATCAAGCAAAGTATTCTAACAGCACCAATAAGCCAATCACAATGACTCCTAATTTAAGGTGGAAAAATATTTTGTAGGGAAAAAATCATAGCATAAAGCAACAAATATTACTATAAAAGCATAAATTACAACAGATAGAGAGAATACCCAATCTGAACAAACCTCAAATCTCTCCTTACAAGCCCTTAATAACCATATGAATGAATTAAAAAGCTAACGTACACCCCTATATATATCCTTAGGAAGAAAAACAATGGAAATCGGAAACAAATCCCACAAATACGCAACTCTGCGCATTTGTTCGATGTCACTTCGATGGGACTTCGATGGCATCGACAGACCATCGATAGCATCGAACTAATGACCAAAACATTCCAAAGACTAAACATGAAATTCCTGAATTTTATCAATGCCATCGAGCATGCCTTAGATGTTATCGAACAACCTTCGATGGCATCGATCAACCTTCGATAGCATTGAACAGGGCACCTAAAGTGTCAAGCAACCAACTCGATAAATTTCGGACTTATACAATGGCATCAAGCCGAACTTCAATGACATCGAAGGTTGATCGACAGACCATCGATAGCATCGAACTAATGACCAAAACGTTCCAAAGACTAAACATGAAATTCCTAAATTTTATCAATGGCATTGAGCATGCCTTAGATGTCATCGAACAACCTTCGATGGCATCGATCAACCTTCAATGGCATCGAACAGGGCACCTAAAGTGTCCAGCAACCAACTCGATAAATCCGAACTTATACAATGGCATCAAGCCGGACTTTAATGACATCGAAGCCCGCTCGATGGCATCGAACTGTCATCGATAGATATATTGATTTACAAATTTAAGACATCAGCCAACAACATGGTTCACTCCAGAGAAGATTAACTAGAGTAGGGTGACAGCATTTTAATTCATAATAACTGCCTAAAAACAATTAGGATTTTGTGGATTCAGGTCATACATGCAACAATACAGATTAATGACTTGGACGAGTCTAATGCGATTAGTCCAAATTAACTTGGACTCAATCGGACCTTCTTATGGTTCAAAAACACAAGTCACACCAACTTCACAAAGTAAGACTGATTCACCTTTGACTTAGGCTGACAAGTTAGCCAAGTTATGAAGTCTTGAATCTTTGAACCAGAGTCATTGTTATTGTCACGCTTTAAAATCCGAGTATCCGAATAGGATTATTCAAAGCCCGAACTAGAGTCATTGTTAGTCTCCCAAGGAGCCACCGGCAGGAGTAAACGTAAGTCCTTAGATTATGAACGAGGTTATTGGTTAGTTGATAGAAAATCAACTCAAGCCTCTTGCGAGAGCCTCTGGCTGGAGCGTAGATAAGATCTTTGTGCATGGATGTAAAGGTTAGAGGTGAACTTGATTTAAAACTTCCGTTAGTGATATCTAGTACACTCACGGGTTAAGAGCGTCCGCCGAGAGTAGAGTAAGAAAACCGAAGCACAATACATGATTGGGTTATGGATCATCTTTAAGCACTTGTTTAATTATGCTCATGTGATTGAACGTTTAATTATATTATGCATGATTAGATGAATGTTAAGAGTTGTTAGGTAGCACATCTCACACATACATGTATACTATCATGTTTATAGACTAGTTATTTAATTGTCATATCTTTTGTAGTCTATATGATTGGACCTTCTATTGGCTTGGAAGTCTTAAAATTAATTATATTACTTAGTTTAATTTACATATTAGTTTAAGTAGGCAATTGTATTTAAAAGATAAAAATTTTATTTGGTTTTTAATCAACTCCTCCCTCCTCCTCTCTCTCTCTCTCTCTCTCTCTCTCTCTCTCTCTCTCTCTCTCTCTCTCTCTGCTAGATCTCTCTCTCTCTCCTCTCTCTCTCTCTTCAGCCTTCATTCCTTAGATCCGTTAAGCTGCCGTGCATAGCCCGTGGTCCTCACCACGTCCAATTTCATCAACTTCATAACGTATCCATATGTCTGAACCCCTATTTATACTATTTTTCCATTAACTAAAATTTTCACTCAGATGCATCACATGTGAAGCAAAATACGAGCCCTAACTCCTTATTACAAATGGAGATTTTAATGGTAAATTCAATGCCCGTGCTTCACATGTGAAGAAAATACGAAATCCAAACCTTCTTACTTCAATGCCCAGTTAAAAGCTAGATTTAATGCCAACACTAGAAGTTTCAGCCTACTTAAGCACATCTCATGTTGAGGCTCACATTGATACCTACATTCCTAACTAAAATATTTTATACATAAGCGAGTTATGTAGTTAGAATATCATTCATTAGATGTATACTTAAATGGTTCAGATAATGAATGACTTAGATTTCTAAACAAGCAGTCAACATGGCAGATTCAAACTCAACCGTCTAGATGTTACAGTTCACCACTGGATGATTTTGATGGATTGGACTATATATTAGGAAAGACGTTACGGACTAAACTTTTCAGATAATTTACATTGATGTGAGGATACATTGGATAGTTGATAAATGTGTAAAATGATATTTGAATGGCCCAAACTGGTGAAGTATATGGAGTTCTAACATTAACTATGTCTTTGAAATGTAATCTTAATAAATAAATAAAAAAATTTTTAAAATAAAGCAACATGGGTTGTTGGACCTGCCACGCTTCTTCTAATCTTTTTTTTTTTAAAACTTATATTTATATTAATTTATTTCTTCTATTTTTCACATGTGTGTCACATGCGTGTGCCATGTGAAAGGTGGATGGTGTGTGTGGTCTAGATGGATAGGTCAAAATTTATCAAGGTCATTACAGCTAATGGTGTAACATCCTAGATTTTTCACTATTTTGGATTTCCAAAAATCCTTGAAATTTTCTTTCTATAATTAGTTTATAATATCACTTACTGACCATTAGCACTCAATGTTAGTTGTACACGGCTGGTACCAGTAAAGAACCGTACAAGTCCAATTAATCAACCATAAGAAGCCAACGAATCCGCCCGGATCTTGACTAATAAACTAAATCAACCCCGTTACTCATTTAACCTAAAACCAACGGTTTAGAGTAATCATGACCAAATCTCCACTTTCACTAGTTATAAATGGGTCACACTATAAACATAGTTAATCTAAACCCTAATAATTGCCCACGAGAAATCTCACTACCAAATTTATTCCAAAAATGCCCCAATTCTCCGAACAAGCTCTAGACCGCTCGTTGGTGGGCCACTAGTTCCAACCCATTCGGGGATAAATACGTAGGGAAACGTCCATCGCGGGAGTCGGACCTGGGTACTGCCTAGAACCGCTTAACTTGAGCCAAAGAACGAGTCATGAGATGCGCAAATACCCCAAAGAAATGAGCTGGAACTTAAGTGAATTGGGTCATCTACTCTTATGCAAAGTTGGGGATTTCGGACCGTCGGTTTATGATCAAACTTCACACGTGTAGTGAGGATATTTTTCTGCTCATATCTGTATAACCGCGGCCCCGATCGACCATCGACGACCGTTGAACAGACTTCTCATCATATCTGTTGATTGGCACATCCAAATGGCGGGCCGATCATATCCATACGTAGATCATCATTAGGGCTAACTATCCCATGGTGTATATTGACTTGTACACCCCATAGTGGGCCCTATAGGCTAGAAAAACCCCTCCCATAGCGTTAGTATAGTAAAAACCTAACACTTGGAGCCATTGGCACCAAATCTAGCATTATAAAAGGGCCTTATTTGGGGCACCCCTCTTCCCACACGATTTTTCATCTTCAAAGGGGAGAAAGAGAGAAAGAGTGAGAGAGTAAAGAGAGAAGAGAGAGAGCAAGGAGAGAAAGAGAGAGTGAAGGAGGGCAAGGGTGGACCATAGATCAAGGTGGGCCCAAGGGAACTCAATCTTGCAACTCTCTATCCCTTCTCCAAAGGAAAACCCTACAACACAACCACAAGAATCGTTCCGTTGATCGTCTAGGAAAGATGCATCATCCTTTTTCTTAAAACTCTTGTGTTGAGAAGGGATTGACATGGATTTCTAACATGCAAATGTATGCTTTAGGGATTTCGGCCGATCGACTCCAAATCCACCCTCCTAGGTCGTTCCCAAGATCTAAATGATCCATAGGTGCGGACTATTATTCTTATGAGGCCTAGCACCAATTTTAGTATGAATCTAATGATTATGATTGCTTAGATGATGAATTTGAAGAATCTAGAGAAAACCTAAGCTAGACCTTACGTTGTACATCCTCTCAACTAATATGGATTGATTATGACATGTTTGTTATTCCTCAACATGTTTGACGTGGGTTTGATGAATGCATGTTCGTTATTGCTTAATTCTTGTTGGTGATCCCTTATAGCTTATTGGTTACTCTAATCCTTGTTGTATGTATGTGCTTGCTTAAGTCCCCAATGTATATTATGCTAGTATTAGTTCTTATTGCATGTTCATGCTATGAATCATTTATAGATCTTGATCTCCTTGCTAACTCACACGACACACATGCACGTTTATCTCGTAATATTGTTAGTATTTACACTTATAGGAAAACTTGAATTTTTATGTTTAGAAAATATGAATGCATGACGTCATTTGTGTTGGATGTTAAATTTGGAATCGTTGAAGTGAAGCGTTATGGAATACCATCAAACCCTAGGTTGGTCAGACTGAGGTGAGAAGAAGGTGGCCCCATTGGTAGGGTTGCCTTGAGGCTAGGCCAGTGGTTTTGGGCGAGTGCAGATGGGCGACAATAGTTGGAATACATGGGTCGTTTGTACCCGATGTCGTCCGTCTTGTACACGCCTGGACTCGCAAGGCCTAATCCGTGTATTGACTAATCATGCTTGTTAACCATGTTTGTCAACGCCTGTATGGAACGTGGCACACCCTTCAATCATTGGAGTCCATTGACACCCATTTGAAATCGATCCACCGACTCGTGAGCATGACATGGTAGAATGGGACACTGTGGTCGAGTTGTCGGCCTACTCTGGGGTGACACGCCTCCCCATAGTGACTGCGAGCGATCCCTTTCTTAGCACTCCCCATGTGCTTGAAGTCGGGGGATGGGGAACCCAACGGGATCAAGGATCGCGGGGTCTTGGCCTCACACGTTGGGGGTTTTGGCCTCGCAACCAGTTCAGGGTATTAATATGTGGGGTGTATCAGTTTTCTTAATCTGCTGGATAAATGGAATTAACTAAGAACTTGGCTAACATTATCTCGCATCGCACTAGCTAAGTTGGCGACTCGGCAGTCGAGGTCGCTCTGAGGGAGTGTTGGTCATACGCGATCGTTAGATGGAGTCGCTCGAAGGAGTGTTTTAGCAAAGGCATGCATCATATCATCCATCACGCACACGCATTAATAAGATTTGTTAGGCGCTTATGAATGTATTGCCTTTCATTAAATCCATAATTTAATTGATGTCTGTTGTAACTTAAGAGTTAGCACCCACTGAGTTGATCACTCACTCTCACTCTGGGACGGTGTTTTAAAACATCCACAAGACTCTTTAATAGCTGCAGGTAGCGATGAGTTCGAGGAGCCTGACGGCGCAAGTCTTGACGAGGAAGATGAGCTATCCTATTTCCATATGATGGGCGGTTCTCCGTAGAGTTCACGGGCGAACTTGGATCTCCGAGTAGGGGTTCAGCGCAACATTCTTTTGAATATATTTTTATATTTTTGTTGGGCAACGCCTTGTGCGACCCATTTATATTTTTGGACTTATATATATACTAGATCTCTTTCATTTCAGTAGACTTGTGTGGTTGTGCTTCATGTTCCAGGAAATTTCAGTATATGCATTTTAACCTGATTAAATGCATATTAATAAAAATTGATTATAAGTAACACTCGGGAACTCGGGAGTCGAGTGTATGCACGACCCCCGATTTTCAGGACATTACAAATGGGGAGGCCTAGTCCTTGGTGCCATTTACAATTTTTTGAGCTTGTTTTAAGTAAGGACTTGGAGCAGGACTAAGCTCAATTGTGATGTGAGGCTGACCCAGAGTTAGTGGGTGACCAAGCTGATCAAGAAAATTGTTTCTAATTATTTTATTATAAAATAAATAAGTAAAATACAATTGTTAGAAAATTCTTACCCATTTGACCTCTTTCAAGAAAATTCCTTTTCACTCTCATCCTTGAGTCAACTCAATCAGTTTATTAGGCCAAGTTGAGTTAGAAGTCAACCTGAAAAGCAAGGATGAGTCACACTATTTTCCCAACCCAATTATCAAGCGGGTGCTTTGATTGGGCTAAGTGTAAGGCAGACTATGAGTAACAAAGTACTATAGACACCTCGTGCAACAATAATGTACCGCTAATGCAAAAGCACTACATGTGTGTGGCAACTTGGGACCTTGGTCGAAAAGTAAAATTGTAATTCCATGAAAGAATCACATTCTTGCTAGGCGCACATAACGCATTTTCATTGGCAACGTGTTATCACTGCATGAGATCCCCATTGCATCTTACTAAACATAATCTTCAATCGACCCACCCGATTTAAAAACTAGTTGAAGTCCTTTAAATTTTTTAATTTTTGTTAGCTTGTTAGTACACCCAATGTCGATTCACACTTCACTGTTAGTCACCGCTGGAATCGAAACTAAGACCTCAGTGTTGAAACGAGGTATCTTTCACTCAGTCTACCACTTGAGCTATGAATCTGGGTGTAAGTCCTTTAAATTTAGTTTGATTGGCCATCCAAAAACGATGTAAGGTAATTGATTACATACAACGTAAGTTTATAAGATGTTGATCTAAAGCCTTCAAATATGTGAGCATGCAAACGACACAATACTGCAAGCATGTGCTCCAATGCATGTTTGTAATGCAGCTATTATTAATTGATTGACACGAAATGATCTGTTGCATCCCGCTTTCATTATCCACGTGGGCGCCATTATGACAGCGGATGTATTTTGTAATAAATATGTAATGTGCACGTGGGTCTTTATGGCTTAGTGGTAGACTAACAAGAGTTTCAACACAAATATCATGAATTCGAGTAGAGAATTTCAACACAAAGGTCATGAATTCGAGTACCCATTGTGGTGTGATGTGAGCACGAGATGGAGTGCTCTAAAACTTCTTTGGCCCCTGAGAAGGTTTCAATGGTAGGTGGGGGCTCACTATGATTTATATATTTTATCCACTCTGTCCATCCATTTTACCTGTTAATTTTAGGACTTAAGCCAAAAAATAAAACATATATATCCAAAGCTCAAGTGGCCTTAAGAAGATTTCAACGGTGGTGTGGACTTGACCCTTAAAATGAGCTAGAAAAACAAATGGACGGCATGGATAAACCATATACATTGCCCAACAGAGTTTACTCAGTACTATGAAGCGTACGGAGTTACTCAATACATAATCCAATTTCATGTAAAACATACATTCCAACAAGCCCCATAGATCTTAGGGCCTGTTTGGACGGACGGATTAGATCGGATCACTCGATCCCATCCTCGTAACCCACACGCGTGTTTGGACCGTGGATCTGAACCGAACTGCCATAGCCCAAGGGATATCCGACGGTATTCAGCAAGACGCCTGGGAAACAGCACCATCCATCCGTCTTCCTTGAGCCCTGTCCATCGTTAAGACGAGGGATTCGGAGAGATTATCTTCGTCCCACTCATCCACATACAGGTGATGCATAGATTCAGCCTTAACCGGTTGAAATGGGAAGTTAGGATTGTTGTAAATGAAAGGTTAAGATGCGTGGATTCAGTCTCACACATCTTACGCCAGCGAGGCATAAGCTTTCCACTTTCGAAAATCCCCCACATGCTGCTCATCTTGCGTTCGAGGCCGAGCTCGTACACGTGTGCATCATCAGGTGAGAACTCCAGGGTTTTGATTGAAACCCCCCGCCAAACACAATGGACGGTTCCGATCATTGAAGGGGGTTCTCAATGGTGGGCCATGTCTCGGCCAAACGGACATTGTCTGTTCAAATTATTTCAGGCGGGAGAAAGCTCCCAGCCTTCCTGCCATTTTTATGCTTAATCCCATGTGTTCCCAAACACTCCCTGTATTGGAGTTGCCGATGGCAACATCCCATCTGCCATCCCAAACAGATTTTGTGGTTCATCCCGGGATAATCTGATCCATCCAAACAAGTTTCGAACATCGTCCCAGGATTCGGCAATCCGGTGGAACTCAATTCCATCCACTGACATCACCATCATTACCTTAAAATTGATCCCATCCCTCCAAATCCCGCTCAATCCGCCTGGCCAAACAGGCCCTTAGGGTATCACGAGATTCTGTCTGGTAACCCTGGCATATAATTTTCACGAGTCCATTCATCGCACAGTCCACACCATTAAAACCACTGGAGGCCATGGCCCAGTATATAGATGAAGCCTACATAAATACCTTCACAAAAGTTGCACACGCCTCCTAAGTATTCTTTTAAATTTGTAACTCTCATATTACTCATTACGTGGGTAAATTTGTTCATAACTCTCTTATTTCTATTGGCCTTCCAACAGATTATCCATGGCCACTGCAATTTTACATAGGGAAGAAAACTCAGAAAAACTTCCATTGTCTTAAAGAAAACTTGTTATGAAAAGAAGATCTTCTCTCTCTTTTTAATATAATGAGTTATAAATTTATAGAAATACATGGATGAATTTTACAATTGATATGAGGAGATTTTACTAAATTACTTTTACAAACTCCTTACTGTACAATATCAATATTTCCATATGGTGTAGGTCTGTTGTAAGATGGATGACACCCAAGTACTTAATTAGAGATTACATAGAAATTGTTCATACAGCATGGATTTAGTTTAATTTAACAATTAAAAATTTAGGTACCGGTTTAGATATATCATGGACTAAAAATTACACTTTAATGGATCACCTAACCATCAGATGGTGGGCATTTATTCAACGGTTAAAAAAAAAATCCAATCGTCAGGACATGCATCATAGCGCTATTGACATAGAAATAGTGTTGGCATAGACAGCATTGCGTTTTCTGCGCTTAGAAGCTATGCAGATGACATAATCATCAAAATATCACTATTTTAGAGAAGTGTTTGTTGGCTTGGTTCTGCAGATAGCAAGATTCCGAGAAGGGCAGAATCTGCCTGTTTTAATAAGATTGCGTGTGAGAGTATGTGACTCGGTAGCCACGGGAGTTTAGGAAATGAATGAAATCCAACCGTACATAAGATGCTCAGTCTCGTGTTCACGTTCGATCCGAGAATTGAAAAGATTAGCAAAAACATGTGTGCCCCACCTTGTGAGCAGTTGTAAAGGGGACGTTTGCCAGGACGTAGTGAAAGATACCTTTGTTTCAACACTGAAGTCTTGGCATCGATTCCCTAGTGAGGGTGGCAATGTAGATCCATAGCTAAGTGGCAAACGGAGTGAAAGATACCTTTGTTTCAACACCGAAGTCTTGGCATCGATTCCCTAGTGAGGGTGGCAATGTAGATCCATAGCTAAGTGGCAAACGGAGTGAAAGATACCTTTTTTTTGAACACCGAGGTCTTGACATCGATTCCCTAGTGAGGGTGGCAATGACACCACAACAAGCAGTGGTGACAATGACACCTACCGTTGAAGTCTTTTTAGGGCCTGCCGTGATGTTTGTTTAACATCCAACCTGTTCGCAAGGTTACACAGACTTGATGAAGGCCTCTCAAGAAATTTTCAACGGTAGCCATTGAATCTCCACTTTCCATCTGGCTCCCTTATATGCTCATGCCTTAAAATTATCCGTAAAAATGGATAGACGTCATGGATAAAGTATATACATCGAGGTGGGCCCATAAAGCCCCTGTCAGACCCTCCCTCTCTAACTGGTCCTGTTGGGGCAATACCCAATCCGCGTCGCCCTTAGTTGCATACACGGCCCACTGTGGTGTGTGCATGCAATCTGATCCGTTCATATGATGCAGCCTGTGAGGATGGAGTGACACGCCAAAATTCAGGACATTTCAAAACTAAAATGAGAGTGATTTAGAGGTTTCTAAGTATTACACTATTTCCTCTAGTTTGGGCCACTTGTGCTGGATTTGTGTATTTATTGGGATCATTGCCAACCGTGTGAACCTCAAGCCCAACCCTTCCTCACCCGGAAGCGGATTGGCTGGTGTACCATACACCAACTATATAGCTGGTGAGGTACTGTCGTGCGAAGACGAGCACTGACGCTTACATGCCCTGTAATGATGTATTTATTATATCCACACAGTTCATCCATTTTTCGAAATCATTTTAGAGTACCGTTCAAAAAATAATCATATCCAAAGATCAACTGGATCACACCACAAATAGCAGTGGCCATGATGATTTTCACCGTTAAAATTTTATTAGGGCCCATGATAACATTTACTTTCCATCCAATCTGTTAATAAGGTCAAAAAGACCTCATGAAGAAGAAAAACAAATTTCATATTGATCCAAAACTTCTGTGAACCTCAAAAGTGTTTCAATGGTAGACGTTTAATCCCCCTTGTTTTTTCAGTGTGGTTCACTTGATTGTTAGATCTATCTTATTTTTCTTCCTAATCCTTACAACGAGCTCGCAAAATGGATGGACGGTTTGGATATAACATATACCTCATTATGAGATCCACAGAACTTGGTCACGTCAATACACCGGCTATATAGCTGGTGTGTAGTACACCGGCCAATCCGCTTCCCACTCGCCCGGATGCCTATGAAAGAGAAATTTAGGATTATGGACCCCACCTTTTATTCAGCTGTTTTTATGAAAGAAGACAAATTTTTTTTTGCAACTTAGACCTGCTCATAAGGACAGCGAATTTGAAGACGAAAATACCCCTCCCTTCCAATTTCGAAGATCAGCGCTGACGCTACTCCAACCGAGAGTTGTACGAACAGCTCAAAAGAGATCAAAGTTACATGGCCCCACAGCTATGTATTTATTATATCCACAACATTCATCCATTTTCGAGATCATTTTGGAGCATTACTAAAAAAAGAAAAAAATCATATCCAAAGATCAACTAGACCACACCACAAAGAGCAGCGGGAAAACTGATTTTCACCGTTAAAAATTTTGTAGGGCCCACCATAACATTTATTTTCTATCCAATCTATTCATAAGGTCACAAAGGCCTGGATGAAGAGGGAAAAAAAATTTCATAGTGATCCAAAACTTCTATAACCCCTAAAAGGGTTTCAATGGTAGACGTTCAATTCTTGCCTTTTACAATGTGGTCCACTTGATAGTTAGATCTATCTTATTTTTCGTCTCAAGCCTTAATATGAGCTCACCAAATAGATGGACGGTTTGGATATAACACAGACTTCATGATGGGACCCACAAAAGCAACACAGAAAAAAAAAAAGGAAAAAAAAACAGACGATCGCGGCACTTCGTTTTGCGTAGTCCGCTACAGCTATAGCTACGGTTATAATCCGTAGCTAAAGTGTATTGAAAATTGCAGGCAAACTCGCTGGATAGTTCTGGACATAGTTTCGATAATATCGAAAGACCATCAATATATCGACGCAATTATAGCTACGGTTATGATCCGTAGCTAAAGGATCCCGCTGACTCTTCACACTGAAACTAACTTACCGGCTTCTTCTTCTTTTCTTTTTTTTGTGTAATCCCCACGGCATTTTGTGGGTCCCATTATGAGGTATGTGTTATATCCAAACTGTCCATCTATTTGACGAGCTCGTATTAAGGCTTGAGACGAAAAATAAGACAGATCTAACTATCAAGTGGACCACACCGTAAAAGGCAGTGGAAGATTGAACATCTACTATTGAGCGGGCCAAACTAGAAATTGAGCGGAGCAAACATGAAATTGAGCGGGACAAACTAGAAATTCAGCAGGGCAAACATGAAATTCGGCAGGGTTAACATGAAATTGAGCGGGGCAAACTAGAAATTCAGCGGGGTAAACATGAAATTGAGCGGGGCAAACTAGAAATTCAACGAGGCAAACATGAAACCGTCCATCTATTTGATGAGCTCGTATTAAGGCTTGAGACGAAAAAAAGACAGATCTAGCTATCAAGAGGACCACACAGTAAAAGGCAGTGGAGGATTGAACATCTACTATTGAGCGGGCCAAACTATAAATTGAGCGGGGCAAACATGAAATTGAGCGGGGCAAACTAGAAATTAAGCAGGGCAAACATAAAATTTAGCAGGGCAAATATGAATTTCAGCAGGGCAAACATGAAATTGAGCGGGGCAAACTAGAAATTCAGCGGGGCAAACATGAAACCGTCCACCTATTTGACAAGCTCGTATTAAGGCTTGAGATGAAAACTAAGACAGATCTAGCTATCAAGTGGACCACACTGTAAAAGGCAATGGAGGATTGAACATCTACTATTGAGCGGGCAAAACTAGAAATTGAGCGGGGCAAACATGAAATTGAATGGGTCAAACTAGAAATTGAGCGGGCCAAACTAGAAATTGAGCGAGGCAAACTAGAAATACTATTGAGCGGGCCAAACATGAAATTGAGCAGGGCAAACTAGAAATTGAGTGGGCCAAACTAGAAATTGAGTAGGGCAAACATGAATTTCAGCAGGGCAAACATGAATTTCAGCATGGCAAACTACAAATTGAGCGGGGCAAACTACAAATTGAGTGGGACAAACATGAATTTTCGCGGGGCAAACATGAAATTAAGCGGGGCAAACTAAAAATTCAGCGGGACAAACATGAAATTGAGCGGGGCAAACAAAAAATTCAGTGGGGCAAACATGAACTTGAGCGGGGCAAACTAGAAATTGAGCGGTATAAAATTGAAGTGGGGTAAACATGAAATTAAGCGGGGCAAACTAGAAATATAGCAGGGCCAAACATGAAATTGAGCAAGGCAAACATGAAATTGACCGTGAAATGCATGGAATTGACCGTGAAGTGAAGGAGAATCGCCGAACCGGGATTGACCGTGAAATGCATGGAATTGATTGCGGAGAGTAAATGAAATGAATGAAATTAACAGCGAAGTGAATGAAACGGATTTTCGACCATCGATCTGATGGAATATTAAAAAATAACCAGGTTGGTTGGCTAAAGTACCTTCTCCTACCCCAAAATCAAATAAGGTACGTCAAGTAACTAATTTGGTTTTTTAGAAGATATTCTTGTTAAATGAATAAAGAAATAAGTGAAAAAGGAGAGAAAAAAAAAATTATATACTTATATATACATATTTATATAAATATATATTAGAGAAAATTGTAGGTATAATAAAGTTCTTCATGTAAAAAAAATAAAAAATAAAAAATAAAAAATTTTGCATTGACTGGAACAGACTACAGTTATGGCTACAGTTATAATCCGTAGCTATAGGTGAAAATCGCAGGATTTTTGAGGTGAACTCGCTGGACAGTGCTAGACCTTTTTCGATATATCGAAAGAGATACGATATATCGAGAAATAGCTATGGTTTTAATCCGTAGCCATAGAAAACTTCGTAGCCAAGGTTCTTTTTTTATTTTTTATTTATTTATTTATTTTTGTTGTTGCAATCCCCACTGCCTTTTGTCCCATCATGAGGTTTGTGTTATATCCAAACTGTCCATCTATTTGGCGAGCTCATATTAAGGCTTGAGACTAAAAATAAGATAGATCTAACTATCAAGTAGACCACACTGTAAAAGGCAATGGGGAATTGAACGTCTACCATTGAAACCCTTTTAGGGGTTATAGAAGTTTTGGATCATTATGAAATTTGTTTTTCCTCTTCATCTAGGTCTTTTTGAACCTATGAATGAACTTAGACGGGGAGGATTTCTCACAAAAATCACAATGGCCCCCAAAAAGTTTTTAATGGTCAACGCTCATTCAACACTGTTTCTTGTAATGTGGTACACTTGAGGTTTGGATATACCTCATTTTTGGCCTCATATCATAAAATGATGTGAAAAAATATATGGACGGCATGGATGAAAAGAATACATCATGGTGGAGCCCACAGACCACTGACCATCCGCCTCCGCACGTGCAGGTCTAAGTTGCAAAACAAAGTTTGTATTGTTTCATAAAAACAGCTGGATAAAAGGTGGGGTCCACAATCCTAAATTTCTCCCTATGAAATGGGGGACGCGGATTTCCTGCGAAAGCCTTTAGCAGGAAGTTCCTGCGCTGGGAACCCATGTGGGACCCACTGCGATGTTTGTACGAAATCCTCCTTGTCCATCCATTTTGTGAGTTCATTTTAGGACATGAGGCTAAAAATGAACCGTATCCAATGCTCAAGTGGGCCAAAAAAGTGATAATTGAACGTCCACAGTTAAAATATTCGTGGGGCCAAAGAGGTTTTGAATCATGCTAATATTTGTTTTTTCACTCCATCCTAGTAAGAATGACGTTATTAACAGTATGGATGTCATGTAAACATCACTGTCGAACCAGGGAAGTTTCAACGGTAGGAATTTACCCAACCACCTTTTCCTTTAATACGGCCCACTTAAGTCTTGGATCCTGTTCACTTTTGGTCCCATATTCTAAAATGATCTCAAAAAATGATGAACGGAATAGATTCCTGAAAAACATCACGTTGGGCCCCACCTACATTTCCACCGCAGAAACTTCCTACGAAGGCTTTCGCAGGAAATCCGTCGTGAAATGGGGAAGCATATTGCGTGGAGTGCCACGTACCTTGGTGGTGTGTTGACGTCACCAAGTTCTATGGGTCCCACCGTGATGTATGTGTTATATCCACATCATCCATCCATTTTGCAAGATTATTTTAAGGCATGGTATAAAAAATGAGTCGAATCCAAAACTCAAAGTGAACTACGCAGGAAGCAGTGGAGATTGAAAGCTGATTGGATCTCACATGAGTTTTCGATCAAGCTAATATTTGTGTTTTCCCTTCATCTATGTCTACGTGACCTTACAGACAGGTTGATGGCAAATAAACAACATGGTGAACCCTAGGAAGGTTTCAACCATGGCATCATTGTCCTCACCGCTTTCTATGGTGTGGTCCAATTGAGTTGTGGATCTGCCTCATTCTTTGCAGTGTCCCTAAAATGATCTTGCAGAACAGACGAACTGTGTGGATATAATACATCCATCATGCTGGGACCCACATAACTTGGTAACGTCACACTACGCACTAAGGTCTTGAAGTTTTACGAGCTTGAGTGGCGGAGGAAAAGCTGTTAGTTTTTTTATTTTTTTTGTTAGCTTGTTAGTACACACCACTGTTAGCTTATCTGCACTAAAATATTATACACTTGTGGTGGTTGTGTGTAATGTACACTTAGATACGCTATAATAAATGGTGCTTAGACAAAAATTTCATTGCCCTAACACACGTGATTGTGTAAGAAAGTAAATACCATAAAATACATTAGATTACACGCACAGGCCTATTCAGTTAGGAAGTGTTATTTATTGCCAGCATGGCATGCCTACCTACCACTAACCGTGCAGCACGTGGGGGACAATGTACATGAGATCTACCTCGTTCCTTGGGTCCATTGCCTCATGTGCAGCTTGGAATATAAAAATTAGGCCGGTCAAATTCTCAGGTAGGCCACACCCTGGTAAAGAGTTGGGATGGAATGTCCTCCATTAGTTGAGTTTGGGCCTACCCGTGATTGTTTATGTCATCCATTCTGTTAATTTGATGCTTATCACTGTGATAAGGGCCATCTTGATGTAGGACTCGGCACAAATACATTCGCGGTATGGCTGAATCAAAAGAAGACCAAATGAAAGCGAAAGTGGTATGCGAGATCCAGGCTAGTCCAATGCTGCGTTGGGCATTAGTAGCTAGGCCGAGAGGCGCATCCAAATCTAAAAAGAAATTCAATTTAGATAGGGGAGAAATTGTCGTTTGAAGAATGAACCATAACTTTTGATCATCGTTTCAACGTTGTTTCAACACTGAGTATGGTATAGATTCTCAAGTGGGGTGTGGCTAATAGTGGGTGTATACTAACAAGCTAACTAAAAAAAAAAAAAAAAACTTTTGATCCACATTACGGGATGCACGACCTATTAATTTTTACCATAATTGGCCATCCAGGGTTAACTAATTCACATAGTGGGTTGTCTATCCATTTTACGAGAAAGTGTATGTTTACCATTCAAAAATGAAATAATTTTTTTTTTTACTATTTTTAATAATTTTGATTTTTATCATTTTTTTTAATTACCTATAATTATGCTAAGACTCCAGGAGCAAAAGTTTATCTAGAATTTTTACTTATAAAAATTAGGCTTTAGAAGAGTTTTGCTTAAATTAGAATTTTTATGGGGTTAGAATTTTACTATTTTTAGTAATTACAAATTAAGGTTTTTTTTCTCTTTATTAGTGATGTAATTGAGAAAAAAAAAACACATTACATAATTATTGATTAATAAAAATTTGATTTAAAAAAAATATATATATATCTTATGGATTCAAACACTTGAGGTATGTTGGAGAAAAATATACAAGTCTGAAAGTCGGCTTATGGAATAGACCAACTCTTCTTAATTGGCCTGAACCCATTGTGGTTCGAGCCTGGTATGATCTCTATGCGCAAGAGCAGACTGCCCTCCTGAACGGGTAACGCGAAGGCCGACCCAATTCTTGGGTCGGCTAAAGGTCGATTACGGATCAACAATAGCTCGGCCAAAGGTTAGTCACAGATCGACCATAGCCTGGTTACAGACCAGTCATAGGTCAGCTATAGATCGGTCACAGGGCGATCACAGACCAGTCATAGCTCGATCATAGATCGGCCGTAGATCGGTTGAAGATCGGATAAAAGATGATCATAGACCGGCTATAGCCCGGTCACTGTTCACTCCCCAAGTATAGGGTTGTGATGTAGTAATAATCTCGGTAAGATCGAGGTCGAATCCACAGGGACTGAAACCTATACGTTATCTGAAAATTACTAGAATTAGAACTAGAAAAAGATGAAATCTAAATCAGGTGAATTTAAGGAATAATGGTGAAATAGTAATGTAAAACTTAAGAAATTCAAAGGAAGGAGGACTAGGGATTCAGAGGATCCACTTGTATAGATTTGGGAGATCTACGCTTGATTCACGAATTCAATCTGAACTTTCTTTTGATCTAGTTTTCAAAGAGATGAAAAGATATAAGAATTAGGTATGATTCCATCACAAATCCATGCCTAAGAGACAAGGTAAACAACAGAACTTAGACCAATCCATAACCAATCAAAAGATGTATGAGTGTTAGGAAGGATTCCGTCATCCAACCATGCCTAGGAGACGATGGTGAACAACAGGGCTTCCAACCCCATAATCAGAATAAGGAAAAGGAAAACTCAAGCCATCACAGATCTAATGTAATATCAGTCACACTAAATCATTAAAAACCAGAAGTATACCCATTAATCAAACTAAAATCAACCAAAAGTTCAGTCTAATATAAATCAAAGCCGTAGGATCTTTCCATCACGCCACGAGCTTCCCCTCTTAGCCCTAGCTAAGAGGTTTAGCCGCACATGAGTGGGCTGGATCTCGCCAAATTAAGAGAAAAGGAAAAAAAACATAAATAAAACTCTAAAGAACAAACTCTCTATCTCTGATGTTCAGCCCCAAGCCAAGTTCCCACACCCGATCCAAATGATCCTCTGCCGTGCATTCTCTCTCTTCCTTTTATAACTGTGAAGATTGGCTAGAAGTCCTTACGCACAAGAGACAGTGCCCCCTGGTTCGCAGCAGATTCCTTGCGGAACACTGCTTCTGCGTGAAATACGCACAAAGAGCCACGCGTTGTGCTCTCGGTGGGGTCCACTTTGGATGTCTCCGAGAAATCCATACGTACACCGAATTCCTCTCAGAATTTAGGTCAGGAACAGAGATGTTTTTAGTTGTCCGTTGATGTGGCCAGAAAGACCTTCTATGCTACCGTCCATTCTTCTATTTGGACGAATGGAAATTGATATCTGCTGTCTTCTACGATTCGGCCACCTAGGCCATGTTCCTCAAGACCCTTAAAGCCTGATTGACGGTCCAGATTCATTATATGGACCACGATTGTGGCCCACAGAGAAAAACCGCAACCTCTACTGCGAACAGAGCTCCCGCAGACGGTTGCTGTGATGTTGGTGGACCCCACTTTACTGTTGTTTTGCGAAATCCACGCCGTCCACTGCTTTCCTCCGGAAAAACGTTTAGATATGGATGGTTTTGGATTCAAAACGTGGTATCTCTCGGACGTTTGTTTAATGTCATCCAACCTGCGTCGAAGCCTTCATATTCATGCAACATCCAAGAGAATCAGGAAACAGCTCAAGGTACGGTCGGTTTGACCCCTTAAAGTCGATGAACGGTGTGGATCATCCAAATGCATGATGATGGTGGCCCACCTGCACCCGACCGTGAGTCCTTATGCGGACGCTGGAAGGAAAAACGGATCTTCCATGAGTCTCGGTCAAGAGATGGTTTGACCGTTTCTTAGTTGTCATGCACGGCTGGTGCACTTGTGCACCATGCACACCCAACTCAGGTGGGGTCCAATGTGCTACTTGTAAGAGATCTGATCTGTTCATCCATTTTCTTATCTCATTTAAACTGTCTAGCTCCAGTTTGAAGAATATCCAGATCTCAGGTGGGCCTAAAATCAATGGTCTATAGGCTGATCTGTCCGTCAGGCCACTTCCACAATGATTCGGGAGCTGAAATTTGACGTGTACGGTTCATTTATGATCTCCTGACCCTGGATGAAGTTTCGAGCCGATCAGATGGTGGGAACCCTGTGACTTTGCATCTAAACATTTTTTCAGGCCACTTGAGCTTTAGTTTCTTGATCTTCTCGTATCTCGGATGTGTAAAATCGTCGATCTCAATCCCCAGGAGTTCGTCTCTTGCCTTGGTGACTTCAAAATCTCAAATCCACTCTTTTAGCACCTTTTTGTAGTCCACGCTTGCAAATGTACCTTGCGTCACAAACACGATTAAATTGGGCTTTTAAATGGTGGCATGTTCATAAATCCGGTAATCACTGGGGTCTAATATGCAATATTTAACCCTCAACAGTCACAGATCTGTCACGATCCAGAATAATTTTCTCGGCAAGGTTGGAACATCTTAAAAGATCTCAAAGCTTGAGTTACAAGGAGGGCTGAGTCACCCGGGACAGCTCCCGATCCAGATCCAACCCAAAGTCGAGCTATCAAACGGAGGATCCTTGAAAGATTCGAAAATCTCTCCTAATATCTCGAAGAAGATAAGAACAAATCCCGATGTTCTCGGGATCCTATGATCTTAGGAAGATCCCAGATCATATCAAATCTCCACGACAATCGAAAAGAACCCCCTTTACGGTGGAACTCTTTCCCCCTGTAAATACAGAAGAATATCTCACTAGGGGGGTACGTTCACAAAACCTTTATCACCGCTTTGATCTCTTTTCTGGAGATCCTTCTTAGACCACAAGCCTGACTTAGGCATTGGAGAGTCCGCTGAACGAACCAAGGTCTCCTTTGTCTCTCACGTCTGCTTGTGCAGGTTTAAGGGAAAGACGCATAGAAGGTCTACCGAAAAACTGCATCAACAAGGTAAAAGGTGATCTTCCTCATCACACCCCTCCACATCTAAAAACCATGATTTTTTAGAACAAATTTTAGGCATGATTTAAATGGGCCCACATGAACTTAGGTTCAATGCAACTATGGGAGACACCTAAGTTTTGATCAATGTGGTGTTCGACGTCAAGGCTAAGCGGTTAGTGGTGCACTTGACAGACGATATAAATGTCATATAAGTAGAGTCTTCCACCCTACAAAAGCTGTAAGCACGCCCTTGCCACCCTCTGCATAGTCACACCAGCATTTTCCTTTAATCACCATAAAATAATAATATCCAAACAACTATTCGATGGGAGGCAAATAGACACCAAAGGTTGATGGGGTGAAGAATTTGGCGCAAGCATCTATAATAAATCCTATAGATTTCAAATCTTCTGCATCTATAATAAATTCTATAGATTTCAAATGTCATATAAGAATTTTGTGTGGTCTTCTTTACATATCATGGCTAGACGCACAAGTTTGAAACTCCACTAAATCCCTCAAAAAATATATATATATAATCCTGTAAAGTAGAGACTACACATCGTGTGAGCAGAAAAGAATGTCTAATCCCTCCATTTTTCATAACCGAGGTCCTTACTCAAAATCTATGGTCGCATATTAGCCGTATGAGTCACTTGAGTCACTTCTAAGTGATTCTATGATTTCTAGCAAATCGTAAATTTTAAAGTTTTATTTGACTAATGGCGACTCCAAAAATCAAATACATCTCTATATTTGAATCAATGTCACACTCTATCTATGCAATTGATAAGCAAAAGTGAAAGCAACCATAGCTATGTGGATGACATTCACAAATCTAATTAATGTAGTTTTGAAGCTTCATCCTCATATTCTAGATTTGAGGTTCGCAAAATCTAAATCCTATGTAAACATGAATTTACAAGTTTAATCTAAGACATTCATAGGCTCATTTCCCTAATCCCAAAACAAGGGGTGTGGTTTGGCTAGTGAACCCAACACCAACCAGCTAACTGGAGTCAAAGCTCCGCAGTCCCGTGATGATGTATGCATTTTACCCATGTCTTCTAGGGCATGAGTCCAAAAAATGAGATAAATCTAAAATTCAAGTGGACCATGCATGCCACATAACTAGTAAGGATTGAGTATTTATGGTCAAAAAAATTTTAGGAGCCATAGAAGCTTTAGATCAAGTTAATATTTTTGTTTTCCCTTTATTCATTTAGGTCATTGTGAGCTTATGAGCAAGTTGGATGACAAATAAACAACACTAGAAGCCCTTGAAAGGTTTCAAGCATCATTCTTCCAACTATTTCCTATGATATGGTCCACTTCATCTTTGGATGCCCTTCAATTTTAAGCTCATGCCCTAAAATGAGCTGGCAAGATGGACCCAGGGATAAAACACATACATCATGGTGGGTCCACAACTTTGACACCAGCTAGCTGGCAAGCATTGGGGTGACTAACCAAACCGCGTCCAAACAAAGCCTCAGCGAAAGTGAATTCTAGGGGTGCACATAGTTCAGTTCGGTTAAGTTTTGGGGTAAACCAGAACCGAACCGTTCCCAGGTTCCAAGAAAACTAGAACCAGAACCAAAACCGAACCATTTGCACCCTACAACCGAATTGGATCCAGACCGTTAAAAACCGGTTCGGTTCTAGTTCGGTTTTATAACTCTGGGCTTTTTATAATCTAGCAAAATTACATTATTTTTTTATGATTCAGCCCAAGCTCCTCTATTAAAAAATTTCACATAGAGTAATTTTGTCACGGTTCATTTTTATGACCCTTTCATATTTCCAAAATGATTCTACTGTCAATGTCTATTCATGTTGTGATCCATTCGATGAATGGTCAATTTTTTATGTTTTTTTTTTAAAATTTTAATTTAATTTAATTTAATTTTAACCAAGGGATCAGGTTTCAGGTTCGGTTCTACAGTTCATGGTCCGGTTAGTTCTACGGTCTGATTCACGGTCCGGTCTGGTTCTACAAAACCCCAAATCGAGAACCGAACTGAACTAACTCCTTTAATTCTCGGAACCAGTGCACTTTAAAACCGGACCAAACAGTGTCGGTCTGATCGGTTCTGTTCTGATTTACCGGTTCTGTGTGCACCCCCAGTGAATTCCACATTTGTGTTAATACATGCCACGTGCACCATTTCTAAGTACATGCGTGTCAAGCTTCCTATGCAGCCAAAAGTATCAAATAACTCCCAATAATAGCTATTAAATACGGTTACACCCTTAATTTTGTTAGTTTCAACAAAAAAGTAATAAAGACGTTATTGAAATTTGAGATCACAGCTGGTTAACCGTTATTTGAAAAGATGACCTTGGAAAAATGGGGCAATGCCAGCAACATAGGGGTGGAAATATCAGCTCCTTATGACCGTTAGATGGATCCAAGCGAAACAGTAAACACGTCTCTATCACTCTCACGCGCTCTGTCTCCTTTCTGTAAATTTCAGTAACCAACTACAAAAATACAAACAACAGCTTCCGTAACTCTCACCCGTCCGTTTGTAGCAGAAGATTCCTATCCCAATGCCCTTAAAATAGATAGTTCATAAAGGTTATAATATATCGTGTCCATGCAAAAAGTGGATCAACGGTGGAAATTAGGCTGATACAATCATTAAGTGGGCTACAATGTCAAAAATATGGACAGCCGTTGACATAACTCGGTGTGCTCCCGTGGCCCATTCAATGAGTGGATCGGCCTGATTTTCATGTCAACCAATAATCATGAAATGGCCAACATTTTGCACGGATGGGATATTCGAGGGATGTGACCTGCTACACCCATACACTCGTATGAAATGGCTTTTATATATATATATATATATATATATATAATATATATATATATATATATCTTATATATATATTATATATTATATATAATAATTTTAACGCACAGACCTCCACACCACACCGGCAGAATATAATGTCTCATACACGTGCACGCAGAATTTGCGCGTACATATATCCCATCGTAAAGTGAGCAAATCGGAAGCGGATTGGCTCGTGTACCACACAGTGATGTGCTGACATCAGCAAGTTCTGTGGGTCCCATCACGAGGTATATGTTACATCTAAACTATGCATCCACTTGGAGAGTTAGTCATTGAGCCCAAAAAAAAAAGATAGATATAAAGATCAAGTGGATCACACTGAAGATAGATATAAAGATCAAGTGGATCACACTGAAAAAAGCAGTGGGAGATTGAACGTCTATCGGTGAAACCATTTTGGGGCAGGGAAGTTTGGATATGATATATGTTTATAATATCTTTTGTATACTTCTCTCCTGGTCTTTGTTAACTAATTAACAGATTGGATGGAAAATAAACTTTACGGTGGGCCTAAGAATGTTTTGACGGTGAAAATCATTTCCCCCACTGCTATTTGTGGTGTGGTCCAGTTGAGCTTTGGATATAATTCATTTATCTTTTCATGCTCTAAAATGATCTCGAAAAATGGATGAACGGTGTGGGATATAATAAATACAGCAGTTTGGAGCAACGTAACTTTGATCTCCTTTAAATTGTTCAGTACAACACGGAACTTGAAGAGCGTCAGCGCGCGTCTTGGCGCGACACGAACCCACACCAGCTAGGTGGTACACCAGACCATCCGCTTCCGACCATTAATACAAAACTCATATGAAAGATTGATGTACATTTAATGGGATGGTTGGTATAGAAAATAGTGACGGTCTATAATTAATAATCAAATGTTCATTAATCAAAAGTCAGCTAATCCAATCAATTGATCTTATACTGGGCCTGGGCTCCATCTACACCGAGTCATATTATTTTGATGATTTAATAGAGGTATATCTTTGTTACATCTACAATTTTCTGTGAAAATTGCATATTGATCAATATCCTCAACAGTAATACTAAATAAAAACTTATAAGAGGCAAAAGAAAGAAAAAGAAAAAAAATATAGCAATTTTACTTTACTAATATTTAGATTGGATTTCATTTAAAATAAAATTAAAAAAAAATTAAAGTTACTTGAATAGTAAAAGTACGTTTTATGTTATACATTTTGCCCTTTTTTTTGTGCATGATAATTTGACTATATATAAAAAATAAAAAAAGTAAAATGAGATCCGGTGGACAAATTGTTTTCATAAGGTAATAAAAGTATCCGAAGGTTTTGCATGTTTGGGAGCCTGAAGTGGGAGGGATTTGGATCCCTCTATTTGTAAAAAAAAAAGTGGCCACTTCTCTCTAGATAACATCTCTCTCTCTCTCAACCAACAGCCACACCTCCTCTTTCTCTCACATCTATACCTGTGTGAATATGTGAAGCCTGAGTGTCAAATGTGTACTGCTTAATCAGCCGTCACTTTTGCAGGTTGAGATTCGCGTTGTGCTTGTCAGGAGTTGCAAGATGACAACACCCCTTTACTTGGAGTCCAAGGGCAATTTCACAATTTCCTATAAAATTTTATATAAACCTTAATTCATTTAAGGTAATATATATTCTATGGTGAGAGAGAGCGTTGCTTCTTTATTTTTTGCCTTAAGCATAGTGGATTAGCATGAATTCATGATATTACTGAAAAGAAATCATATGAGTCTTTAAGTCGTAGCTGTCTTTTCTCTTGTTTTAATTCCAATATTACTGTATGTGTGGCCAAGAAGGATCTTCTCGGAATTTAGGCATTGAATTCATCTCTCTCTATTATAATAGCCAAAGCACAGACATTCATAGTCCCTACTGCCAGTAGCCACAACAATGAGCAATGACCATCACCACCCACCAATAGCCATTTGCAACAACAACCATTGCCAGTTGCCACTCTTGCTGCCTTCAATAGTCATGCCATGTACAAGCTTTCACAAGCCTTCTTTTAGATGTAAAACCAACGGCCATGGTCCCTTGATTAAAAAAAGAAAAGTAAAAAGGAAAGGGATGGGTGGGGTTTCACGGAAACCCGTAGGAGAAGAGAAGAAAAAGTAAATTTGGGCTTGGTTGTGGACCTAGATAGGTGAGATGGCCCTAATCGTGTTTGAGTTTTATTGGGAAATTTCAGGCTCCCTAAACTATTCAAAATTGGTATAGTATGTGTGGCCCAATTTAAGAACCTTTTGGACAAAAAAAAAATTGCTCATCTTTTTAGCAAAGTTGGCATTTGTTTTTTTTTGGGGGTTTCAGCCCATTTACAGTCACCAAAGCAATTAATGGTCTTTGCGTTATTGTAATCTACAATTTCTATGTTATAATCTCATAGTTTTTGGGCTCCAAGAAGAGTATGAGGATTCTCACATGATGGATGGATTGGATTTGTTTAATACATTACAGTGAGCCCACACATTGATTAGCTTAATCTTAACCTACATAGTGGGCCCACTTTTATGGCCAATTAGAGACTCAGAGTTGTCTCTTTTAATAAAAGTATATTTTTAATGGGCTTATTATAATAATTATTTGACATGTCACATATATGTGTCATTTTATAATATTAAATAAGATTTACATTATTAAATTCAAGTTTCCATGTATATGTTACATAATTCTTTTTACTCAAAAATCAAGTGCTAACATATATAATATTTAGATTCCACAATAATTTAATTACAGTTTATCAAACACAACTGAAGATTCCGAATCACTTTTAAGTCCAGTATTACTGTAATTTGGATTCCAATGCATTCTAAATTCAAAGCTATCAAATGAGCCCCAATGGTAGTTAAATTCTTTATTTTCTTTTCAAACTAAACATATTGAACCGTCACGTTGTTTTAAAATTTATATATATAAAAATAAATAAATAAAAACATCATTTTCCTTTTTGTGCTTTATTTACCTTCTTATTCATGGCCAACTACATGATAACCTTAGCATACACCTGCTTTTTGCCAACCTATCATGGGCCATGTAAATGATGGTCCCCACCTTGGAGACTTGCATATCATGCAAGGTAAAGAGTTCATAAAATCAATGAATGACTAATTGTACATGTGTAGCCCATTTAGTGAGTGGATAAGCTTGGCTCTTTAGACAAATGATCTTCACCATGGGGTTCACATTAATTTAATTGGGTTGTAATCGGCTAGAGTTTCTTGTTATGATAATAGCCATATAATCTTCAGAAGGAATGGGTCACTTCGAAACAAAATTTTCAAAAATAATGAAAATATATAAAATAAACTAACCAAAGGAGATGAATCCAAGCCAGAAATTCAAGGCCTTTCACCCAGGATGCAGATTGGGTACTATCCTACCTGTATCAAAGTCATGCTGTGACAGATTTGATTACACGAGGGACTACTCTTAGAAATAGGTTAATTAATAAAGAGATGCACTCTAGATAGCTAGAATCTAATAGCCAAAGCATCACTAGCTTACCCTCTAACCCGTATAGAATGGGGCATGTGAAATTACATGTGAATCATCAAAGACTGCCTCATGAGGTTAAATATTCTTTAGTGACCAATAACGAAGTAGCATTAGCATTGTAAAAGAAAGGTGAAAAGAGCTTCCATTAGTGAGTGAAATAGAATATGAAACCGTGAGCTTCCAAGCAATAAGATGATGAATCTCTGAATGAGTCTACAATTCATAAACCAACTTGGTAAGGGAATCCATTAGATCAGTAGCGAAAGCCAGCCTTCGTAGGGCAGTTATCATTGCTTATGGACCTGAACTTAGATGATAAATCCATGATCATCATGAAGAGTCTGAACCAACTGATGTTGAAGAATCAGCCCGTGTACCGCATGATAAATTTTGATTAACAATAGATTGCAATCAAAGAAAAAGATGTTTGGAAGTGTTTTGGTCAAGCCATCACCCAAATCCCACCATGTTGTGGCAGAGGTAGCACCCAATCTGCATCCTTCCACCCAAGGATCCAGTCCAAATGGCCCGCTTTCTTCCATATATGCCCCAATTGGGGTGGGGATTCCATCCAGCTAGGGGCCTGCTTCAATTAAAAAAAAAGCCCATGTTTGTATTATAAGAGGATAAAATTATGATTTTATATAAGAAATCTTTACTTTTATCCAATGCCGGTAAGGGCGTAAGGGCCTCACCTAATAATCGGCTGTGTTGCAGCACATTCCAAGTCCAGAGAAAAAACCAAGAGTATTGATACGTGAAACTTCCATAGGCCCACCGTGATGTTTGTATCAGATCCACACCGTCCATTCATTTTTCCAAACCATCTCATGGAATGAAAAAACAAAAAAAAAGAGAGAGAGAGAGAGACAGAACCAAGGCTAAAGTGGGCCACACTACAAAAACAGTGGAATTGGACATCTGGGCACAGCTGATATTTGTTTTTTTTCCCTTCATCTAGGTATGTGTAACCTTAAGAAGCGGTTAGATGGCAAATAAACTTCACAATAGACCTAAGGAAGGTTTCAACCGTAGTCATTCAATCCTCAACTCTTTCTATGATGTGGTCCACTTGAACTTTGGGCGTGCCTCGCTTTTGGGCTCATGCTCTAGAATGGTATGTAAAAATTGATGGATGGTGTGGATCTAAAACATAAATCATTCTGGGGTCTAAAAAAGTTCCACACTTTAAAAGTCTCCCAATCCATGATTATATATTAAGACAGCAATGGTAGTTGATGTTTCCACCTCTTAAAGGTTACGTTGGTCTTTATAACACTCATGAGGTGGAATATCAATTCACTATAACTTATTTAATAGTCCGACTGACCATTCTTACGGCCCACTAGCAGATGCCTCAATCGGTTAAATGATCCTGTCCATAGATTTAAGAATGTGAACAATCAGCCTTTATAGTTCCAACCATCCATTTGCAGGCAACAATCCGACCCACCATGGCAATTCCAATCGCCGCGGCTTGCAACCAACGTTAGCCTTTTGGTGGGTCTACAGGATGAACGGCTCGGATGGTGGACCGTACACCCTACTTTTGATAGAGTGCCCGAGGAGACTGACGGTCCCCAAAACCCATCTGGCTTTTAGCCTCTCTCCCTGTTATCAGCGCGGATTGCATGTGCCCGGGGCTGTGTGGGGCCATAGAAATGTCTTTAACAAATCCACTCCGTCCATCTATTTTGAAAATGGATTCTAAATGTCAAGCATATAAAAAACTCATATTGGCTATAATGCGCGAAATAGCAGGGATTGAACAGCCGGCGGTGACGGAAGTATTGTATCAGAATGATATTTGTTTGTACAGTTTATCTGAGTGATGATAATTCTATGAACGGTTTAGATGGCATATAAATATCATGGTCAGCCACAGTGAAGTTTCAACGGTGGACGTTGCTGTTCCCACTGTTTTATTGGTATGGCCCACCTGAGTTTTGGATTTGCATGATTTTAAGTAGAATCCAATACTGGTATTTAAAAACGGATGGATGGAGTGGATTTGTCAGGGATGTCTCTGTGACTCCACAAAGCGCCGGTCACAGACATTTCTTTGCCCGGAGGCACGGGCAATCCGCTCTCCCTTTTTCCGGCCTTTTGACTCATCTTCAACGCGCACTCTCCTCTCCTTCTCTGCTTCCCCAATCTCTCTCTCTCTCTCTCTCTCTCTCTCTCTCTCTGCAATCCCTTCTCGTTTCCCCTCAAAAGGCAAACACTCCTTAACGGGCAACAATCCATTCCAAGAAAAAGCCAAAGAAGATTCGCAAAAGAAGAATGACAAAACCCTAGAAATCCATCTCTCTCTCTCTCTCTCTCTCAAAATCCCAAACCCTAACCCTGAATTCCTAGAATCAAAACCCTCAACCCAATGTCACAGCTAAAATCAATCTCCCATCTCGACAACATCCCATCGACTCCCGGAAAATTCAAGATGGAGAAATCGCCCTACATTCACCGCCTACGCTTCCATTCATCCCTCACGAAGCTCGCATTCTGGTCTTTCACCTTCCTCGCCATCCTCCTTTTCTTCTTTGTCGGATCGCCCTCTTCCTCCCCTCCCTCCGCCGACCCCTCCCGCCGCTCCCTCCGCACCTCCGTATGGGGTGGCCCCGCCTGGGAGAAGCGCGTCCGTTCCTCGGCCCGTGTCCGCAACCGAAATGGCGTCTCTGTCCTCGTCACCGGCGCTGCTGGCTTCGTCGGCACCCACGTTTCTGTTGCCCTCAAGCACCGTGGCGACGGCGTCCTCGGCCTAGACAATTTCAACGACTACTACGACCCGGCCCTCAAGCGGGCCCGCCAGGCCCTCCTCGAGCGCTCTGGTGTCTTTGTCGTCGAGGGCGACATCAACGACGCCGCCCTCCTTCGCAAGCTCTTCGATGTGGTTGCCTTCACCCACGTCATGCACCTCGCTGCCCAGGCCGGCGTCCGCTACGCCATGCAGAACCCCAGCTCCTATGTCCACAGCAACATCGCTGGCCTTGTTAGCATCCTCGAGGTCTGCAAGTCTGCCAACCCACAGCCCGCTATCGTCTGGGCGTCATCCAGTTCTGTCTATGGTTTGAATTCGAAAGTGCCCTTCTCAGAGCGCGACCGCACTGATCAGCCCGCGAGCCTCTATGCTGCTACAAAGAAGGCTGGTGAAGAGATTGTTCACACGTACAATCACATCTATGGCCTGTCGATCACTGGGTTGCGGTTCTTTACTGTGTACGGCCCGTGGGGCCGCCCTGATATGGCATATTTCTTCTTCACCAAAGATATATTGAAAGGGAAGAGCATTCAGATCTTTGAAGGGCCCAATCATGGGACAGTCGCAAGGGATTTCACCTACATTGATGATATTGTGAAAGGGTGTTTGGCGTCATTGGATACAGCAAAGAAGAGCACGGGGAGTGGTGGGAAGAAGAAGGGTCCTGCGCAGCTGCGGGTGTTCAATTTGGGGAACACGTCGCCAGTGCCCGTCACGGAGCTTGTCAGTATATTGGAGAGGCTGTTGAAGGTGAAGGCGAAGAAGGTGATGCTGAAGATGCCGAGGAATGGGGATGTGCAGTTCACACATGCTAACATAAGCCTGGCACAGAGGGAGCTCGGGTACAAGCCTACAACGGATCTGCAGACCGGGCTGAAGAAATTTGTCAGGTGGTATCTTGGGTACTACTCAAAATCGGGGAAGAGGAGCACAGGGTGAATTGTCATCACCATCTTGCATAGTTGGTAGAATTGTTTGAATTCTTCTTTCATTTTAATTCTTACATTTTTTTCTTGTTTCTCTGTGTTTTCTCTTCTTTTATATTTCTATATTGACATATAAGGAGGAATTTCGCATCCTACGAGAATCATGTTTTTTCATCAATGGCTTTGTTTGAGGGACATACCTGTATTGGAAAAAAGCTGGAAGCATCTCTCTGTTTAATCTTTCCCATCTACTGTTTCTTTCACTTTGTTTGTAGCATTGTAAAATCTGTGGACGACAGTTATGAGCATGTGCTGATTGATGAAGACTATGATTGTGATAAGATTCCAATAAAACAGTGCTTGCTACTTCGGGTTCTTAACTTTCTCTAGGTGAAATAAATTCTACTGGATTCTGAATGTCAACCCCACTAAGTTTTTCTTTCCTTTCGATTTCTATGGTTCTATTGATTTTTGGGGAGAAACAAACAACACCAGGAGGTTACTTAGTGGGTTTTGTGTCTAACTTCAGAGATTAATGGCTCTTTCTATGTGGTTCCATGCTCAGCAAAGCTGAACTTTACTTTTTTTAATGCTTAGCTTACATTGTCAATTTATCCATGCTGCTTTTACTCATTACTTGTAGATATTGTGCATTCCCAATGCTGCTTTTAGTTATCAATTGTAAATATTATGCCAGTCCAACAGCTGAGAAAGCAATAACCTCTATATTGTTTAACAAGTTTTCATAGGTTCTGTTGAATCTCAATTGGAAGTTTGCTGGAAAGTGGTCAATTCAGCACCACTGTAGTTTATGGAGAAGTTGAAGGCTATGATAATTCAGAGGTTGGATATCACCTTTAATAGGAGTCCAAATTTGTTATCATATTGCACCACTTCAAATTTACTAGGTTGGATGATGCATGTATATGCATTCACTGAGATGTTTACACAATCTAGTTGTCAATGTTGTTTGTTGCCTTCACATGACATGTGTTTCACTCTTAATGTCATGTCAACCTACTCAACCAACAGTTGCTCTCACCGAGGAAGAGGTGGTCCCCAACCTCACACTTCAACAAAATCCACTGTTTGGTAAATTAAAAAAATGATGCATGCTTGGATGGTTGTGGGTCATAAGGTTATCAAAGTTGCAAACTAGTGATGTTAAGTTCTTGGGGGCAGAGATGCTCTCTGGTGACCAATTACAGGTTTGGGATGTGAAGTCGTAGCGTGGATTTCAATGTCACTTGGCAAAATACTTGACATGGATATGAGACTTGAAAGTTTGCGAAAGAATTCATCAAGGCTCTATCCTGCTGGCTGCCTTAACCCCTCCTATCTAAATGCAGGGTTCTGTTGCTCCTCCCAGGGCGTGGGTTTCATGTTGGCTGGTGTTCCTGATCAATCTTTAGGAAAGGAGTATGGCCCTTTTGAGCACCTGCTTTGTGTTGGATGGAGGCGAAGTCGATGATTCACATTTTGCTTCATTCTGAAGCTTGGAGCCATGGACCTACTTTGATCTTTTGGTGTAGCGCAATCGTTTTGATGTAGTGTCTTCATAAAGCACTGGAGGATCTCTTGAAAGGGTGGAAGGATGCAGAGTCGATGGACCATGGGTTCATTAATTGCAAAGTGGTGTGGGAGCCATGGTCCTGCTTCAAAAGCATTAGAGGATCTCTTGCAAGTGTGGAAGGATGCAGAGTCAACAGAGCATGGGTTCCTTAATTGCAAAGTGGTGTGGGAGCCATGGTCCTGCTTTAATCTTTTAGATGTATTGTGAGTTCTTCATAATTAAGTCTAGTATATCTTGAAAGGGTAAGCAACATGATGCCCTTTTCGCTCTGGAGGAAAGGTTTTGTGGAGAATGCTTCCTCTTGCGATTATGTGGGGGTATTCGGAAAGAATTGAATTGTGGGATCTTTGATCGTCGCTATGCCACCTTGGCTGCTGTCTCCCCAATGAATTGGCCTTGTTGATAAAAACTTCTAGGGTGTTTCAATATTGGATCTTGATAAAAATTTGGCATCTCTCTCTCACCTTCAAAAGAACAAAACAAAGGGGGGGGAGTAATGATAAAGATGTTGTTCTAAAGATGTTGTTCTTAATCTTGGCTGGGGTAGAAGACTTGAATTACAGAGTATCAGAATCCCTGAATATTTCCATCAACCTTTTCTGCAGCTCGTTTCCCGCCTTCTTGATCTGGAAGGAGAACGCTCAAATGCTATCGCTTGGGTCTGCAGCTCGTGACCCTTGGAAACATTGTTCCAACTTAAATGAGATTTTTAAGTCAATGCTTTTGTCCATTGAGGTTTCTTTTAACCATTTATCTAGAGATGTGAATTCCTCAGCAGATGTCCTACTTAAGGAAGATGTCTGTAGATGGTGGCTTTCTGTTGGGAGCACCTATCCACTGCCTTAATGAATGTTTCTTTTGATTTTTTATTCGAATAGATTTTCTATTACATATATAACCAAAAAAAAAAAAAAAAAAAAAGCGCCAAAATCAAGAGTTTGATGATGATCTTAGGATGACTAGACACAACTATGAGTGGAAAGAGATTTTGTCATTTCAAACCTTCATATGTTAGAAAAGAGTAACACAAACTCTGAACTTTTTTGTTTTTTGTTTTTTGTTTTTGTTTTTTTAAAAAGCAACAAAATTTTATTAGAAAACGCTAAAAGGTGGGAACACAAACACTGACTTACAATTGATAAAAGAGCTAAGCTACTTCTTGGTGCCTAGGTCATGGGAGAGATGCACATTCCCATATTTTACCTTTTGAGGTAACTGGGTCTCCTCATGATATTCAAAGTTAGTTTTCCATGTAAAGATGACACAGTGACAAGCTCCCCTGACTTAAGATTCTGTCGTTGGGAAGCTCAAGTCACTTTGCTCGTGCTGAAATTAGGTTGCATAGGGTCATTGAGAAGGAACCTTCATGAATATTTCTCAGTATATTTCTTGAATTCAGTGAAATGTCAAACACCCCTTCTTTTATGAGACCTTCTGTCGGCATCTACCGCTCCCTTCTGCATTTTTCAGACTAGGTGGGACACTAGAGGCCATTTAAGAAAACATACTTTTGATAGCTGCCAGATCTCTCAATTACAAGGTTCTAGGAAACGGGCACAGCTAATCCACTCCTAGATTTCTATCCTTTCTTTAACATATAGGGAATCACTTTCAACAATACCAGTGCTGCAAAACTTGGACTAGGAGGGAAAATTCCTCAAGGCTTCTCTCAAGGCACAAAATTCGACATCAAACATCTATAGCATTGACCCACTAGCAGGCCTAGATAAAGACACGTGGACAGACCCGTCAGCATCTCCACGAAACATCTTCCTGGTTTCCATAAGAAGAGCCACCAACATTGAGCTTCCATGCTTTATCCAGCAGCTCTTTCCAACAAGTGGTGACAGATTCTTGCCATGGGGCACTATCGACCACAGCTGCCCAATTAGTAAGCTTACATGCTATAGAAATCACATGAAATTCTTCCCCATATCAACATCCATTTGATTAGACTCCTTTTAACCTGCTCGCTAATTTTCTTCATCGAATTGCTTGTGTCATCAAAGATGCAACTCTTTTTTCTTTTCTTTTTTCAAGGGCCTTATCTAGGGGAGGGAGGTTCAAGAATTTCCACCTAAATGGTTCAAAAAACAAACAACATGGCCTGAGGAGATTCTCAGAAGTTATTTGCCATCTTCTCATGGATGGTCATCTGTTAATCCAATATTTTGGGATTCTTTATTCATTGATTATTTGTCATTTTCCTCGTTGCTTGCGAGCTTAGTTGCAGATTCCTTGTAACTAGGTGTCACTCCCACTTCAAATCCCCACTTTGGAATCTCGCTTTCACTCCCGCACCCGAATTTGTTGCTGCTTTGCATCATGCTTCATGCAACTATGCTTGGGAGATGACTTTAGTGTGATTTGTTTTGCTCATGAGAAGTTGGGAGGAACAAGGATAATCTCTAACATGCACATGCTTGCAGATTTTATTGAGATGGATTAGCTGATTGATCTCACCTCCGGAGGAGACAATTTTCACCTGGTCTAATAAAAGGATATGTGTGGAGACTCAATAGATTCTTTGTTGATAAAGAGTGGGAAAGAAAATTCCGAAACATCAGGCAACACATTCTTCTTCCAAAACCGGCACCCGACCATTCACTCATCTCCTGTTTGAAGTGGGTGACTTCTGTTGGGGTCTTAGGCTCTTCAAGTTTGAAAACAAATGGCTGAAAAGCCCTGATTTTGTTAAAATGGATGGGGAATGGTGGAGAAACTATAAGTTGCTTGTAGCATGAAGCAGAGCAGCAACAGATTCGGGTGTAAGAGTTGGGAAGCATGTGCTTCAAAATGTTAGCAAGCATAAATAATTAAGAAGCAGGATCGGTAGCGCATGTCTGAAAGAAAGTGCAGATCATAAAAAACAAGCTGAAGGTATGGACTATGGAGTGCAGAGCATGGCAATATGAACAAAAGTTGTTTTGAAGTAACTGACAAGATTCTTGACAGAGTCTGATAACTAGTAAGATGAGGTTGGTTTGTGGAGTGAAGAAAGGAGAAAAAGATTAATGATACTCACAGAATGCCGTGAGATCATCAGAGTTGTGGAGATTGCTTGGAGACATCTAGAAACCTTTGGCTCAAAGAGGACCATGATACTGACTTTTTTCTTCTTCCATTGTATTCCTAATGCAGGATGGAGGGACCTCACCCCCTGTTAGGTAGTTTGAAATTCAACTCTATTGCAGAGGAAGAAGCTGAATATTTTGAGAGGGCTTTCAAAGATCAGAAATTTGAAGGCGTCATTTGGTAGCTTCAAAAGGACAAGGCCCAGATGGTTTTGATATATGAGTCTTTTGGCATCATCAGGCCATGATCAAGAACTTGATGCATGTCTTAAATGAATTTAATTAAAAGTGAGAAACTTAATCATAATCATCATCATCATTTAAGCCTTATCCCAACCGATTGGGATCAGCTACATGAATCCTGTTCCGCCACTCAACTCTGTCGGGTGTCATAACAACACCCAAGCATGAATTTGACACTGGCTACCAACCTGACACATCCATCCTGCTTTATTTGGGCTTGGGACCGGCAATGAGAACACAAAACTCCCACAGGTGCAGTGTAATAGACTATTAAATATGTTGATTATAGTCAACAAGTTAAAAGCAAGGAACTTAATATGGGCATAAATGTGAAACATTTGCCTTGTCCAAAAGAAGGTTGACATGACAAAGTTGAAAGATTTCTGGCTGATAAGCCAAGTCAGGAACTTGTACAAAATCGTTGCGGAAAAGGCGGAGGCTTTTGAGATGATTCTTGGGAGGCCTTGTGGGAGCAAATTTCTAATCTCAATTGTGAGATTTGATGTTTCAAAGTGGTATCTGGCCTAAGGGTCCATCTGAGATAAACTACAATGGTTGGGAATGCAGTGGACATTGACAAGGTATGTCACTTGGCATGTTTTTGGGATTGCTCATGAGAGAAGCTGGGAGGAGCAAGGATAATGTCTAACAGGCACATGCTTGCAAATTTTGTCGAGATGGGACATGGGTGGGACCCTGGGTGGAGTAAAACATGGGGAACAATCTGAGGGTGACAGGATGACTGGGGTCCACCATGGGTTTTGGGGACAGTTTTCTTCTGGGAGGATGGGTAGGTGGTTCAATATCCATATCATTCACAAACCTTTATAAAGTGGCTTCAAACAAAAATTCACTTGAAGTATTGCCGTGAGTTCTAGTTGGATGTTTAGCTTGAATGGTTAAGGAGGAATCTATTGTGGATGACAAATAGGAAACGTTTCAAGAGCCTTTTAATGGATAAGCCTTCAAGTAGCATTTTTCCCATCTGGGAAAATTCTGAAATCTAGAAGTGGAATGCCTTGGGAATATTCTCTACAATGACTTAATTCAATGCCCTTGTGAAGGTTCCTCTTTGCCCCAGGCTAGTTTTAAGGAGGAATCTATTGGATGACAAATAGGAAGCGTTTCAAGAGCCTTTTAATGGATAAACCTTCAAGTAGTATTTTTCCCGTTCTTCTGGGAAAATTCTAAAATCTAGAAGTGGAATGCCTTGGGAATATTCTCTACAATGACTTATTTCAATGCCCTTGTGAAGGTTCCTCTTTGCCCCAGGCTAGTGTTTGTGACTCAATTGTGCCTTCCAGAATTGTGGTGTTCATGATGTCTGGGGTGTTTGGCAAAAATTTTGTAGAAAGAAGAGCAAACTGTTCTTCATCTTTTCCTTCACTGTCCAGTGGCAAGACCAAGATGGCAATCCTTGGACCTTCACGGGCTGTACTTTCAGATGCTAGTGTCTTTTACTAGCTTGGGGAAGAGACTTTTTTCAAAAAAGACTTAAGATTTTTGGTGTCTTCTTCCATGCGCATTGTGCTAGGAATTTTGGGAAGGAATAACCTCTTTTTTAATTAGTTGGCGTTAAGCGAAGGAAGGATTGAATTCTGTAAGTGTGTTCTTACATGCTTGAATTTTGTGTCACTTCATTGATTACTAGTCAGGGTAAATTGTTTCTTCTGATAATTGATGGAGTACCCATAAAGGCTCACTTAGAACTGTTAGGACTAGAATGGCTACGGTGGAGTCTCACATCAGCCACAAAGAACAGAGGTTTAAGACAACACCCATCACTTTAATACCAGCATGGTACTCTTTATTGAGTAGAGGTCATCTTGTATACCAGTAGCTGGGTTTTCATTATTTGCATCACGAGGTGGCCCCTACAGTGCCCACTGATGGGTTTTCTTTCTGTCACCTATCCGATGAAGTATTTCCAAACCAAAAAGAATAAGGGAGAGATGGTAGAGTGACATTTGAGTAGGCAATGAATTTTTCAGAAGATATGGATCTGTGGCTGTTGCTGATTGAGGTTTCAGCAATGTATCAGTTAGTGGCTGTAAATGGTGAAATGAAAAATATTTGTTTGAAGTGATAGTGTAGTGTTTTCTCCTGGGAGAGGATAGGATTGTGATTAGTGGTAGTCAAACAGGACTTGGGAGTATATTAAGAAGGCATAAAGTTCTGTTTGGAATAATAGAAAGATGTGTTTTTTACTTCTGTTTTTCTTATTTATTTATTGCGTATGCTTTGCTTGGATTGCATGCTTACCGCTTACCAGGCTGTTGGATCCGGGCTGAGACAAGGGGGGATGGGGCAGACGCTTAGCGTTCAAAAAGCAAGTGTGCCTTTTCACGGCTCCACCATACGAGATGGCTCCCCTCCCAAGCAAGTTAGGTCTATGCACATGATGAAGATTGATTTCTTTTCTTTCTTTCTTTCTTTCTTTTTTTTTGAGAGTTAACATAGAAGATTGGTCACGTTCATGATAAAAACCATTTAATTTTAAAATGGGCTCGCACTGGCATGTGTTAGCTATCATTTGTAAAATGAATGATTCCAAACCATGTGCAGTCTGGCTGTCCAAATCCTTTTTGGCCCGAAAGTTGCGCTGATCATGGACCCCATGTAAATGGGATTTCATGCCCCTGTTGTATTTGGACTGTAGCTGCCTATTTGATAAGAGCGCCAGTTTGGTCATATGACATAAATCTCCGTGTGATCTTTTGACTCTGCTCAATCAGAGCAGGCTGATTAATTGGATGATCTAATTTGGCTTTTGCCCAAGTTCTATGTTGTTACTTTTGCTAACTGAGATCCAGTGGAACTTTCATAAGATCCACCCTGTACGTAAGGTATGCTTCGAACCCAAAAAAAATCATGATTCAACACTCAGGTGGGCCACTGTTGGGATGGGACGCCCAGCATTAGTATTGTGTACGGCCCACTAGTGTTTATATGCGATCAGAGCCATTCATCTGATGTTCCTCACCACGATGAAGGAATTACCCAAAAGTTGAAGCATTCCAAAACTCAGGTGGGCCAAACAAGGGAGTAGAGTGTTGTACTCCTAAACGGTGGGGAATGTAACCTGGTTAGGTGTACCTAAGTGAGGTGTGAAAGCGTTTTCCCTTTCATGATGGGTAACAGACTTTTCATTCATGATTTCCAAGTAATTGTTTTGGAGATCAAATAGGTGAGGGATGCGATTGTTCATACGCATGAACACAGAAATAAATCATGGACGGGGCATAATGTAACTCAATAAGCCGTCCAAATAGTTGGACCACTTGAAATCAATGGTAGAAAACAAGTACGCAAAACTCATCTTCGAACTGGTGAATTAGTGATCATAAAACCAACAATTACACTACCAAAACAACAGATCATTGGACATTCTGATGGACGGTTGAAATGAAGAGCAGTCCCTATTTAAAATCCACATAAGTGGGACCATGATTTAGACCATCACACTGCCAGAGTAGCAAAGAGCTCCCTTGAAAAATAAAGGCTAGATTAGCTGTAACAGCAGTCGGTGGTGTTTAGACTCCGAACTTAGTTAATTCCAAATAGACACTGGCAGCACATGTATTTATCCATTAATCCTTCACTAAGGAGGAACCAAGTTAGATAGATAGGTGCAGATGAATTTTACCAATTTGAATTCACCAAAGAGTAGGATCCAACGTTTGTTTACACGCTACTAAAAGCAAAGACGGGTAAATGATGGTCTATCAGTAGTAAATGATGTGTCTTTCTGTGGGGTCCCAATATGATGTAGTAAATGCAGTGAAACATACGGAGGAAAATCTGTGGGTCCCACAATGATGTGTCTTATCCACAGTCTCGGCCCAAAAATGAGCTAAAGATCCAAAGCTAAAATGGACCACAACACAGGAAAAATTAGATCTAATGACGTCCAAGGCTGAAAGCTGAAAGACAATATTTTTATTGGTCTCCCAACCTGTTTCACAAGGTCATAGAGACCTGATTAATTGCGGCCCCAAGTTTTCATAGGTAGGTGTTCAAATCCCACTGTTTCCTGTGGTGTGGTCCACTTAGCATTGGATCATCCTCATTTTTGATCTCATGCCCTAAAATAAGCTGCCAGAATACAATACAGTAAGCCCCTCAGTTTTAACATGTCCAAATCCCACGAATGTAAACCAAAGACTAAGAAGCTTTGCAAACAAGCTACCTGTCAACACCTACATTGGGAAGGATGCCATAATTACATGCCTAAATAATCATGGCTCATTTACCACAAATTACATCGGTAATGAGTAAAAAAAAACAAAAATCAAACAGCCTCCAAGACTGCTTCATAACAGGGGAGCTGATTAGGTGGGGCCCCAGCCTCTCCCAAGATTGTGCACCCCTTAGTGTAGGGCTCACCTTATGTATTCATTCTATATCCACTCAGTCGTCCGTTACCGAATCATTTGAGGGCATGAGCCCATAAATGAAGATCCAAATCTCAATGAAGATCCAAATCTCAGGTGGACCATACTATAGGGACACTGGTGATTGAAAACCAACCATTAAAAACTTCTTCGGGCCACCCTAATGTTTTATTCGACATCCAAGTTGTTGATAAGCTCAATAGACCTGGATGAAGGGTTTAAAAAAACATCGGTTTGATCCTAAACTTGTGGCCCCATTAAGCTTCAATCACCACTGTTTACTATGGTATGGTCCACCTAAGAATTGGATCTGCTTCATTTTTGGGCTCATGCCATAAAATGATCTGAAAAAATGGATGGATGGTGTGAATATAAAATACATTCATCAAGGTCAGCCCCACAGTAAGGGCCGCACCTAATCCACTCCCTCAAAACAGAACCAGGCCTGCAGAAATTGCTGAGCAGAAGCATCAAAGTTCGGCCATTAATGGTGGACCACAAGGTAACGATGTGAGGTTATAATCCTCCCTGCAGAAATTGGTGAGCAGAATATCATAATAAATTGTAAGGGAATACGATCAATCACATGCAACCATAGCGCGGTAGGCTAACCATGCTACCCAGTTTTCTCCTGCCAACATCTTATGCATAGTACATCTGAACCCGTGCAAAAGATCGGAGCCACAGCCAAAATCACGCCGATCCACTCATCAGTTGGTCACACAATCAAATTCAATGGGCAAACAACATATGACCCAACATACAGGTGTGATCCACCTGGCAAACAAACCACTCATGGGAAAACTGTGTAGGATGATAGGCTTACCATGCTATGGTTGTACATGATCATTCCATCCACGTAGTCGCAATACAGCAATGAAATATACGACAATGAAAATAATAATTCAATGTATCATATCGGCAACAGCCGGTGCCAGATCTCTGGAAGCAATCAGAGGTCAATCAGTTGTACACTCCAAAACAAAACAAACAGCTATGATTTTGAGCTCTTCATTCAAAAAGATAAAGCACGGCACTAACTACTCACGAAAGAAGAACAAAAAAAAAAAAAAAAACCAAATTCATGGATCAGCAATGGTAACCTCAACCTCCACACCCGGTTCAATGGTGATAGAGGTGATCTGCTTCACCACTTCGGAAGAGCTGACAAGGTCAATCACTCGCTTGTGCACACGAAGCTCAAACCTATCCCATGTATTGGTCCCTGCAACAAGATGCATTTATCCATTCATCAATACAATGGCTTTCATGTTCTTCCATAATCTTGCCCAATACTTATATGACATCCAAGATATTCAATGCTGCAATTATAGAATATCACATTATATTGAAGCACACTAAATTATGAATGCACTACCAAACCTTTTTTTTTTTTGAAAGATCACAGCCAAACATTTTAATGACGTACATCACAAAGTGTCTATTATATAATATTTTAATAATAGATAACCAAGTTTGATGAAGGAGGGGCACATCTTGTGTGGAAAGCTATTGAAAATTTTATTTTGAAGGGTAAATGATTTATTAATAATAGATAAGCTATTGAAATTATATGCTAAAAATGACAAATTTATTGCATAAATGCAGTTAGGACTCAGCATGAAAGTTCCATGTAACTCCCTCCCCACAGTACACGCAACAAACATCTCATAGTGTTCTGGTTGGAATTTGGGCTGTGCTTCCTTCTGCAGGCAACTTTTGGATGGTCACAGTAAAAGCTCCAATCAAATTGTTTCTTGGGATATGGTCATCCACATGGTGTCCCACCAAAACAGTGCTGATTAGATTATCCACAAGGTTTGCCAACTTGGTGTGCATTTGCCAACCCTTGTTGAATCAACACCATCAAAGCCCTACTCCAACTAATTGGCGTCGGCTCGACCTTTGCTAAATGGCTGTGACTTTTCTTCCACGCACATGGCATACACATACATCAGCCCAAACTGTGCAAATCACGAACCACATTTTGCATGAAGCATGCCATGAAAATCATAACCATACGCTTGTCTGCCCTCAAATTTGATAGAAAATGGTCAGCCATCGAATGTCAGATGATTGAATTGTCCGTGCAGTGTAATTTATAAGTTATACTCCAACCATAGGGTACATGATTTAGATATCCAAAATGATACAGATGCAAGTCACGCATACATCGGATGACTCGCTCCCACTCAAGGGTTACATGACTCGCCAGTATGTACAGTCTAGATTGATGTACACAAACCCAGATAGTTTTTAAGCGACAAGAACATGAAAAAGATCAATGAACAGGGAAACATGAAGCAACAAAAAATTATTAATACGACCTGATCAGGAAATAACAAATATTACAGCCTCTACAAGGAGAAAGACAAGCTTCAGTGAAGAAATCTAGCAACTACAAGAAATATATAAAAACCAAAATTTATAAATGAACCGATTTGTTATGGACAAAATATGATGAAAAACAAAAAAGACTAAATAAACAGACCATCACAATCACAAGTAGATTGAAAACATGAATAATAATGATGATAGATAATAACAATACTCGCTGTTCTTCATGAACAAAGATTCAATTAGGGTTAGGCTTTGAACTAACAAAAGTGTGAAGAATAATTCAAACATGCATTTAACAATGTAATAAAAAGGCATGTTTTCACTGGACAAGAGGATCACAACTCCAGCTGTATTTATATACCCCAACAACTCCTGTGATTTGCGGAGTTTAAGCCATTGACATTTAATTCTCAATGGTACAAATGCTCAACTGTAAAATCTATGACAAGGCTATTATGACAATGATGGTTAGAGCAACAACAAGGTATTCCATATCGGTAATGGCGGCCATAACAGTCACCACCATTAACGATGCACGTATCAGCCGTAACTGCCGCCCATTACAGCTCCCGTAATGGTTGGAAAAAAAAAAAAAAAAACCCAAAAATTCTGGAGAAAAAACTCTAGAAAATCCAGAATTATGTAAATATTTTAAATATGTATTCATTTTTTATTTTGAACGTGTTTATGGTAGCATAACGGTCCACTTTTTGGTGAGTGTTGTATTAGGTTGTCTGGAGAATTTATGAACTTGGTTATACGTCTCTAAGGTTTACACATCACAATTAAACGGTAGAGTTAGAAATAGGAAAAAACATAAATACCACCTTTTTTAAAGGCCCTCGAAGCTTTTATTCACCCTAATCGCTTCAAACTATGGTTTTAATCTTAAAAAACTATAGTAAGAATGGTCAAAATCTGATGTAGAACGATCTAGAAGAGTTTTTGAAATGAAAAAAGTGAAAAAATAAATGGGGAGAATGGATTTAAATAGGGGGAAAAAAAAAAAAAAAAAAAAGGATCATTTTTTACCTGTTACGGCCCCCATAACAGCCGATACGGTCTCAAAAAATCAATTGCCCCGTTTCACCCCCATATCGCGTGACGGTCACGGCTATTACTCATACATATCGGCCTTCAGGGCTGTGTCATTATGGATACGGAACACCGAGGTACACATTCAGTAATACAGACGATGGTGCGAGTTGCTCATTTAGTATTAGCTTCTCATTGTGGCCTGTATAGGGTGTCTAGAGGATGGATGGCTCGGATCATCTGAACCATAGTCACATGATCACTGTTCAACCAATTCATACTCCAATTCATAGTTCATAGTTTGATACTTCCAAAAAATTCCCCAGTTCTTGATGGGTAGTTCATTTAGTTCATTTTCTAATTTGCCCAATTCGCAGTTCAGATTTGTCCAGTTCAAGAAGGTAATACGATGGTCAACAATCCAAATTCAACAAACAAATGCTCATTAATCAGAGGTTAAGATCAGTGCTGTCATATGCAATCGCATATGCCATTTTGGGAACATAGATCGCATATGCCATAGTGGCACATGCAGTTTTATGACCATTAGGCACTATGCCATGGCATATGCGATTATGCCATCACCTATGCGATGCAAAAATATAATTTTTTTGAAGGACTGAGCGATGGCATATGCGATTACGCGATTGCATATGCACACAGGCCCCTTGGGTCGCATATAATCGCTTATGTTATTCAACAAGAATGGTTGACATCATTCAATCGATCTAATTTATGGATGATGTATTTACAGCGGGTCCCCCGATTTGGATGCTTTAAATTGAGTTAATGTATGCCATGCATTCCATCATTGTTGGCCAAAGCATTCACTATTATTGAAAATCAATCACAACAGATGCATGTGACGCCATCTTTCCATTCATTAGGTGCACCTACCTATTTTCTGAGTTAGACCATGACACCCTTTAATTTTGAAGATTCAGCCTACCTTATGAGTGGATCAACCTGATTTTTGCACCAAGTGACCTTAACGGTGGGCCCCTGTTCACATGAATTGTATGTCCTATGCAAGCGCACAGCGGCGCAGAATATCATGCTAAGTGAACACACAGCTTCTTCTAGCTGGACAGTTATGTTTGTACGCCCTTTTCCATCACCCTCTGGAAAATCAATTTTTGAACCCCATGTGCAATGCCACAGGATCAAATAGTCCAACGAGAATAAAATTGCTTAGCCTATGTGTTGCAGTAGCTGGATTGGAACAAATTTTAGTAGACATGAGTTTCCGATGTGTCGAACGATCAGACACCTTATGCAAGTTTGATGCCACATGAAAATTTTTGAGTGCTGCCATTTGCTCTGACATAGCATCAAACGTGCAATATAGCTCGAATTGCAATCTAGGTCGCTTGATCTGAATTGGAGTTCAAGCATGCATCAATTTACATAACTATGATCCAATCACATCTGCAAATGAGCCCCAATGGGGCACCACATGCAAGGTTAAAGTATTGTCTGAAGCTGGTTTGTATCACCCAATATGTACAGGTATTTCCCATGAACAAGACAAGCATACTGGCCACGTAGAGGCCCAAAACATCCCGACACAAGGTGATGCATAAGGATATCAGTGGTGAATCATATGATATAACACATTGATTTAAAACCTTGCCCCATGCCAGTTATTCAAAACGCAATGTAAGCAATATGAACTCGATCGCAAGAGTTTATAGTACCAAAAATTCGAAATGCATGAGGACTGAACCCAACCTTGACACTTGACTGAAAATCAGATACCAGATGCAAACATGGAAGAGCAAGAATCTCACTCAACCCATTCCACAGTGATCACAACTCTCAGAAAATGCAGAACTAAAGGGTTGATGACTACAGCATCAGATGCCCAATTGAATAAATTGCAATGTATCCAAATCAAGGAAAGAAGAATTGACTAAAGTGGCCCTAGCCCAATTCCATTAACGGCAATGAAGGAGAGTGGTGACAACCTCAGATTAAAACCATCCCACCCCCATTTCAGTAATTTCCTTTGTATAGTAGATTTGAGTTATCGTGACTCATTTAAACGGAACTGAAAACATCCAAACGCACACCCAAAATGAAAAAAAACAAAAAAAAAAAAACAAAAAACAAAAAACAAAAGGAACTGCGATTCACCTTCTCCGCAAGGGGACTTCCGGGTGGTGATGTGGAGGACCTTGGTCGGCATCCGCACTGGTCCCTTGACGGTCAGCCTCTTGTCTTTGGCCCCACGAACCAGATCAGCACAGACTGTACTTGAAATTTGAAACAGCAACTAACAAGATCAAAAACGGAAATTTTAAGAATGAGAGAGGAAGAGATCGGACAAAGAAGAAGAAGAAGCAGAGACCTTTCTCCAGATTCTTAACATTCTTGGAGGAGAGAGTAATACGGATGCGGTGAACTTGCTCCTGTGGTTCTTCCAGCCCTGGTTTCGTAGGTTTCATTGCTGCGTACGCCATGATTTTCTCCTCACTGCACACATACACAAACACAAAAACACTAGAGTTTGATGGAAGGTGGAGAGATTTTGAAATGGGGATGAGGAAGATGAAGAACGGTGGGATTTAGATTACCCGATGAAGGTAGAGAAGGAGAGTAGGAACGGCGCGTTTACCTCAGTTCCTCTGCTCCTTGAGAAAATAGACGGGAGGGAGAGCGTTTTAGGGTTTTGTAGCTGTTATAGAGGCGAGGCAGCGGTGGACGCGGATTTCCTTCCTGCGCTGGGATGCTAGGCGGATTCCATATAGATGTTGGTGAGAAATCCACACCGTTCATCTGTTTTGAGAGCTCATTTTAAGGGAAGCGGAATGGTGTAGCTGCTGTATTCAGTCAGCAAGTTCCGTGGGTCTGATAAACCATCCATCCATTTGACGAGCTCGTCTCAGGTCCTTAGATGAAAAATAAGAAAGATCTAACTATCAAGTGGACCACACTGCAAAAATCAGTGGGGAATTAAACATCTACCACTGAAACCCTTTTTGGGGGCACAAAAGTTTTGGATCGATATGAAATTTATTTTCCTCTTCATTCAGGTCTTTGTGACCTTATGAACAGATTCGATAGAAAATAAACGTTTTGGTAGGCTTACAAATTGTTTAACAGTCAGAATCATTATTGTTGAGGTCAAAATCTGGACCACCCTCTACTCCGTGCGGCGATCTTCGGACAAACCCTGGTCCCGCACAATTGGTGAGTCAAAGGAGACCCTGGCTAAGCCGAGGGACCCTCCGATGCCTAAGTCAGGTCAAGAGAATCAGGTCTAAGTTGAAAATAGAGAGAGAGTGTGAGATCTTGTGTACCTATAGTAATGGAGTCTCACCGTATTTCTACCTGCCTATCGGATGGTCTGGGTCCGTTAATCTCGGCACGATTCACTCAATTAATGGAATACTATGATCGCAGAAATATTATCCGTAATCCGGGAATCGTGTAGCTTATCGCGCGTATCTGTGAGCGAGACAATCGGTCATGTCCGTTTAAGGTAGTTTCTAAGTTTAGCACATGGAACGTCCACACCCAGCCTCACCCTCGGCTCGGGATCTCCAGGCTAAGTAGGCCTTGACTCCGAGTCCCAGACCTAAACTAGTATACGTAGGACCTTGTCTAGAGACTGGGACGGGCTTCGGTCCAAGCTCATGAGGGAATCCGCACCACTCACCTGTCATGTATTCTAGAGGTCTCCCCTCCGAGCTCTGAGGTAGGCGACGGACTTCACCCGTCGAGTTGAGTTTCCCCACAACAAGCGACACACAGATGTGGGTGACTAAACGATTCGTCTCAGGTCGAACAATAATGAAAGTTCAGGTCTGAACTTCACGCTGACTGCCCCGCCATCAGATTATCCTGAACCGACAATCTCGGAGTAGGAACACAACTGGTGTCGAACCGAGAATCATTTTTCCATTTAATCATTTTCACCATTCCAGATAACCTCTCAAGTATCCGATCGTACTAAGGTGGTGTCAGTCCTCGAGATTGAAGGGGCTCGAATCTTCCCATAACAATTATCTCCGCTTCTATTTTTAGCGTGGTACCAATTATCTTTGGATATGATTATTTTTTTGAATAATGCTCTAAAATGATCTTTAAAAATAAATGAACAGTGTAAATATAATAAATACATTACTTTGGAGCCCATGTAACTTTGATCTCCTTTGAACCGTTTGTGCAACTCGGAGCTCGAGGAGCGTTCGTGCTTCCCTTTGCACTGCACATAACTATGGAATTGGATTGTGTACCGACTAACTCAGTATGTCAATGGGTACTGGTTTGACGTATCACGAACTTATTAGCTCTAAGACGTGGTGTCGCTTCCCTCCTCTCTTCTGTGCAAGGAGGAAACATAAAAGGATGTACCACTCCTCTTAAATCGGATTTCACTGAGTTATTCAGTACGCTATTATCATACTGAGTAAATTCAGTTGGACCCACCTTGAATGTATGTGGTCTATCCATGCCATCCATCCGTTTTTCCATCTAATTTAAGGGGTTTAGCCCAAAATTCAAGCATATCCAAAGATCAAGTTGATCATACCACAAGAAACAGTGGGGATAATGATTTCCACTGTTGAAACACCCCACAATGATGTTTATTTGCCATCCAACCTGTTCATAACATCTTACGGACATGGATGAACTGAAAACACAAATACAAGCTTGATCCAAAACTTTTGTAGCCCCAAGAAAATATCAATGGTAGAAGTTCATTTTAACTGTTTCCTGCAGTGTGATCCATTTGAACATTGTATATGCTTCATTTTTGGGCTAACGCCCTAAAATTATCTAGGAAAATGGATGGACGGAGCTGATAAAATACATAAATCATGTTGGACCTCACAAAGTTTATTAAGTACGGTAAGCGCAGTGTTACTCACTACGCAATCCGCTTCCGCTCCCAGCGGATTGCGTACCGAGTTACTAAATACAGTTCTGTCATTAAGAGTAAACTTAGTTGGGCCCATCTTGAATGTATGTGGTCTATCCACGCCGTTCATTAGTTTTTACAGCTAATTTAAACTGTTCAGCTCAAAATTTAAGCAAATCTAAAGATCAAGTGGATCATACTACAAGAAACAGTAGAAGTAATGATTTCCACCTTATGAAACCTTGTTAAGCCCTACAGTGATTTTTATTTGTCATCCAACCTGTTCCTGATATCATGAAAGACATGGATGAAGGGAAAACAAAGATATAAGCTTGATCCAAAACTTTTGTGGCCCTAAGAATTTTTCTAATTCACATTGTTTCTGTGGTGTGGTCCATTTGAACTTTATATATGATTCATTTTTTAGCTCAAGTGTTGAAATTATATCATAAAAATAGATGAACGGAGTGAATAAGATACATAAGTTATAGTGAACGTCATACAATTTAATCAGCACGCTAAGCCTAATGAGTTACCCGATAGGATGCGGATTGCGTCCTACCCCTGCCCTGACGGTAATCCGTTCGGGAAGGGCTCTGTGGGGCCCACCGTGTTGTAAGTGTTTTATCCACGCCATTAAACGTTTTTTTCCGATAATGTTAATATGTAAGCCAAAAAATGAGGCAGGTCTAAGGCTTAAGTGGACCACAAAGTGGAGATTGAACGTCCACCATTAAAAACCTCTTGGGAGCTGGAGAAGTTTATATTTGTGTTTTCACTTCATCCACGTCTAAATGACCTTATGATGAATACGTTGTATGGTAAAAAAAACATCACGTTGGCCCTTAGAAAGGTTGCAATGATGGGTATCATTATCATTGCAGCTTCCTTTGGTGTGGTCCACTTAAGCCTTGGAACTACCTCATTTTTTGGCTCACATATTAAAATTATCAGAAAAAAGCGTTTAACGGCGTCGATAAAACACTTACAACACAATGGGTCCCACGGAGCCCTGCCCGGACGGATTACCATACGGGCGGGGGTAGGACGCAATCCGCGTCCTTACTCGGTATGCAATGTAAGCAGATACGTCGTTAATAACTTTTCTAGATAATTTTATTGCATGATTAAGAAAATTAAGCAGATTCATATCTCCAGTGGACCACACCAAAGGAAGCGGCGGTGATAATGACATCTACCATTGAAACCTCTTTAAGGGCCACTGTGATGTTTCATTGGTGGAAATTATTATTCCCAATGTTTCCTGTTCCATGGTTCACCTGGGCATTGGAAATGATTCAATTTTGGTCTAACGCCGTTTATTTTGTCATTTGGAGGAGGGAAGCAGTCCCTCATCTTACAGCCAATTGCCTCATGACATGTCAACTCAATACCCCTTAGCTTATTGAGTTACTTAGTACACAATTCAATTCCCGTACCACACACCAGCCAATCCACTTCCTATTTGAGGACATTCGACCAAAAATGAGGTGGATACAAAACTCAAGTGGGCCGCACGAGAGTGAACAGTGAGGATTCAATGGCCTCCATTTGAAACATGGTCACAAATTTTCATAATATGATAAGTTTGTGGTGTTTTCAGTTCATCCCAGTGGGAATGACCTTTTAAACGGTTTGGATGGCATATAAACATCAAGGTAGATCCAGGAAGGTTTCAACGGTAGGAAACTCTTTCCCCGGTTTTCCCTCTCGTATGACGGCCTTGAGTTTTGGATCCATCTGATTTTTGATATCTTGTCTTAAAATGATCTGGAAAAGGGGATGGGCGGGGTGGATTTCTTACAAACATCATGGTGGGCCCCACTTAACATCCCAACGCTTCGTGTCCGGCAGTGGGGTTAGAGGTGGGCATCGGACCGAGTCGGATCGGATTGTGTTTAACTCGATTCTGTTTGAGATCTAAATACGCTAACCCGAACTCGTTCCGATCCGGGGCCGGATCTAGGACATGTCATCCGATCAGATCCGACACCTTGTTGGCCTGACCCGAACCGAGTCCGACTCGGCCAGGGAAACCGAGTTGGATCGGATTAGGTACAATACTGATCAAATTTTTTAACAGTTAAAATCATTATCCTCGTTGTTATTTTCGGTGTGGTCCATTTGAGCTCCAGATATGATTCATTTTTTTACCAAATGCTCTAAAATGATTATGAAAAACGGTTAAACAGTATGGATATAATAAATACATCATTGTGGGGCCCATATTGAATTCGTTTGAACCGTTCGTACAACGCTCGACGTTTAAAAGTTACAGCTGTGAATGGCGTCAGTGGGACTGTCCCGTGCATTGGTGGTACACGGTATTGACGTCACATTAGCAAGTTAGGTGGGTCTGATCATGGTACATGTGTTATATCAAAACCGTTCATCCATTTGTGGAGCTTATTTTATGGCTTGAGACGAAAAATAAGATATATCTAACTATTAAGTGGGCCACACTGAAAGAAGCAGTGAATATTAAACGTCTATCATTGAAACCCTTTTTTGGGTCGCCCTTTTTTGTATAATGCTCTAAATTAATCTGTAAATATATGTGAACGGTGTAGATATAATAAAAACATCACTATGGGGCCATATAACGTTGATCTCCTTTGAATAGAGTAGCATCGTCTTGGCCCGACACGTACCTACACCTAGGTTGAAAGCCAACTACTACATAGTTGTGTGCAGTGCGTGGTACACTACAAATCATTTTACTATTGTACACAGCAATCTCAGTTGGGGCCCACCTTGAATGCATGTGATGTATCCACGCCGTCCATTCATTTTTACATATCATTTTAGTGGTTGAACCCAAAATTGATGTATATCCAAAACTCAAGCAGACCATACCACAGGAAAAGGTAGAAGTATCAAAAGAATTACTCCGGATCGGGTAGAATCGGATCTGTCCGGATCCTTTCGGGTCGGGTCGGGTTGGATCAGGACCAATCCGAATTCGACCCGAAAAGATTTCGGATCTAGATGGGGCTACCCGATCAGCACCAATCCAGACCGTCGGATCAGGTCTGATCGTGTCGGATCCACTGGATCGGGTCTATTTTGCCCAGCTCTAAGCGGGGTTCCGGTAAAGAGCACGCTGCTGCACCTTGCTCATTTTAGAGGTGCACCGGATGACAGATCAAGATGGGACATCCAGTCTAGACCGTTCATCAGATGGTAGAACCGTATTGGACCATCTAGATTAGGGGGGGACGTGGATTACCAAATATTTCAATAATCATGTATACCAATTCATCTTTTTCATTCAAGTATAACTTGGAATTTGGATATCACATGTGACGTTTGATTAGACTACAAAACGGCCAGATCATTGATCAAGACCATCCGACATGTGGGTCCCACCTTTGACTACCCATCCTTCTTAAAATATCACTATTTCTGAATGATCATTACTGGTTAGGGAAACGAACGGTCCATATTGATCATACTATAAATAGTCTGATCACTTATCTACACCGTCCATCATACGGGTCCCAACCTCAATCACCCATTACTGTGTCGGACTCCAACAGTCCATTCAATAGCTACTGAAATAAATGACTTATATAAATCATATGGTAAGTTATTGGATTATTGATCTAGACCACATGATGGATGATCCTAACCGTCCATTCAATCGTTGGAGGCGTAGACGGTCCATTTTGATCATCCTACAAACAGTCCAATAATTAATTTGGACCATCCATCATTTGGGCTCCACCCATTTTGCCTATCATTACATGAAAAAACTTTTGTCAGATGATGTCCACTGTCCATTGAATGGTTAGGGAGATGGATAGTATATATTGATCATACTGCAAATGATGGTCTCATCATTGATATATACCATCCATCATGTGTATCCCACCCTTGATTACCCATCCTTGTAAAAAATACTTTCCATCAGATGATCCTAACTATCCATTCAATGTCTAGGGAAATGCATGGACCATATTGATCATACTACAAAAGGACTGATCATTGATCTAGACCATATATCACATGGGTCCTAGCCTAATCGCCCCATCCCTCTTAAAAAATCACTATATCGGGATGATCATAATCTTCCAATCAACGCATAGGGAGATGGATGGTCCATTCATTGATCTAGACCACTCATCATGTGGGTCCACTCTTGATGTCTCCTCTCTTTAAAAAATCACTTTGGTTGGGTTTTTTCTGTACTGTCCAATCAATACCGAGGAAAATGCATAACCCATGCTGACAGTTCAATTGCTCTAAACCATCCATCATGTGGGTCTCGTCTTTGATTGCCCACCCTTTTCAAAAGATCACTTTCTCAGATGATCCTAGCTAGCCATCAATGGCACGGGAAATGGATGATTTATACTGACCACACTAAAAATGGTGCAACCGTTACATGAGCTGCGCCTTCGATTGCCTATCCCTCTCAGAAAACACTTGCCAGGTGACCCTAACCATCCCTTTTTTTCACCTTAAGCCATCCCCCTTGAGTGCCATTTGTGTTTTTACAGGGAATCAAACAACCTCCAAACAGCCTCACATGTACGTTGATCGAAAGTTCATGCCATTCCGGAATCAGGCAGACTACGTGTTTGTGGAAATAAATTGTAAAATTCATCATCCTATGATCTGCGTTCACCATGTATGGATGCAACCCACCCAGAGAATGAGCCACCGTGATTTCTTTGATATGCAAGGATGGGCCCACTGAATTAATGCCCCAATAAACAGCACATTTAGGGCCCATTTGGATACCACCAAATCAGTTACTTTTTCTACTTACAGCAGTAGATAAGTAACTTATTTTATGTAAGTTTAGTTTTTGATCAATTACAAGTAACTTTTTGACTTAAAATTACTTAATCACTTCAGTAAAAAAAAAAATAAAATAATAATAATAATAATAAAAGCTTTTCTACTTATCATGAGTTGCCAAAGAGAGGCGTCATTAGCGACAAAAGAAAAGAAGAAAGCTGATGAGTATGTTGTTTACCAAACATACTTGTCTGCTTAACAAGTAGAAACTAAGACGAGTTACTTGAGGCATAAGTAGCTTATATTAAGTAACTAACTATCCAAACACTCCCTTAAGATGAGTGCACTACCCATTAGAGCTGTGGGATTCACAAGAGTAGCCACACCTGCCAAATTGGCAGACAACCAGGCCGTGTATGCCTATGGGCTTGAACATCAACATGTGAGAGTTAGCCTGATACACTCACAAGATAAGCCAAACAAGTATATGCGAGTCCAGGGTCTTGGTTATCATCTCATAGCCCGAGTGATGAGCAGAGCCATGATTTACGGGACAGAGGATGCTCATGGTTGGCCCCACCAAATGATTGGCTTGGATCTAACACACGTGGCACATTGGCAGGCACCACAAATTACCTTTTCCACCTTTTTGCTGGGATGAGTCCAAGCATTCACCCCCTCCTTACCTTTCATGGTCCAAAGCCGAGCTCTGTGAACCCCGACTTCCTGCTATTAAAAGAAAATTGAAAATGAGGATTTAACCATTGTTCAGCAATTCCAACCCTTTAATAAGAGCCACCATGATGGACCATGTCTTACAAATCTCCCAGACTAGAAGATCTTAGCCCACCTTGGACCTTCTGTCTCTTCAATGTTGACTTCCAGGCCACAAAACAAGATGTGAGGTTAAGATTGTCCCATCAAGGATATACCCATTCACCAAATGCCTTCAAAAAAATGAGCCTGAGGCATGCATCACTTAAAAGTGGAAAATTACAGAACCTTCTCTTCCAGCCTTTCGGTCTTTAGACCGATTTCTTCAATACTGGGTAACATTAGCTGAAATTATTATACTCGTTGTGATTATACATACATTTTTGCCAAAAAAAAAAAAAACAGGAGAGAGAGAGAGAGAGAGAGAGAGAGAGAGAGAGAGAGAGAGAGAGAGTTCCAATGAGTGCTCTAAAATCATCCTCATCCCTGTCGACCACAGCTATTTAATAGGGAATGGGTTGCCTGCCGGGCCATGTTTCTATCTTTTCAAAGTATTTGATGGGAACGATGCCATCGAAACCTTCTGTCAAGATCACTTTGTTGTCTGAAATGTAAAGCTTCATTCCCTCTTTAAAAAACAAAAAAAAAAAAAAAAAAAAAAAAGAAAAAGAAAACAACAACAACAACAACAATAACAACAAAACACACTTATCGGATGTGTAATATAAAATCAGGAAAAACAATCCAGAATAAGAGAATTTTCTTCTACTTGAAACAGTCCATAAAGTACAGAAAAGTTACCTTCTAATGCCTTTCTGACATCTAAGAAGATCAATACATTAACATCCCGCCGCATGCCTGGGAAGCAAAAGTATGCTTTAAGCTCGGTTTGATAGGAATCATGCGAAACAATTTTCTAAAGCAACATCCCCATGCTGACCAACTTACAATGCTGGGTCAGCCGTTTTTTATAGAAATTTCGCATCTCAAAAAACATAACCACTAAGACGAGGATGAATTATCAGCATCGGGGTGCTGAGAATCTAAATGACATCCTTGTGCAACAAGTCTGCAGAGGTGAATCTAGACCAATGATAAGATTCCCTATCCAGAGCAGAATCCATCCATGGATGGGGCATGCCCCAAAAATCCCCCAGTATGGAAGATCTTCCTGACCTGGCAACAAATGGCCTATAAATGGAAAGTTATGAAAATAAATACAGCACAATCTTAGGGCCAGACATTGGATGACTAGGATGTCTCATTTAGGATTCTCAGAGCATTCACCTCATTTGAACAGATCAATATTCTAGATCATTAAACCATGGGCCACACTTGTACAGAATGAAAGGTATTCTGTAACGGTAACGGTGGCCATAACAGCCACCACCGTGACCTTTATGATACGGGGTGTAACGGCCATTACAGTCTCCATTCTTTTTCTTTTTTCTTTTTTCTTTTTTTAAATTGAAAAAAAATATATCCAAAAAACCTGTATTGGCCCCGTAATGGACCATTACGGGGCGTTACAACTTTTACGGGAGGTGTAACAGGCTGTTACGGGGGCTATAACAGCATTTATGGGCCATTTTTTCTGTTATGGCCTTTACGACCCTGTAACGTGTAACGGTTGCCACCGTTACCTTTACGTAATGGCCTTTACAGCACACCATGGAATGAGCCTATGAGGACGTTGTTAGTCTTAACGCATCATTAGCTGATGATTCCTCACTAGTCAATACAAGAAAAGAGATTTCAGAAGTGCATACCGCTAATTACTTCTCCATCTGATGGCAACCCACTTGAGAAGTGAACGTGTAACCTTTTCATACGTTTGAGACCGGATTGCAAGATTGATTCCAGATTCTTCTTATAGGTTCCATGCACACATACTGTATATTTGAGAGGAACTATGAGTGTCAATAAATAAATATGCATTGATTCTGAAAAGAGCCAAATTTGAGTGTGCACACGCATACGTACGTGTCCCCCACAGGCACATACGCACCTAGGCATGCGCACGTGCACATGAGAAATGCTAACATCCCCACCTTCATGGGGATGTTAACAATGACCCAAAAAATCTCTTAAATGACACATGAAATAACCAAATGTCAATTTGAATTGTCAATTCATTCATACAACTGGGGGCAAGCCATGGTTATTTATTTATTTTTATTTTTTAAACACCCTAATCAGATGATCCTAAACATCCGATCAAACGGCATGGAAAATGGACACCCGAAATTATATATATAATCTCTACCTGTAACTTCATCTGCAGATAAGACAGGCTTTAATAACCTTTCAGATTCAATAAGCTGCACGGCAGAGCAAAACATAAAATGGATCAATATCAAACAGTTTAGTGATTCACAGGCATCATTTGAAGACTGAACCTACTGAGTAGCAGAATACATCAATTGGGCAGTCAGCTTCTAATATAATTATAAAATAATAAAAAAAAAAAAAAAAAATCAAGTTAAAACTAGGGCCCTGTTTGGTAGACACCTGAAAATAAGTTCATCTCATTTTAATAACAGTAGTTATGTATCAGAGATCTTGATCTCTAATACATAATCACTGTTAATATGAAGTTATGAACTGATTATGTATTAGAGATCAAGATATCTAATACCTCATTACTGTTAACTAAAATGAGATCAACTCATTTTTAGAAGTCTACCAAACAGGGCCTAACTGTATCAAATTATTCATCCTCGGGAAAAAAAAAAAAAAAAAAAACTAATGGTTGAATAGCAGGCTATCATTTGCTTGCTGATGTTTTCATAAGAACAAGTATTGGAATTGGCTACCAGAAAACTTACAGAAACTTAGGCCATGTTTCGACATAACTATTCAAGACAGTGGGCCATACTGCATAAGCTTTTTCATTTGACAGTTTGTTGAGAGAGCCCACAAGGAATTTTCCTAAAATATAGGAACGTTTCCTCTTCTTGATTTTATGGGGTTTTCTACACAAATGACAAACAAAAGCTGATGCAACAATAGGCAAAGGCACCAAAATCTTGATTTCATGAAAATACAATTTAGAAAATACTACGTGCAAACATGGCCTCATCTAACAAGGATACTCCAAATTCTGATATTGGAGGAAAATGCACGTTAAATGTATGTGGAAACGGCTATTATGACAATTTTAATTTATCATTTCTCTTTTTGGCCTTATTTCTATTTATCCCGACACGTTTTCATATTTATACATGTATACACTAACATGACATGATAACAACCGCATGTGTTGGTGGGTCAAGTTTTCTGGGACTGCAGTCTCACCTTCCATCACAATGTTTGACCCCAAGGCTGTCCGTATCCAAAATACATAGGCACACAGATTTCTAATGCATAATGTAACAAATACTGGGGGAAGGGAGGAAGGGAGGGAGTGAGGCACACAGATTTCTGATGCATAATGTAACAAATACTCACACATCGTCCCAGAGTCCTTTTTTTTTTTTTTTTTTTTTTTTCTCTTTTCTCACTTTGAACCTCATATCTTCCCTGAGGACCTTTCCTGCACAACTTTCTGTATTCACAGGAAGGATCAATATTCGCCATCTTTGTTGTCTCACAAGGCCACTACAGTTCTACAAGTCATTCAGATGTGGCATAGTTATTAAATGTCAGTTGCAGTTTTTCTAAACTTTCACCATATGAATTGGCTGCGACTCTTTTATCATAAGACTAGTGGTGCAGATCAACTCGTTGATTGTAATCAACCTATGTAATAGACTACTAGATAGTTCTTGATTGTAATCAACCTATGTACTAGTCTATTACATTGCACGTGTAGGAGTTGTATGCTCTCATTGCCAGTCCCCAGCTTGGAAAAAGGAGGGTTGCATTAGGTTGGCAACCAGCGTCAAACTTATGCCAAAACTTCCACCATGAATCCGAATAGTAGGACATTCCAAACTCATGTTAGGGCATTCCCTGTAAGCAACATGCTGCATTGGAGAGATGGAAGAATGGGAATGGAATTAATAGGTGCCCAAAAACAAAGTGGTGGAATTAAAAAGGAGAGAAATAAATATTATTCAAAAGTAAATTGATGGAAGAAGGAAAGTGGAATGTGAGAGAAGTAAATGTCATGCAGAATGAGATAGTTGAGTACATTGGGAAAGTGGCAAAAGATATTTTATGAGAATCTAGAGGGAAAAGCCAATCATATAAGGAAATTTGGTGGTGGAATGACGATATACAAAAAGCTATTAACCAAAAAAGTGCATGTTTCAAAGCCTGACAAGGGACTAGAAACAATGAAAATCTTGAACAATATAAAAAATGCAAAAAAGATTGCTAAGAAAGTAGTGAGGCTAAAACTTAAAGACTTGTGATGATCTTTATAATAGATTGGAGATGAGAAGGTGAGAAAGATGCCTTCAAACTTGCAAAAATGAGAGAAATGAAGAGTAAGGAACTAGATCATGTTAGATACATTAAGAGCGATGAACAGATGGTACTAATCAAGGACAATGAGATCAATGAAAGTGGAAGAACTATTTTCGGAACTTGTTAAATGACAATCACTCTGCGAACATAGAGATAGAAGGAACTATAAACTCGAATAACGTCGCAGTAAATAGATATTTTCGTAGGATTAGGTTATCTGAAGTGAATGAAGCTTTGAGGAAGATGAAAACTGAAAAGGCCCTTGGACTAGATGATATACCAATAGAGGTTTGGAAGTGTACGGGAGATATTGGGTTATTTTGGTTGACAAAGTTGTTCAACAAGATTGTAAGATCAAAAAATGCCAGCTGAATGGTGGAAAAGTACCATCGTACCTATTTATAAGAATAAAGAAGACATACAGAGTTACACCAACTATCATGAGATCAAAGTTATGAGCCATAATATGAAACTTTAGGAAAGAGTGGTTGAACAAAGACTAAGGTATGAGAAGAATGTATCAGAAAATCAGTTTGGTTTCATGTTAGGGAGGTCTAATGTTGAAGCTATGCTCCTACTTAAGAGTCTTATACAATTGATGGAGAAATATAGGGAGGGGAGGAAGGATTTCCACATGGTCTTCAGACTTACAAAAAGCTTATGATAGGGTCCCTAGAGAGTTAATCTAAAGGGCATTGGAGAGGAGTTTCAAGATGATATATTGACATGATTAAAGATATGTATGAGGGAGCGGTAACAAATGTGAATACCACTGGTGGAGAGACAAGTGAGTTCCCAATTACCGTAGGTTTGCACCATGGGTCAGCATTGAGCCCGCACCTTTTCGCATTGGTTATGGATGAGTTAATGAGGCATTTGCAGGAAGAGATCCCATGGAGTATGTTGTTTGCAAATGGCATAGTTTTGATTAATAATATGAGGGAGTAAACACATAGCTTTATTAATGGAGAGATGCTTTAGAATCTAAAAGATTTAAAATTAGTCGGACTAAAACAAAGTATATGGAGTGCAATTTTAGTAACAATAGTTGGAATGAGGAATTAGTAAAGATAATTGATCAAGAAGTTTCCCAAAATGACCACTTTTGATCTCTTGGGTCAATAATTCATGAGAGTGGAGAGATTGAGAAGGATGTTGGCCATAGAATTCAAGCAGGGTGAAAGAAATGGAGATGTGCTTCTTGGGTTTTATGCGACCATTGTATACCACTCAAACTGCAAGGGAAATTTTATAGAATAGCTATAAGACCAGTCACTCGTTATAGGACAATTTAGAGCAAGGAACAACATGTTCATAGGACAAGGTGTAGCTGAAACAAGGGTGTTGAAATATATGAGTGGCAAGACAAGGATAGAATTGGAAACAAATGCATTCATGGGTATTTAGGAGTAACACCAAATGGTAACAAGATGAGGGAAAGTAAACTTGGATGGTTTGGTCATATGTAACAAAGATCAAGAATTGTGTGGTTAGCAGTGAGTTTGTACAAGTTGAAGGCTCTAAAAGGAGCCCAAAAGGATGTGGATGGAGGTAGTAATAAAAGACTTGATGACCTATGGTCTAACTGAAGTTATGGCCCTTGATAGAGTGGAATGGTGGAAAAGGATTCATGTAGCTAACCTTAATTAGTTGGGATAAGGCTTAGATGATGATGATGACAGCTATTGGTGCAAATCAAATCTAGAAACTATCTTCTTGTACAAGTTTATATATATATATATATATATATATATATATATATATATATAATATATATATATATATATATTATGATGATGACCTCTAAAACTTGAGTTGAAGAAGACATGGTGGTACTTCCATTGGAATCGGAAGTGATGAGTGCAAATATCAGTCCAGAAAACAAAAGCCTTCTAAAGACATAAGGTGAATGAAAGAACAAAATTCCATTTCATTTACTCCGCAATTCATGGTTCATCCCTTTGCCACTCAAAATTCAAATACAACCCATTATACCATTTAAACAACAATGTTGTTCTTAAAAAGGAACTAGCCATCTAAAAGACATCATAAAACAGAACATTGTAGAGCCGGTGCCTCTTGCCTCCCATTTTGCAATGTCATGAGCATAAGCAAGCAACAGAATACCAAATTTATAGACATGTATGCACGCACGCAGCATGTATGCACACAAGCACAAAGCATGTATGAACACTAGCACGTACACATATAATGTTTGTAGTATCTCCTTAGAGATACTTGCAATCGAGGTCGGTTGTGGAATTTTCTCGGACTGCTTTGCTGGACCTATATTGGTTGAAGGAGACTTTGAGAATGTGATTGCAAGGGCTCTGGGTCTTGTTTGGCCTCGTGGAATTTGTCAGGGCATTCTAACAAGTTGATGCTAACCAAATAAAATTAAGAGAATAACAATTTGGATACGTACCTTTTTCTTGACGGTCAAACCATTAAATTTCTCTAAGGACGCAATGAATAGATAAAAATAAGGGTTGTAGATCAATATCTAACAGCCTACCAACCACTGGTAGTAACTGCAATTCCCCCCACCGCTGGCAAACACATGGTAGAAGGGAAGTAACACATGTTATCTAACAACTTACATATCATCTATTTCAATAAATATTAAAATGACTAATATAACCTTGAATTCCTTCATCATCCTTACAGACTGTGTAATTTGGCCTAACTTAATCAAACAGTATCAAAATTGCAAGATCTTGGGCTTGTCTGCAAGCTAGCTCAATAGGCTTTCAAACATGACCAATTTTGTGTCAATCAGATATTGTTTGATAACTGATAAATGGCCCACAAAATAATTGAAATGCTAAAGGAAACTTATGAACAATCCATAGAATATTTCTAACTTTAATCTAATTACATAACTCCTGATATGATCCAGAATGCACATCGAAACCGTTGATCTTTCATCAGATTTATAAGACCCTCAAAATCTAGATCCTCTTGATCACGACCCTTGGGTGAGTCTAGGGGTGCAACTCAGGTAGGTCAGGTCAAATCAAGGGTAACCCGAGCCCCACCCAGCCTTGAGATGACCCAACCCACAACCTAACCCCACCTGAATTCCAACCCTAGGTGCCCAATCTGGACCCAACATGAAGTCCTCTATACTTGAACCTAAACCAACCCAATCCATCCCAAACCAACCCAACTAAAATAGATGTGATTATTCCCAACCCATCCTAATGCGACCTGAATTTGCTTGACCCAAACCCAACCCGAATTCAAATCTGGTTGGTGTTTTCCAACCCTAACCAAACCCAAGGACCTTGACAACCCGATCCAACCCAACCCAAATTCGAGTTGGCTCAATTGGGTCTAGGTTAACCCGAACCCAAGTTGTAGCCCTAAATGGTCTGATCACTAATCAACTAGCTTGTGTGGCTCGGATGCATCCCAAAGTTAAGGTCAAATGCCTCTTCCTTGGAGATCACGTTCAACCAATCTCTAGGGAAGCCATTTCCATTTCTAATGAGCTAATGGTCTAGATCCTCACTTTGTAATCTTTGATTCATTCCTATGCACTGTCTTGATGGATCCTTGCATGCTCTCTTCTTAGTAAGTTTTTTTTTTTTTTTTTTTTCCTTTATGAAGATTTAATGAGATTTTTGTTGTTGCCAATAAAAATATATATCTTAATCATAACAAAGTTAAAAATATTCAATTGACATAATTGAAGAGCCGGTGGGTTTACTAGAAGTGTTAATAATTGAAGTGGTCTTAGGCAGTATATTTCCAACTGAACTACTGATCTAATCTACTTGGCAACTTGTACGAGAAACCCAGACAATGGGATATATAGCTTCAATGCTTGAAGAGAAATAATAATAATGATAAGGAACATATCTTCTGCATTTGGCTTAGACATAGACTCAGATCAATACATTTTATTTCATCTGAGCAACCTTGATGAAATGTTGTTCAGCAAACAGAGGTTGGATCTAAGGGCATACGAAGAAGGAAAAAACAAGTTCAAGTGCTAGCTTCCAAACATTTTATTTCGCTTGCAAGTAGCAAAAAGGACATGTTAAAATTATTACCTCTATCGTATGCCCCTGGTTTGCACGTATCAAGAGCTCTCCATTTTCTTCCAAGAGACTGAATCGTTGCTTATTGTCCCTCCTGACTGCCTGATATATTGCATTAAAACAAGGCAGCTTTATAAAGGTCTACATCACATTGCAGGATAACTATAGTGTGATAGAACTGTCTACTTCATAGGACAGCAAGGAAGAACAAGCTAAAAAATTGGGCTGTAATGCATAAATAAATACATCATGATCACCAGTATCAAGATCCCACCACTTTACATTCCTGTGAATGGCTGTATCTTTGAAAAAACATCGGGCATGGATAAGTTGAGAGTTAAAAACATAGGAAATTAACTATGCACAAAGCATGAAAACCTATTAAACAGTAAGAGAAAACAACATGACATAACAATGAAGTTGCAAGATATTCAATCCATCTTTACACATTGTGAACATCATTTAGTTCTTTTCTATCAATAGGGAGAACTTTTATCACTAACAGTCATTAGTGGTTATATGATGCAACTCATACTCACACCTCTGACCGAAGTAAATGATGTTAAAAAATGGTACCAAAAATGCACAATACAACTAATGTGAAGGCATAGAAGGAAGTGTTACAGGTAATTGCCCAATGTCAATTATTTTTATCATTTTTGAATTGGTAAATCAATCACTTGGCACATTCCAAAGAGAAAAAGGTCAACCAATCACTTTGCCAAGTTAGTTCTTTACTAAACATATTTTCAAAGGGTTTTGCTAACGTCCCCATGAAGAGCTTTTAAATGACACATGGGATGACCTATCATTAATTTGAACTATTCATTCATTATACATCTGGGAGCAAGCCATGGAGCAAAAAACATATCAATTGGATGGTCCTAAACATCTGAACAATAGAATGAAAAACGGAAAATCAAGATTCAGAGGAGAAACAAATTTGTCCAATCATCATCTTGAAACATATCTTCGATAGATACCACTTTGTATTGTTTATGATTCCATAATAGCACTTTGGTTTGATTATTCTAACCATGTGATCCATGGCTTGTAAATAACAGATGGTTGCATTCAAAGGGTTAGGATCATCTGGCCGGGGTGATTCTTGCACCATGGCTTGCGCCCAATGGTACTATTGAATGCTATGTCTTGATTGATGATCGGGTGTCCCACATGTCATTCAAAAGGTTTGGGGCCACTACTAACGTTCCCATAAAAGTGGGGATGTTAGCAAAACCCAATTTTTAAATTGCTAAATATTATCGTAGAATCTAGATAGGAACTTCTTGGGTCTTCCCACTCAAATTATTCAGCACCACTGCTTCCAAAGCTCTACAACCAAACTAACACAATCAATCCCGCTTTATGCAACTAAATCTTGGACCCCCACTCTAGCATCTGAAAGAAACCCCACCCATCAAACTGCTCAGTGGTAATCTTCTGAAACTCTAGTTATGGTGGCAGACTTGGCTGAAATATCACATAGTAGGGGGGAAAAAAGATCCAATCTATTTTTATCCATGTGGTGATTGGGGTTTTCTTTTCTCAAAAATCCTACGAATGGATATCTTGCATGGAAATATTACCAAAGAAGCTGGTAGAGACAGTGTAGTGTGTGTGTGAGTGATCCCAACCTGAACTGACAAACCAACGACCTTGACCTGAGCCTGTCTGATTACTAAGCTTGAACCATTGATACCCCATATATAAAGGTCTTGAGTTACTCTCACAATGAGTGGATATGCACCTCCACGAGTACTTCACATAAAGAATATGAGAGGATTTTCATACTCATGTCACACACAAATGCATTAGGGGTCGTTGGATGCCTGTAACTTCTCTAAAATGTAAGTAAGTTACAGGTGACTTAGTTACAGTTGGTGTTTGGGGGAGAAAAGTCACAGGTGACTTTCTCTCAACCTGTAACTAAGTTACAGGAGAAAGGGCTGAAAATCTTACAGGAGAAAAAGTCGTTTTTCAAGTTACCTGTAACTTAGTTACAGGTAACGGTTGGAATTTTTGAAATGCAAAACTTGGGAAGAATCGCACCTGCAAAGTACAGGTTATCCAAACACAAAACAAAGTTACCTGTAACTAAGTTACAACTTACATCCAAACAGGATTACCTGTAACTTAGATACACCTGTAACTAAGTTACATGTAACTTACTTACACTTAAAAAAGTTACAGGCATCCAAACAGGCCCTATATCAGCAAACATTCATTTGAACCTAAGACATACAATAGAGCCAAAACTTTTGGTAGGTAAGTGGGCTCTAACCCAAGCCCTCAATGTTGCAATGCACTCTGTCTACCATTTGAGATAAGGGCTCTAAATCCTCTTCGAATTTAAAACATGATTTGAAATCTAACCATGTTCCATACATAAACAACTTCAAAGATGAAATTCTACAGTCTGGAAATTATCATACTTCAAGCTTAAAAAAAAAAAAAGTAAAGATGATGAACGAACTAGCCTCTCTAATATCATCGAGGGTGTGCGATTTCAATCCCACGTTGGCGAAGGTGGTCATATTCAACTGCAGCAGATCACGCACCCTAACGTACCCGTCACTCCGCATTTCCAAGTTCAGTTGGGAAGCCATGTGGCGTAGAATCCGTGTTCTGAAACCCGAGCAGTGGGAAATTCAATAATACGAAAAAAAAAAGGAGCAAAAAAAAAAAGGAAGAGAAAAGGGAGAGAAACGATTACAGGAGTCTCCCAAGAGCGTCTATTTTGTCCATTTTGCTGTCTTTTCTCGCTCGAGGCTCGTCTTCTCTCGTCCGAGCACTGCCAGAGTTCGAACCCCTCCCTCTCCCGCTGCATTGAAAAAGAGAAGAAAAGAAAAAAGGAACAATCAAGATGTCTTCTCACAGGCATTGAGAGAGAGAGAGAGAGAGAGAGAGAGAGAGAGAGAGAGAGAGAGAGAGAGAGAGGGTGGGAAGCATGCCTTCTTCTGGAGAGAGAAGAAGAGGGGGCAGATATAGAAGGGTTGTTCTCCATCTTATGATGATTTAGGGCTGGAGCTATTGCTGCTGCTAGCAGAGATGGAGTTGGGGAGAAGAAAGCTGAGTAGCGAAGGAGACGAAGGCCATTGCTCGCTGTCGCCAACATCGACGCCGGACAGACCCCTTCTTCTATTCGCACGAGTATGAGAGTTTGCGTGTGTGCGTGCTTGGATCGGACGTCGATTGCCTACTGACGCTGTCAGTATCCAGTAGCTCCTGGACGGTGCTATGTGGGCCACAACACGATGTGTGAATTTTATCCACGCCGTCCATCCACTTTTCCAGATCATTTCAGGTAATGATCCCAAAAACGAGACAGATCCAAATCTCATGTGTACCACACCAAAGGAAATAGTGGTTAAACGCTCACCATTAAAAAATTTTTGGGGACGACAAAAGTTTTGGATGAAGCTGATATTTATTTTTTTCCCTTCATCCATCCAGGTGTGACCTAATTAAAAGTTTGGATGGAAAATAAACATTATAGTGGCCCCTAGGAAGTTTTTAATGGTGGACGTTCAATCGCCACTGTTTTCCTGTGATGTGGTCCAGCTTAGATTTTATATCTCTGATTTTTTATGGTCATGTTCTAAAATAACTATCCAAAATTGATGGATGGAATGGATATGACACATACATCAGGGTAGGGTCCATTGAGCACCGTCCACTAGCCGCATTGCCACTGGCAGCGTCAGTAGGCAATCGGCGTCCGCTTGGATCCCCGGATCCACCGAGGTAGGTGGGACCCCTGAGTGTGAGGCCACTGTGATGTGTGTGACTACATCCACGCCGTCCATCCGTATTGAAAGCTCATTTTAGGGCATGATTCAAAAAATGAAGAAGTTCCAAATCCCAAATGGACCACAGTATAGCAAACAGTGGTGATGGACCATTAAAAATTTCTCGTGGGCCACAAAAGCTTTGGATCAAAATAATATTTGTGTAGTCTCTTCATCTAAGTTGTTTTTGACCTTATCAACAGGTTGGATGGCAAATAAACATTCAGGTGGAATCCATGAAGATTTTAATGGTGGGGATTCAATCAAGATTGTTTCCTATGGTGTGGTCCACCTAAGATTTGAGTCAGCTTCATTTTTTAAATCATAGCCTTAAATGATCTTTCAAAATATTTGGACGGTGTGGATTTAAGACACATACATCACTGTGAGCCCCACAGTCAGACCTAATCCGCTCCCCACCAGTAGGTGTTCTGTGGGCCTGATGTAATTTCATTTTTTCAGAACATTTTAAGGATTGATTAAAAAAAAATTGTAGCAAAGCTTGATATCAGGTGAATCACACCATAGGAAAACAATAGTGATTAGATGTCCACCATTAAAAACATCTTTAGGTCCACTATAATATTTATTTGTCATCCAACTTGTTGATTAGATCATGCATACCTAGAAGAAGGGTAAAGTCAAATATCAACTTCATCCATAAGTTTTGGGTCCTTACAAAGTTTTTAATGGCTGCGTTCAATCAACACTGTTTCCTTTGATGTGGTCCACCTGAGATTTGGATATGCTCTAATTTTACCTTTTTGCATCAAATTATCTGGAAAAAAGGTAGAGGGCGTGGATGAAACACGTACTTCATAGTGCAGCCCACATAACACCTACCAATCCACCAAAGTCGCACCGCCGGGTTTCATCCATGCCGTCTATCTATTTTTTTAAGATTATCATAAGGCATGAGCCCAAAAATCACGTAGATAGAAATATCAAGTGTACCAAACCACAAGAAAACAGTGGAGATTGAATGCCCACCATTAAAAACTTCGTAGGACTCCACTGTAATGGTTAATGGTCATGCAACTTGTTGATTAGATATAGCACACCTGGAAGAAGAGAAAACACAAATATCAGCTTAATCCAAAACTTTTGCGGCCATGAAAAATTTTTAACGGTGAGTGTTCAATCACCACTCGTTCCTATGGTGTGGTTCATATGAGATTTGGATCTGCCTCGTTTTTTTTTATCATAACATAAAATAGTTTGAAAGATTAGATGAATGGCATGGATAAGACACACATTATGTTAGGGCCTACAAAGCACTGTCTTTGGCCACCTCGCTAATGACGCTGGCAGGAGGCATCCGCCTCCCTGGATAGGCAGGACAGGAGAAGTGGATTGATTGTTGTGCCCGTACTGTGGACCCCACTTTATTATCGGCCTAGATCTCTCCCCCCCAACTGGGGCCAGACTTGCTGAGTGGTTCAATGATTTGAACTGTCCATGTTGTTGTGTGCTCTATCCTACCCTACCCACCTTAAGATACCTAAGGTGGCTATGATTCAACTGTAAAAATTTGAAAGTTTGTCACAAGTGTTGGAAGTTTGGTTTGTTTTCTATCAAGTGCAATGTATGCGGCGTGCTAAAATCGATATAGCAGCTCGATTCAAATTGATTAACTTTAATCCAAGGGGCTGAAATAAGCAAATACGTCCAATATAAACATATACGACCAAAATTACAGACTTATTCAGCCACTTGCGAAATTTTGTAATGATCAGTAAATAATTGAATGGTGGGGTTCTTCTTCCAAAGATTAGTTGTGCTTTGCCTTTCATAAGAAATAACTTTCTAGTATATTAGTGTAAATAGACAAAAGGAAAAACTCATGATTGGATACTAGGAGCAAATGCGAGAATGTCTCTATTGAAAGAGCTGCTTAAAGTTAGATAGAAGACAAATCCAGCATATGAATGTAGATTTTGATTATAATTAAAAAACCATAGTTAAGAATTACTGCCGCCGGATTATAACTATTCCTAAGATGCCTGAGATAAAAGATAAATTGATATACTTAATTTGTTTGTTGTAGTGTATTTTCTTTATAGATTGTATCTACTATTTATAGATTTTTGTCCTATAGCTTATTTTTCTATATGCATCTTTTCATTACTACAACCGTTACAATAGTTGAAGAGCCTCTATCTAAATCATTCTCTTGTTACGTTTTCCTTTTGTGATTATTCTTCTTTTGTTGGATAGGTTTTGTGTTTTTCGATCGCCTTCTGCATTTTGGACTCCTCGACCGTGTTTCTCTCTTCGTTCATTAAACTTTTGAATAACTTGTTCTTGTTACTTCGTCGACCATTCAATGATGTGTAGTATTGGATTCATGTCAGTTATGATTCCGTAAAAAACACTCCAAGTATCTTAAAATGTTTTCATCCATATCCAATTTTTTGTGCAATGCTACATGTCACCCTCCTATTGACATTTTTCAAAAATAGGGTACAATGTTGCCCCCCACGTCACTTTGCCTTTAAGCAAAAGGTGAAAGCGACTTTGTTTCGTTACTCAATACGATTAATTTAATCAATTATTGGACCACGTGTTGTTTCCCATTGACTCTACCTAGCTGAGGCTAAATTGAAAAAATAATTTTTCTCTTTCATCTAGGTTATCCATGTAATACATTGCATAGAATCGTATCATACGAGGAGTCATAATTGTCATTTCATTAATGGACACGTATTACGGGTAATATATAAACCCAACTCTAAGTCGGTACTTACCTTTCTTCACAATTTACTTGTTCTCTCATGTCTGAACTCCATTTCTAGTCTACCTTTCTCTCGATTATCATGGATCCATCTTCCTCCTCTTCCATTCCAATCTTTCACTTAGAATCATTCATCAAAGATATGGATATCCTTTCTTCAGGAGTGATTAATGACCTTCTATTCAATACTCTCATCCAACCGAATAAGGCATTGTCAACACTTGGTCCAACCTTTCATCTTTAGTTACTCACGAACAGCTTCGTGAAATTGAATTATGTTTTCCAAAGTGCCTTTATGAAGTTCTGCTTATTCAATATGATCATTTTTCCAGACTCTTCCAATGCTTTTAAATCTCTGAGATCATGGCCGAAATTGATGAATGGTTGGGCAGAATAGTATACTCGTGTTAAAGCACAACATGACGACACATGAAAGCAGACTGGAATATATGAATGTATCAAAATTTTCTTACATGAATACATCGTCAATACTTTCTTCCTTGCAGTAGTTTCAACTTTTAGGAGTCGATCAACCAATACATTTTATTTTGGATGCGGCTCCATGGGTCCAACAATCATGGATGTAAATGCTTTCACCCATCTTTTACCATTTGGTGAGCTTGTTTATTCATGCTTTGCTCTAAAGAATTAACACTCCTTCACCCTTATAGACAAAACCAACAAGACGTATTCCATTTTTATGGCTCTGCAATGCAAATCTTAGGATGAAGTTCACGAATAAAAACACATGGCTTTTCTTCTGACGTGGATTTACCCATTTCTATTCTACGCAAGTGCTCTCCAAATTACTAAAGAATATATTCATATGGCCGAGGCACTAGTTGAAGGATGCAAGCTTGCTCTTGCTTCCTTTGTGCGCGGCCACCTATATCACAGTATGTTTGAAGCAACCAAGAAGAGTTTTTACCACTCTAAGAGACCTATATGGCTTGTCCATATCTGATTCTATGAATATTTTGGGACAAAATTCATCAAATATGTTCCAACTAATGTGAAATTTACTTCTTTCAACCACTGTAATATCCCGCCCTAAAGTTAATCATTCCTTCACCGTCTCTGAGTTTCTTCCTTTATTTTTCCCTTGATAAGTCCAACCATTCATTTTGTCTATTTAAAGATAAAGAATTCGGTCAGACCTGATTCACAAAAGACTACAGGTCGACCGATACCGAGATGGCAAGCCTCAGAGACGTGGCTTGAAAAAGTTATTTGATTTACAAAGACCTTTCATATGACGGTACAGTAGACACAGGTGTTAATGCCAATATTGAAATCGAATAATATTGTCATAATCTTCTTGCTTGTCAATTTGGTCTGCCCTAAGACATCTATTTTCCATTTATTCACTGAACTTGCAATCAACCTCTAATTTATCAACCAGTTGCGGATTTAGTTAGTACATTTCAGACTCTCCAGAGAGGGTTTGCTTTTGTAAGCACTTCTTTCATTCTTCACCCATTCACCAACTATCCTTAGCAGACAAATTCATTTTATTCTAGGTGGAAAAACTATTACAAGACTTTAGTTGGCGAGTCCTATGAATTGATCATCACCAAGCTTTCTCCTTCATTTAAAGTGAAGAAACCTATGACCAATAAGAGAGAGACAACCAAAAAAGTTACCAAAAAAAATCAACAACTCCTCAATCGACCATCTCCTGTCCAGAAGACGACGACACGGTAAAAAACTCATTGAATCCACATTCTTTCAAATGATTTTCATAAGTGATTAAAATTCTCGAATGGGACTTAGTATATCTGCTTCAAAAACCAGTTCAAAAGAACTCATTTAAATTTGTGGGCCCCACCGTGATGTATATATATGACATACATGCACCATCCATCATTTTTACCAAAACATTTCAAGGCACCATCCACTCAATGTTTAAATTAACACATTAAAAATATGTGATTTTTGTGAAATACTAACTCATTATTTCATAGTTTACATCCTGGCCGGCCAATCCTCACATCTGATTTGAATAGCGGCAATCACTTTAACCTTTGAATTATCAAAGGGCTGAAATATTTCAATTTGAGAGTTTTTCTGGTTATCTCCTATCCGCCCATCATACAGACGGTTGGTGTCATTGAAAATGACCATGATCCACCAGCTGAAGTACCCACATATTCAATACATTCAATATCCTATGGAATACATCAGAATGTATCCTAGCAAACCTCTTTTCAAGCAGCTTGTATGAATATTGGAACCCTTGAAAGAAGGGTTCAAACCGATCTAATATCTTTTGGGACGGAAGAGCTCACCCCGTTTTGAGTAGTAGCCCTGCACCCTAAAAAGGGTTTCGCACAACTGCTGCGGCCCTAATATACAACATACGGTGAGGATGGAACTGGTAAAACCAGCAGGATAAGGTAGCGCCCCCATCAAAACATGCCAGTGGAACTTCTTAATTAGCCTCATCCATGTACAGCAGCCAATCGTGGATATGGGTCCCTATTCAAAAATTGCACCTATCAAACATCATAGCCATAACTTTTTATGTACTCCTCCCTGTTGATGGTTGATGGTTAGCAGATTCTGCTTTTTCCACCAGCTTGATGGACACAAATTGGAAGGCTAGGATCTACCGATTTGCAGTTTTGAACATATGGGAATCCACACTTACATGGATGGTTCCATATGATGAGTTCCTCTGCCACATTCACTAAAAAGGCATCATTCCACCGGCTCTACCATGTCATTTCCCTACAAACAGATGGTTAAAAAGCATTAGCCACGGTTCCGCGTTGAAACGTACATTTGCGCCTGGGCCACAGCAACTACGCATTGGTTCAAATCTGACGGACTCCTCCAATACAGTTAATGCTACATTCCACCCTATTTTGGAGAAACATTCTGTTTACAACATCAGTCTAGCATGGCCTATCATGGATAGATCACTATTCAAAAAAAAAAAAAAAAAAAAAAAAAACGAGATAAAAAAGATTTACCACTACATCAAACTCTTTGGGAGTGAACAAAAAAGAAATTAGGTTGTGATGAGGCAATACAATAGAGCTCACTGATGGCCACTGCGGACCTCACGTTCGATTTCCTCTGCATCCTCAAACCGTTGATCATCGATGTGAAGCTGCAATATGTAGGAAAAGAGTTCAAGGAAAAATAAATAAATAAAAGCCTGTAATATCACATAGCTTTGAGGGGACATCATCTTTCATTTTCAGCTTCTAAATGGTACAATCTACAAAGTCTGCATTTATAAAGAGCTAAAGCTTTGTATCAGTAGATGGTGTTAGATCAAAATAAGTTCACATGACCTCTGATCCTTAGCAATACTGCAAACCTCAAAATAGACCCAGAATGGGAAATCTACACCCCTACAGTATGTAACAAACCCAACCCAGACAGCCAATGATAATGTTGGTTGGACAAAAGACGGAAGTATAGACACCCCACTTTGTGCAGGGTCTTGATCCATTTAGCCAAATTCTTCAACATGTACAGAGCTCATCAAGCAATATAAAAAGCTCAAGGGTTTTGAAGGTTGAAACATGGAAGTTTTGAGGATCTCTCCAGCTACAGTGGGAGAAGAATATGCCTAAGCCCTTTGGCTTCAACATACGGCTTCCATATCCTCCATTAGCAGAAACTCTAATTTACCAAAATTTCCTTCGATTCTTGAAGCCGATCCAGGCCAAAGCTAAAATGATTAAGGCTGAGGCTCGAACAAAATCAGCACAACATTTTCAGTTCTTCTTTCTTCAATTCTCATTCCTTTTACTTTGTCATACAGAAAATTCATTTTCAAATCTGATTTTTTTACCTCATCAAAGTAGAGACTAGTGTTTGCAATATCAATAATATCAGCTGATATTTTCAGTATTGTCAGTGACCGATACGATATACAAACACCCTGGTATCAACGATATATCACACGATATTAGTCCTTTGCAGTATATATATTCCATGTATTGTTGATCCATGCGATAATGAATCGATGATACGTGGACAACGCTCCCCTTCCACTTCAAACTGAAGGAAAAAATAAATAAATTTAAAAAAATTACCAACTTTCTCCAATTTCTTTGCTGAGATCTGTTTTCAGTCAATTTAGGCAACTCATTTCAAATAATTGCGGAATAAAACATGTATTTGGGTGAGAAATCAAAATCAAAGGCCGGAAAAGGTCGGAAAGCTATTCAGTAAGAAATTGTGTTTTTATTCATTTTTTGCTAAATTTCTTGCTCAAACTTGTTGAAACATGTTTGTAATCCATGATTATGCATGATTTTTGGATGCAAAATCACAGATTTTAATCTCCAAACTTTGAATTTGGGGAAAATCCCCCAAAATTTTCCATTTTCACCCATTTATATTGAAACTACAGTGCCAAAAATTCAGAACACTCTAGTTGTAAGCCGATTTACAGATTGGGAAAAAAAACACAACATCCTAGTTGTGTGTGTGTGTGTGTGTGTGTGTATCATTAATGTGTATCATTAAACATAGCAAAAAATAATTTAAAAAATCATTTTTTTAACAATATACTGATTTATCATTATAGGCAACAAGTGTAGGCTGATGAAAGTGTTTAGCCACAATTTTGTGGTTATTTATGACAATAAAAAATATTTAATAAAAAAACATTTAAAATTTTAATTTTTTTGAAGTATATTTAACATAGATTAAGTGTAGTTGATTTATTAGTGAGTGAGTGTGTGTAACAAATATTAGTACATTAAATAAATGATAATGGAATATTTATTACTAAAAACCGAAAAAAAAAAAAAAATGAAAAAAGTAAAAATATCTTAAAAATTAATCAGATGACATTACTTGTTGTTTCTAAGGGCATGCCTCGTTTTCCAATTTCCTATGAATTGCAAAGTAAATAAGCCATCGTTATCATTTCCAAGTGTTTGTTTAAATAGGAATAATGGCTCGTAAATCGAGAGTTAAATACACTTGTAAAGTAAGTAAAGTAAATTGTGATCATTACACTTTTCCTACCATTTTTACTGTCATGTCTCGGAATTCGGGTACCCGAATAGGGCTACTCAATAGTCAATACCCAAATTCCATGTGCTAAAACTAATACATTATCATTAATGCATGAGTAGATATTCAATTTCACAAAGCTATGTACATTTAAATTAAAGGAGGATAACTAGTAATCCTAAAGTTAATTAAAGAACATTGTACCATACTATCTACAACTTAAACAACTACTCAAAACTAAATCATTTAGCTTATTAAATTAACATTTAAAATTTCAAACTAAACCTAATAACAATGCAAACTAATACTAAAAGCTCATCTGCTCGAAATAATCCAACTCGTCACCTGTATGATTTAAATTAACGTGAGTATAACAACTCAGTATGATTGTTTAATTTACAATTCTGAAGTTTCTACATTTGTACATATTTTTTAAGCAAAGAGATAAATTTGAAACAAAAGTAAACAATATATTTTATGATAAAATCGAGTACAAGGAATGCAAAGATGGTATGCATACAATATTATCCATGAATCCACATAAATAACCAAATAAACATTCATCATTAATTACAACACTGTACTCAATGTATGACCACGTTGCATTAGCGCCCAAGCACCAATACCTCGTGATAAGGACCCACTTATACGTTAGCTGGTTAAACTACTGCTCTAGTTGTACTTATAACGTATGTCCGTGTACACGATTATACTCGTACGCTATACACAAATGAGACTCTAAAGGATCCAACTAGTTGTATAGCCTTTCACCATGGGGACACAATTGCCCTACTTGCTAGATTTAGGGTCTTTCACCTAAGGGACACAATTGGCCTACTTGCTCATACCATTTCTCTCTCTTTTATGAATCAAATGATAATGATACATGATATAAACACAATAAAATTTGCGCAATAAATACATTTACGACAAGCAACCTCATTTAAACAAAATACAATAAATTTATGATTTTAAAACAATATCACAGAATTTTAGTACTATTAGAAATTAACTCCTAGAATTGTCTAGAAATCAAGCTGTTAACTGTAACAGATTTAGATTTGCATTTACCGGAAGGTCCAGGCTGCATTCTGTAAAAGTCTGCGAATTTATGCCAAAAACCCCTGACTTTGCTGGAATTCCTATTTTAGCTTTGAAATTCCGATTTTACTCAATTTGGTAATTAACTTGTTAATTTAATTCTAATTATTCTAACAATTATATTACTTAAAATTTAAAACAGACATAATAGTCATCAATAATTTTAAATAATTTAATATATTATTAAGCAATTCAATAATTTAAGGTTAAAACAGTTTAAGTAATTTAATTACCAACTAAGTTTAATGCTTTATAATAAAAAAAAATCAATTCTCAATTATCCAATTATTATAAAACTAATAATCTTTATATTAGGATTAACCATTTTTTAATTAATTAACTATATAATTTAATTAATTAAAACAGTAAATATAAATTTAATTCAACATCTTAGAGTTTACTCAATTTAAATTTAGATTTAATTTATCAATATGAAACAATTATCTTAGAATATTATAATATAAGCTGAAAGATTTATTTATTTAATATGATTTAGAACTAAAATTTCAAATATTAATAGTTAAGATGACTTTGTATTATTCCTTATCAAAGCTTGGTAATTGGAATTATTTATGCATTGTAATTTGTGTGTGTGGGTGTGTGTGTGTGTGTGTGTGTGTGTGTGTTGTGTGTGTGTGTGTGTGTGTGTGTGTGTGTGTGTGTGTGGGTATTCTTATATTAAATAAATAAATCAACTCTTTCAGCTTAGATTCTAAGATTTTAAGATAATTTATTCATATTGATAAATTAAATCTAACTTAAGTTAAGTAAACTCTAAGAGATTGATTTAAATTTATATTTATTGATTTAATTAATTGAATTATATATTTAATTAATTACAAAAAAAAGGTTAATCCTAATACGTGAATTATTAGTTTTATAATAATTGGATAATTTAGAAATGATTTTTTTATATATAAATCATCAAACTTAGTTGGTAATTAAATCACTTAAACTGTTTTAACCTTATATTATTGAATTACTTGATAATATATTAAATTATTTAAAATTATTGATGACTATTAAGTCTGTTTTAAATTTTAAGTAATATAATTGTTAGATTTGATCTAATTCTAAAATTATTAGAATTAAATTAACAAGTTAATTACCAAATTGAGTAAAATCAAAATTTCGAGGCTAAAATAGGAATTCCAGCAAAGTTAGGGATTTCAGGCATAAATTCCCAGACTTTTACAGAATGCAGCCTGGACCTTCCTGTAAATGCAAATCTAAGTCTGTTATGGTTAACAGCCTAATTTCCAGACAATTCCAAGGGTTAATTTCTAACAACACTAAAATTCTAAAATATTATTTTAAAATCATGAATTCATTGTATTTTGTTTAAATTAGGCTAATTATTGTAAATGTATTAATTGTGCAAATTTTATTACGTTCATATCATGTATCATTATCATTTGATTTATGAAAAAGAAAGAGAAGAAAAAAAAAATGCTATGAGCAAGTAAGGCACCCAAATCCAACAAGTAGGGCAATCGTATCCCTTGGGTGAAAGACCTTACAACCCGTTGGATCCTTCAGAATCTCCTTTGTATACAGCGTATGAGTACAATTGTATGCGTAGATATATGACAGAAGTACAACTAGAGTAGTAGTCAAACCAGCTAACGTATAAATGGGTTCATCACCACAAGGTATTGATGCGTGGATGTTAATGCAATGTGGTCGTACATTGAGTACTGTGTTATAATTAATAATTGATGTTTATTTGGTTATTTATGTGGATTCATGGATAGTATCATATGCATATCATATTTGTATTCTCTGTACTCGATTTTATCATAAACTATGTTGTTTACTTTTGTTTCAAATTTATCTTTTTGCTTAATGAAATATATACAAATTTTGTGTATGAAACCATCCTACTGAGTTGTTATATTCACGTTAATTTAAACCATACAGGTGCCGAGTTGGATTATTTCGAGCAAGCGGGCCTTTATTATTAGTTTACATTGTTATTAGGTTTAGTTTGGAATTTAAATGTTAATGTAATAAGTTACGTGATTTAGTTTAAGTTGTAGATAGTATAGTACAATGTTTTTTTAACTAACTATGGAATTAGTAGTAATCTTCTAATTTGAATGTACATAGCTTTGTGAAATTGAATATTTGCTTGTGCATTAATGATAATGTATTAATTTTAGCTCACGTGCTCGGAATTTAGGTATTGAGTAGCCCTACTCAGGTACCTGGATTCTGAGGCATGTCATTTACATTGATTTATAGGTGAAACAATATAGCAAAATCATCATTACAGTGGAATGTAAGTGATGTTACGACACAATTGCAAGAGTAAGTAATCATCACCCGTTTACAACCATTTACCGTTGTAATTGGAAAACCAAACAAGCCCAGGTACTTAATTTCTCTATTGCAGTTGTACAGGTAAAAAATGAGTGGGAAAGAAAGGCAGCTAGACATTGGTCGGCAGCATGGGGCACTTCCTAATAATTGATTCCCGTCAAAATGCAAATAGTGCGGCCGTGTGTCGGGGTGTGGTGGGGTGTCCCCTTTGAAGAAACACCTGGCAAGCAGGCGTAGGAATGTTGTTGATTGCCCTAGTATTCTGAAGGAGGTGGGGGTATTGATGGAGGAAGTACTAAAGAAAGGGGTGAATATGATGAGGTGAGAGGGGGTTGAGCATGAAATGGAGTATATAGAGAGGAGTTAGCGCATCTTGTATGAGGTTTAAGGAGAGTGGAGTGGTATGATAATTATGTGTATAGATGGGCAGTTTAGGAGTCCTTGGCTGAGCATCAGAGTTGGACCAGAGAAGGCGATGGCAGTCGAGTAGGCCTACTTTCCAACAGTCTGTGTGAGAGATTGGCAAGAGTAGTGGGCAATTTACGACGTATACACCAAACATGCCAGATCCATCATTGGATTCGGCAGTTTACGACAAAGCAGGGGGGACATAAAAGCAGTTGAGTGACATGTTCTCAAGAGGGGATTTAAGGAAGAGGATAAGAATGTACATTGCCATGTGGTTTATTTATGACTAGGTGCCTCCTGATAGTGCTATCTCATAGTTTAAGAACATGATTACTGAGGTGTGGGGTCAAGTGTGAACCCTCCCTCCTCACATAAGATTCCGGGCATATACTTGGATGATGAGTGGTGGAGATGAGGTAGTACATTTTTTTCCAACACACCACATGAGCACTCGAGTCCTATGACCTCAGTGTTGTAACGCGCTGTCTGCCACTGAGGGATGGGTTAGAACTCGCTTCATAAAGACGTGTGAAGAACACTGATGTGTGACAAACACTAATGTGTGATGAACATACAGGACCGACTCAATTGTCCCTCATAAATTGTATGGTCTACAATAGAGGGACAACCACATTCCTTAAGTCTGTTGATGCATCAAATGAGATTAAGAATGTAAATTATATATATGGGTTGATTAAAGATGTAATAAGGGCAGTGGAGACGAAGACTGTTGTCTAGATTGTCACAGACAATGGTGCAGCGCATTTATGAAGGCAAGAAATAACTTGATGAAGAAGTACAATGTGTGTTGGACTGTGTTACCCATTAACGAGGAGAGAGTTTGATCATGCCCATTCATTGATGAAGTACATTGTGTACCACTACAACTGATACTTGAGAGAGTTTAATCATGACAGCAGGATGAAGAACATGGTTCTTATCCAGTCCCAATAAGGCTTCTCAGCTGAAGTTGTATGATCATTACAGCAAGTAGTGACTGAGTTGCCCTGAGGAATCATTAGCATGTAGTGTACGATCCATGGACATCAATAGTGGACAGGACAACTCCAGTTCTGTGTCGCAATATAGATATGGACATGGATGACGGATCATATGGATACAGTATGCCTCTTGGATATAAGAGGACCAACTTCAGTAGTTACAACATAATTGCAGTCATCCAACAACGGATATAGGTACAAGTATGCCTATGGATATGAACAATAGGGACAAGGTCATACAACAGAGACCCCTCATTTGTGGGCAAAGAGGGGTGTCTAACACCTTCACCTTTTTGTAACTAAGGCTCTTTGACTAGAAACTCTGAAATTAAGATCATTTTGAGGTGCATTTTCTTAATTTTTGGTTGCAATTCATCACAAACAGTTTTTGCTTGAAACAAATTGGGGGTGTTGCCTTTCATTTTACTTCTCCCAGCCACTTTGCTGTAGAATTCTCACTCAAGGACAACTTTACAGGACGAACTTTCTACAACAAGAATGTGACACAATGGAAAAGGATTTAGCGGCTTAAAAAGCTGAGGAATTATATGATCCTCGATCCCAGAATATACAAGGATACCAATGTTTTCAGTTTGTAGAAGTGGGTCCATGATCCAGGGAGCCAGACCATTGGCCATTGGGTATCACTATGGATGAACCATACTCCAACAATCTGCAGGATTGGCAGATCCACTACCATCTTGGGCCTTTTGCAGTTGAATCTCAACCTTTGCTTTATTTTCTAGGCCATCTGCTTGGAGGCCACGTATTTAGTAGGTTTTGGGCTGTCTTCATGAGAAGATTCTTGGGATATGGCGCTTCCATGGTGGGCTACAATAGGCCCATGGTCTGGATCACTGAAACATAGGTCCCACTTATACAAACAGAAAACTTATGCATATCCTAGTCTCAAGGACCATATAATTCTTTGATCCAGGTTATGGTCATCAGTTTGCCCCATGAAATAAATACCAAAGGTTATTAAATCTTGACATCATCACCTATTAGTTCTTGTCCACATTATATTGTGAGAATGGGTCAGGAAAGGACAATGTGTCACAATTCACAAGGTTTGCAATCTTTTCTGAGATGAGAGCTGAATATTAGCATTCGTTGTATTACAATCCAGATATTCCGTAGACATCCCACATCATGAGGAATAATGAATAAGCAATATCCCAATATATACCCACACTCTTTCACCCAGTGGCCATTACATTATACAAAATTGTTCAGACGAATCAATTGCCACTACTAGAGCTGGACACGAACCGAGTTAGCTCGGTTAACTCACTCGACTTGACTCGGTAAAGCTCGACTCAACTTTACTCGGCTAGAAATTGGGTTCAGCCCAAGTCGGCTGTTTTTTGGAACTCGAAAAAACTTCGAGCCAAGTCCAAACTGGCCTAACCACGTCTCAAATCGAATCAGCTCAATCTCGGTCACTTAATATAAATTGAAATTTCAAACCCTAACCCCCCTTTACTATTCAAAAGCCCGAGCGTCCTCGCCCCAAACCCTAACCCTTTTCCCCTCTCTCTCTCTCTGCCCGAGCGCCACCACCTCGAGCCCTAGCCCCCTTTCCCCTTCCCCTTTCACTTCTCTTTGTCCAAGCCCCGACCCTGCCTCCTCCGCCCTTTTTTGCCTCCGTCCAAGCTTGTCACATGCCTTGTGTGCTCGTCCATCTAGATTGTCTACATCTTTGTCCGCCCTAGTAATATACTCCACTAGAAAGCTCGAACTCGGCTCGAGCTAGTCCGAGCTACCAACCAAACCGAGCCGAGCTGGCCAGTCAGGCTCGAGGACCGAGCCAAGTTCAAGCTGGGGTTGGTTGCTAGCCGAACCAAGCCAAGCCGTGCCAAGCTTGACTCGGTTCAACTCTTGTCTAGCTCTAGCCACTACACCTAAAAACTAAACAAATTACCACAATAGTGTTTTTTTTAAAATGACGACAGAGTGTCCCCACCCCCTTTTGAGGCAAAACTATTACCTGCGGATGCACGCAATCACCCGCCAACCACGTGCATCAGGTAATCCACAAGGAGGGGAATCAAACTCGTGTTTGTGGGGAGCAAACCCACAACCCAAGCCGTTCGCCCAAACCGTGACGGGTAATTACCATTATAGTTTTATTGCTCATATATTTTTAAAACTTCAAGGATACATGATGATGATGACGACGGCAACGTGATAGCCACAAAAGATAACAGTGGAACAAGGATATGATGATGATATCCTCACGACTTTCAAGAAATAAAAAAGGAAGATACACAGAAGTGAATAGTTTTAAAAAACCACGTAGATAAATATAAAACTGCATCACAGGGGAGGCTCTGTGTAAAAACAAAAAAAAAAAAAAAAACTGCATCACAGGGGAGGGAAGAGACCCAATGGCTTAGGAGGCACCAAATTCTCAGGCTTCCTTATTGTGTTTGTACATGTGAAACATGTATATGATGATCCAAAGCATGCATCGCACAGGTTTGTAGGTACTCCACTGATACACCCTGATCCATAGCTCAAGTGGTAGACTGAGTGAAGGATACCTCATTTCAACACTGAGGTCTTGGTATTGATTCCCTAGTGGGGGTGGCTGACAGTGGGGTGTACTAACAAGCTAACCAAAAAAAAAAAAAAAAAGGTACTCCACTGATTGCCACCAACTGAAAATTGCCTTGATCGGACAATTCTAACCATCTAATAAATTGTTTTTCAATATCCAATCACATGCCACTGATTGAAGGGTTAGGATTGTTCAAACAGTGGGATTTTAGGTCTGGCCCATTCACTATTAGCCCTAACAAGTGGTTCTAATCCCGTCCTTCTATGCCACATGCGGCAATGACATGGAGGCATGGTACTTCACATGGCCCATCAGAGGCACACTGGATTAGCTCCCACAGCAGATGCATCACACTTCATAAGTAACCAAAGAACCCGAAATATATAAGGCACCAGTGGGAAAATGGTGCAAACAGCAATTGTGCCTATGCAAACAACCCCATTGTAAACTGAAAGCAGAAGTTTCTTTGGAAGTCTGGAAAGCCCATTCCACAGGTTAGAAAGGAGAAGATCTGTTAAAGCAGCTCCAAACGGGAAGCGAGCTTGTTTTTGCAAATGGAAGAAACAAGCACAATGGCTGTTCTGCTCAATGCAAATATGGTAATTCCAGAAACACTAAACCACGAAAGTAAGTCCCTACATATATTTTGAGAGCCATAACATACCTCAAGCACCGTACGAGCTAGGTCATGATCCCCATTTGCATAGCCAATGGGATTGGCAGGATTCTCAGATAAGTTCCATTCAGAATCTTCCCCTGGGCGGAGCAAACATACTTTATAAGAAGAGCAAAATAATCTCAAAACTAAATGAAGACAGTTCACAAGAAATCAGTATATCATAAAAGAGGAATGCTCCATGCTCTTACCATCATCTACCATCTGTTCGGCACTGAAAATCCATTCGTTTTCTTCCTCTTGCCCTGGAGACATCACAGATGGTTACAAACTACAGTTTAACCTTTTTCTCTATAGATAAAAATATAGTTCAAGTCAGATGGGAAAACAATACAAATACCAGCAGTACTGCTCACCTTCAACAGGTTCGGGATTTAGCTCGGCGCATTCACAGAAGATGGTAAAGAGAGTATCCACTACAAGAAAAAAGATGTTAAGGAAACCAATGCAGATTGATGCAAGCATAACAGTCATAAAAGAAGGTACCTCTAATGGAAACATGCTCTAACACAAGTAAATCAGATAAAAATAGAGAACTTTGATACTCGGGCAGAGTGTGATGGATGATACACAGTCACGTAGATATTACTTACAAATTTATGCATGACATATAAGTAATTCAAATTAAACTGTCCAAATTATGTCTACCAGTTTAGATATATAATGAACCAACAAACTATGCTTATTTCATTATCTAACTATAAGATTAGTGAAAAATTAAGAAAAAAATGCAATGGTCTTAGCTCCACCAAGAAGTTTCAAAGAATCAAGGGTAAAGATTGTGCAACCAATTTGATTTTTGGACTGTAACTTGGCAACAATGGGTTTCACAATATATACAGTTTACTTTGGGTTTTGTGTACCATTTTGAAGTGTCTGTATCAAGCGTAATGCACCTGGAGTATCAAGCAACTCCTCACAAAAAAAAAAAAAAAAATGATAGCTAGGATGCCATATAACATCGTTATAATATTTTGATGAGACACAAGGAATAAGCAGTAGCTGCAAATTGGCCATTTAGAAATGACTTGGCGAGATTTGATTGGCCTGCTGTACATGGGCCCACTGCCTTTTTCAAAGATTTTTGGCTGAGTACATACTTGGCTGTCTGACAATGCGTACAGCCCCATCAAAGCAGGCTAATCAAATCTCACCATGTCATTTCACCACCACTGGACGCGGTGTGGGTTTCACTACCCAATCCACTTCCCATCCATATACGCATGTAAATGGACCTAGAACCCTACAGCACTACACAAATACCAACCAAATGCTACAAAGAAAGAGCCCTCATGCATGACGCACGTGCATGCAGAGATGTCCCACTTACACTCATGCAAAGACATGCCGACAGACATGGATGCAGGCCAGGATACAACGAGTCACAAATGTAAATTCATACATAAAGGAATCAGACCCCAGACCCAACCAAGAGTTTAAATCTTGCAGTAGTAGTTGGTGAAGGCATGGAAATGATGACAAACAACATAATATAAAATTAAGCCTTCATGTTTTAAAAACTGTTAATGCAAATTACAAGTATAGCATTGAAGGATACATTGGTTGGGATCTGATGGGACAAGCCTCATCTCAGTGATCTTTGATAGTTGTATATTCTCATTATATTCTGAATCTGAGCCCTCTGATTCCTCATCTTCACTAGCTTCTGTCTCGATCTTGGAAGAGAAACATGGAGAACATACTTCAGACAAAAAAACAATGCAGAATAAAATAATAAAGACCACTATTAGATATAGCAAATGTTTACCAAGGCAAGCTTTACATGAGATCTTTCATAACTTCTTTGCATCAATATTTTCAAAATGTCTTGTAGTCAGAAAGAGTGAATTGAATTTCAGGCCACAAGGGAAAAAACTGAAGTTAGGAGAGGGGGATCTCCACATTGTCTTTATTGACTTAGAGAAAGAATACGATATGGTGCCTAGAGAGCTAATCTAGTAAGTGTTGGGAAAGAAAGGAATCTTAAAAGGATATATTGACATGATTAAGGATATGTACGAGGGGCAGTAACAAATGTGAAGATCACTAGTGGAGAGATGAATGAGTATCCAGTTGCTGTAGGCTTATACTAGGGGTCGGCATTGAGCCCATATATTTTTGTATTGGTTGTAGACAACTACTGAGGCATTTACAGAAAGTGTCCCATGGTGCATGTTGCTTGGAGATGACATAAGTTTGATTAATCAGATGAGAAAGGGGATAAACACAAAGCTAGACTATGGAGGAATGCTTAGAATCTAAAGGTTTTTAAATCGAATGACTAGAACAGGGTATCTAGGATGCAATTTTAAAAACAATAGGAGCAAAAACAAGGATTAGTGAAGATTGTTGACAAGAAGTACCCCAAAATGACCATTTTTCAATATCTTGGGTTGATAATCCATGAAAGTGGAGAGATCGACAAGGATGTTGCTCACAAAATTAGAGCAAAGTAGATGAAATGGAGATGTGCCTTTAGAGATTTATGCAATCGATTGAAGGAGAAATTTTGTAGGATAGCTATAAGACCATCCATGCTTTATGGGACAAAAATGTTTGGTCGTCAAGGAACAACGTGTTCATAGGATAAGTGTAGCTAAAATGAGAATTCTGAGATGAACGAGTGTCAAATTTACCCTTATACTTCATGTCTTTATTTAGGTGCCCAAAGTCCGTGCAAGCCAGGTTGGAGCAACTAAGGGGCGACTTCTTCTGGCAAGGGTTGGAAGATACGAGGTTTGCAAGTCTTATGAGGAGGGAGGAGCAGGTATTGGGACTTGGAGGCAATGAACCATGCTATGTTTGGGGAAGTGGCTTTAGAGGTTTGGTCAAAGGATGGGGCCTTGTGGAGAGAAGTTATAGCCAACAAGTATGGTTGCCAACATGGTGGACCAAGGACAAATATGCTTACAGGGCATCGACACTATAGGGTCATTTTTATGAAGCAGAAGTTTGCAAAGGGTGTAGGGTTCTCCTTAGGAAACAAGAAGAATATCGAATTCTGAGAGGACGTGTGGCTTGGAGAGGGCTCCTTGAAGTTTGTATTTCCGAGAATATGTCGTCTATAACTGAATCGTGTTATTCTCATTGCTGATTGTTTCTACTTTTACAACAGTGTTGTAAGGTGGTCACCCCTCTACCATAGGGCCCTTCTCAATGATGAGGTGGAGAAGTACGTATCCCTTCTAGAGTGGCTCCAACTATATTGTTCGGTGGCAGAGGATCTGGATAAGACAACATGATGGATGGATAAGTCGGGGAGATTCTAGTTCAGATCATATTATTTGATTCGCGATGCGCGAAGGGATGGTGAGGAGGTTCGTACAAGATATGTGTGGCATTATGGTGTTCCCCCGAAGGTTCTAACATTCGGGTGGATGGCAAGTCGGAAGAGGGTCGTGACAGCTGACAACCTCCAAAAGAAGGTGATGATTATTCCTAATATTTTCCTATTGTGTATAAAGAGTGAGAAGTCGGCCAATCACCTCTTTGTTCAATGTTTGTTCATGCAACAAGTGTAGGAGGACATCCTAAGGTGGTTCAATTTGGGCTCGTGTAAATTAAGGTAAATGGGAAATGGAATTGGAGGTAAATGAATTTGGAGTAAATGGCTTACTCAATTGTGTTTAGATGGGATTAAATGAAATGCATTTGAAATCCAAATATTCTGTTTGGATGGGAGTAAATGGGAAGAATTGGAATGCATTGGAATTTTTCAATAAATTCACAAGAACATATGTGATATCCCAAATCAACTTTAAAATCCCAAATTAGTGTACATATGTGATATTTAACAGAATGATTGTAATAAGCCCATTGAAATATATGATTTTGCCAAAAATGAGGAAATTTGATGAAAACATCATGCACACACGCGCATGCACACACCCCCTACGCACGTACGTACGTAGAAGGAGGGCCCCACCATCGATTTGGCTCGATGACAACGTCCAGGGAGGGCCTCCTAGCTAGAAGACGAAGTTTTGGTTAAAAAAGGTGGGCCCGGTCGTCAAGAAAACCCATCATGGGATCTCATGATCGTGGCCCACTCGTCAGATTGATTTCATATTTTAGGTTTTACTTATTGTTATTATTTAGAACATCGTGAACGCTTTAGATTTCTTTGTTTAGTTTTTATTTTAGTTTACTTCATCGCCTAGTAATAGGTTGAGCACATGGTGCGAGTTTTTAGGGTATAGGATTTTCCCTATAAATAAGCACCCCTTGCAGTTCTTTTCATTCATTCAAGCTTAATAAAAAATTCCTGCTTTATTTTTCTGCTATCTTCGTGAGTTGTGGAAGAATTCAAAAGTATGTGCGAAACCCTCCCTTTTTCAAAGGGCTAACTACCGTGGTGCGAAGCCGCATCTATCAACATCCGCCCCTACCATCTTCCATCCATATCTCTCATCTTCTATCATCATTATTACTTTGAATTTTTCAGCTTTTGCAGCTATTCATCCCCCTACAACTAGTTTCCAAAATCTGAACCTGTAGGAGGGTTGAAACTTCGGCGGAGCACTACGCCTCGACCTTACGTCGGATCGTCATCAAACTTGGAGGGATTGGAGGTCTCCCCTGACCGACCAAGGCGTAGGTGTCACTTTGAGGAGACGGGCTTCCATCACATGTGCGGCCAGCCCACTCGCGTACGTGCGTCAGCCCTGGGTCACCATCTGCACGCGGGAGCTTTCTGCAAGTTAGGTTTTCATCTTTTCATTCATATTTCCTAAACTCTAGCCTTAGTTTGCACTAACCCTAATTTATTTGCCCCTTTTTACACCCTAGGGTTCCTTGAATTGAAATTGAGGAATCTCTTAGATTAGGGACTGATTTTTATGCATGTGTGGTTGATTTCTATTTCCCATTGACATCATTTGGTTTATAATTTTTATTGGTCCAGTCCTAGCCTGTGTCGGCCTGGACTCGCATAGATTCCCCTTTTTAATTGAATAATTTGGATTGTCATGTGGGATGTGGAATTTGTGTAACTGTTTCTGAATTGGTTTGATCTAAGCCCGAATTCTTGCATCTCATACTTAAATTTCATGTCCTGCATCAAAATTTCGAGCCTCAGGTGGTCCACAAATGTAAGGATGACAAACAAGCAAATTGTCAACATTTTCAATTTAGATGGCCAACCTTTGGACGGTTTGGATCATTCTATTGGTGTGATTTTAGTGATGTAGCCAATAATTGGATTGTTTTGGAGTATCATCAATATGCTATGTGTATGGTGGACATGTGCGTAGCGGCACCTTTGTTTACTCATGCGACTCTCCAAAGGAGCTCAAAAAGCATTTCACCCCATTTACTTTCAAATCCTCTCTCAAAGAGAGGATTTCATTTATGGGCCCACTTACTCCCATTTCATTTCCATGCGTTTACTGCCATCCAAACACACTCAAATGCCAATTCCCTCCATTTACTCCCGTCCAAACGGCCCCTTTGTGCTGGTCTATGTTGGCTTCAATTGGGGACCTCTTTATGGCCCGACACAATGTGGGCTTAGGGAAGTAGTCAATGGTAGCATGGAGGTTGTCCGTTGGCTGTTCTTTGGGCATTATGGGGAGAGAGGAATGGGAGATGCTTTCGAAATGAGAGCAACATGTTGGAGACAATTTCTGGGAAGGCGAAATTATATGTCATAAAGTGGGCTTCGTGTATAGATGTTTTAAAGCATTTTAGCTTCTCTTTTCTTGGGTTGTAGTTGGTGCACCATCTCGATGCCTTCTTTTCACTAAAATCTTAGTAACCTTTAGGGGAAAAAAAGAAGAAGAAGAAGAGGAAGGTTAGAATCAGAAACGAATGCCGTCGAGGGAACTTAGGGGTAGCACCAATAAGTAATAAGATGAGGAGAAGTAGACTTAAAGAGTTTGATCGTGTGCAATGGACTACACCAATTATAAGAAGTGAGACCATTCAAGTTGAAAGCTCTTAGAGGGCAAGGGAATGATCCAAAAGAACGTAGATGGAGGGAGTAAGAATAGATTTGATGACCAATTGTTTAACTAAGGATCAACATTTTAAATAGCAAATAGCATGTAGCATAGCATTCACCTCTCTAAAGCATAAGGAATAAGCGACATAGCATATCTTTAATTAAGGTTGCACTTTGTTGCACTAAATATCATGAAACTTCATGATATTTTGCACCAAATTACTGATTAATAATGGAATTTCATGATATTTGGTACAACCAAACATAACCTACACTAATAGGAAATTTTTAAGCAAAGATTAAATAGAAAGATAAAGAAAGGGCAAAGGAACTGATTTACCACTCTTACTTGTATTACTTTTACTAAATCATTGAAAAGATTAAGTAATTTTTATTGACAATGGACAATGTCAAAAATGTCAAAAATTATTGAGAAGATTAATTGATTTTAATAATTTATTGAAAGTTAACTTTTAATGTAAGCTATGTAGCGTGTAAGCTATTTTCATGAGTTAAATAGCATTACGGCTAAGCTACGCCATGAACCATGAGCCACGGGCTACATAACGTAAGCTATTCAAAACACTGTAGTAAATATATGGTCCTTGATAGAGTGAACTCACAGTTACCATCAGTGTTCGAAATATCGGTATCGCACAATGTATCGCACCTTTGGGATACAGATACGTATCGGTTATCGCACGGGATATATCGTTTGTATCGCATAGTTTATCGCACTTTTTGGGAAACATGGGGAAACATTGGGAAAATGGTTGAATTTTTTAATGAAACTTTGGGGATTGTTAAAAAGACCCTTAATACACACTTTTAAATCATAACATCTCAAAAAAAAGATGCACATAATAAATTTCCTTTGTATAGGGTCCTAATAAATTTATATTACTTGTTAGGGCCCACCTTGGGGCATGTGCTGTATATCCATGACACTCATCCATTTTGTCAGATTATTTTAAGAAATGGTCCATAGAGCACCATCCACACGTACAATCGTTCATGCACGCAACAGTACCACATGTAAATCAAGTGGACTAGAGCACCATCCACATGTACAGTTGTCTCATTGTTCATGCATTTTATCCAACCCCGTTCATCCATTTCACTATATAATTTTAAGTCTTTAGCCAAAAATTGAAGCTTATTAAAAAATCAAGTGGACCACACCAAGGCAAATGGCGTGAATTGAATGTCTACCATGAAACCCTTCTTGGGGTCACAGAACCTCCGCTGCCATCTTTGTTGGATAATGCTCTAATATGATCTCTAAAAATAGATGAACGGTGTAGATATAATAAATACATCACTTTGGGGCCAATGTAACTTTGATCTCCTTTGAACCATTCGTACAACTGGAGCTCGAGGAGCATCAGTGCTCGCCTTTGCAGACACGGTCCATGGACGCAGATTTCCTGGCTGGAAACCTGGGTGGGGCCCAACGTGATGTTTTTGAGAAATCCACCCCGTACATCCGTTTTTGGAGCTCATCTTAGGACTTAGACCAAAAGTGAGAAGGATCCAAGACTCAAGTGGGCCGCATTAGAGTAAAAGGTGGGTAGGAAAATTCCTACCGTTGAAAACTTTCTGGGGTAGAAAGTGATGTTTACATGACATCCATACCGTTAATAACGGCATTCCTACTTGGATGAACTGAAAACAGAAATATTAGCCTGATCCAAAACTTCTGTGGCCCACAAATATTTCAACTGTGTACGTTCAATACTCACATTTTAGGTCCACTTGAGTATTGGATACGGCTCATTTTAGGCCTATTATATTAAAAATATCTCAAAAAACGGATAACTGGGGCAGATTTCTCAAAAACATCACGTTGGCCCCACCCATGTTTCTAGTGCAGGAAATGGGCGTCCGCACGTCACGGGATTGCGTCCTACCCCTGCCCATCTCTGGCCCCGAACGGGCGGAAGCGGATTGTGTGCTGAGTAACTCTGTACGCTAAGCGTACTGAGTAAACCTTGTGGGGCCCACCGTCATGCATGCATTGTATCAACTCCGTTAATCCATTTTATCATATAATTTTAGGGATTTAGCCCAAAAAACAATCATATCTAAAGCTAAAATGGGCCACACCACCTGAAACAGGGTGAATTGAAGTCTATCGTTGAAAAGTTCTTGGGGCCTACAGAAGTTTTAGATCAAGATGATATTTGTTTTTTCCCTTCATCCATGTCTTTGTGATCTTATTAACAGTTTGGATGACAAATAAACATCACTGGGGGCCTTAGAAAGGTTTCAATGGTGGAAATTAATACTTCCACTATTTCCTTTGGTACGGCCTACTTAAGATTTTGATATACTTCAATTTTGGGCCCAACCCCTAAAAAGATCTGAAAAAACGGATGGACGACGTGGATAAACCACATGATTTCACAGCAGACCCAACAGAGTTTACTCAGTACGATAAGAGCGTGCTGAGTAACTCAGTAGGCAATCCGATTTTCGAACGGGCAGTTATGTGGGTGGGCCCACTGTGCAGTATCTGTACATCCAAGCCGTCAATCCGTTTTGCTCATATCATTTTAAGGCTTAAACACAAAAATAAAGTAGATCTAACGATCAAGTGGACCACACCAAATACCAAATACCAAAAATGAGGTAGACCCAACGATCCAACACCGGTGTTGCGTGGACTATCTAATCCGTTTCCGCGCGCGCTACTGAAGTGACGTCACCAAGTTACGTGGGTCCCACCATGATGTATTTTTTCGAACCACACCGTCCATCCATTTGAATAGATCATTTTAGGGCGTGAGCCAAAAAATGAGTCAGATCCAGGGCTCGAGTGGACCCCACCACAGAAAACAGTGGAGAGAGTGACGTTCACCATTAAAAATTTTGGGCCAGTATCACCACTGTTTCATGTGGTATGATCCACCGACCGTCTCTAAGTTTTGGGATCAACCCCTTAATTTAGATGGAAAAACAGATGGATGGCGTGGATAGACCACATACATTACAGGTGGGCCCAACTGAGTTTACTGAGTACGATAAGAGCGTGCTCAGTAAACCAGCTTATGGGGCTGATCCCTATTTCACCCCTCCCGCGCATCTCCTTCATTTTCCATATCCGTCGCGAGAGCTTTCCCTCTCCTTCACACAGCGAGGGTTCCGGGGGAGGATTTCTCGTTCCGTTTCCTCAAATCCGGCCTGATTTCTCGCCGAATCTCCGAGAAATCCGCACAGGCACCCTGTCGAATGGCCCACCTCCGATACGGCTATAGGTATGTCTCCGATCTCTCTCTCTCTCTCTCTCTCTCTCTCTCTCTCTCTCTCTCTCTCTCTCTCTCTCTCTCTCTTTTGGGACTCGTGAGTCCCCTGCAAACGCACCCGTGAGTGTCCGTGACTCAGTTTGTCGATTTCCGACAATGATGGAGGCGGAAATACCGCAATATATAAATCGGGGTGGGTTGTATCGGCGATATCGACGATGTATTGCACGATATCAACGATATATCGCACGATATCGACGATAATATCGTACGATATCGACGGTAATATCATACGATATCTGAAGTATTGGATTTTTGGTATCTTCCGGGTGTTATCGGAGGTGTTTCGTCTCGCCGTGGTGCGATACCGATAATATCGGCCGATATATCAGCCGATAGTATCGATATTTCGAACACTGGTTACCATTACTGTTACCGTTACCATTACAATGAATAATTTTGTCCTTCCTCATCTTGCCACTCATCCATCTCAACATCCTCATTTCAGCTACACTCATCCTATGAAAATGTTGTTCTTTTTTTTTTTTTTACAAACGACAAGGTGTCCCTGTCCCTTTAAGGCGAAACTATTCCCTACGGATGCAAGCAATCACCCGCCAACCACGTGCATCGAGTAATCCACGAAAATATTGTTCTTTAACTGCCCAACATTTTGTCCCATAAAGTGTGGCTGGTCATCTTTTATGCTTTGATATATTTAGAACAGTACATTCATGTATGAGGAATGATCCAATACAATTCTTATCTGTTTGTCCAATTGCCAATATGAGCATGAAGGCCCCACCTGATATGTATTTTTCATCATTGAATGTGCACCACTTCCTATATATTCCTTTGACCTTTCATCTATAGGCTGTTGTTGAGACAGCCATGATGGTCCGATTGGTGCAATTTTGAGCCATCCAAGGTTATCCCCACTTGGTGAAAAATCCAATTCCAAATAGATCATGGTGGGGCCCATCTACATGAGTGGCAAGATGGATGAGTAGCTGAAACCAAGCGTAAACCGTTACCGTTACGTAACGGTCATTATGTAACCAATTTGGGATACTGTGGAAATGAATATATTAGAGTAGAGGAAACTTAGTAGTACTAATAGGTAATAAGATGAGGGAAAGTAAACTTAGATTGTTTGGTCATGTGCAACGGAGACCAAGAGCCGCGCCGGTTATGATTGAGTTGGTACAAGTCAAAAGCTCTAAAAGGACATGGCGAAGGCCCAAAAGGATGCTAATGGAGGTAGTAAGAAAAGACTTGATGACATGGTCTGAAGGTCTAGCCTTGATAGAGAATGGTGGAACATGATTCATGTTGCCAACCTCAATTAATCGGGATAAGGCTTAGATGATGATGATGATGATGATGATGACGACGACGACGACGATAAAAGAAATTTAAAATTAGAAACTCTCATAACTACTCCATCAATAGGTTTCGTTGCAAAGTGATAGAATCAACTATTGAGAAGAGCAATTGTCTTGAACATAATCACTCACAAAAGTTTCAAAGAATAAGCAAAACAATCCAAATTCGATTGATTGGAGTCCAAGCGCCACCACATCCCTCAACAAAATGAGAAAAGCAGCAAAATTTCTTCTAGTTTCCTTCTCAAAACACCAACCAATAGTGATGAACATAATCACTCACAATAGTTTCAAAGAACAAGCAAAACAATCCAAATTCGATTGATTGGAGTCCAAGCGCCACCACATCCCTCAACAAAATGAGAAAAGCAGCAAAATTTCTTCTAGTTTCCTTCTCAAAACACCAACCAATAGTGATCCGGACTACAAATAATTCCACGTATAAACACACACACAAACAGAAACACATACATATAAACACACATTTAGATTTTAATCTATGATACAAACATAAAGAAATGCCATTATGCAGCTTCCACCTCATAGTACATGTTGAGACTCAAATATTGCATATTTAACCCTTCAATTACATTTTTTTATCTTGCCATTTAAGTGTTAATTCAATTTAATTATATAAGTTTTAGTCATGCGAGGTGATTCGGAAGCCTATGATAAATATGGGCTTAAAAAGGATGGATTTAAAGCTCAAAAGAAGATAATGAAGAATTGGAGATTTACAAGTCATTAATGAAGAATTCACACGCCAAAGATCTAAGGAAACCAAGTGAGGTATAAAAGATAATCGAAGAGTTGAAGTGAAGAAAATGAATCTTGAAAATTGACTAGAAAAATTATATTCTAAAACTGTGTAAAATGAGAAAGTCCGAAAAAAATTCCAAAAACAGACTTCGATGACATCGAAGGCCTTTGATGACATCGATAATTTCAGAAATTTCGGGCTAAACTTGCTGGACAGTTCTGGATGATTTTTTTTTTTTTTTTTTTTATGGCATTGAAGACCTTCGATGACATCGAAGTTTGTCATCGAAGACCTTCGACGACATCGAAGTCCTTCGATGACATCGAAGTTTACTATTGAAGTCGTGATGACTGCATAAATTTGAGGCGATTTGTGAACTTTTCTGAGGCGGTGCGAAAGTTTGAGTTGCAATGCTATTTAAAGAAGTCCCTAGGCTATTCTAAATCATCTTCTAGGGTTTGGAAAGGGAGAGAAGACCTAGGTGGAGCGCTGATAACGTTCTTCTACTTCGATTTCTTCACGGGTTCTAGTAGATCTTTTTGTTTTTCTTATAGGATGTTAGTCTTCTCAAGCTAATCTTTTAGTTAAGGCTAAGGGATGAAACCTGTAGTTTATTTTTATGTTTAGTTTGCTTTGATTCAAGTATATGTTGAACTTCCATTAAGTTTTAGTTTAAATAAAGATATATTTCCAGTTTTTTATGATTTATTGTGACTGAAATTACAGTAGATTCTATGAAACCTTTTGATATGATCTTATTGGCTTTGGAATTGTGTGATCTATACAAGTCGTTGTTCACCATTGTCTATGGGCATGGTGGATGATTGAAGTCCCTACGATCATTGCAATTATTATTAGACGGATATTTGGGAACTAAACTAATGAGAAGTTAAGATTATATTTTAACTGCTCCATCATCCAATTGGATAGGATAGGACTTCGATTACAATCGAGTTATCGTTGAATCAAGTAGATTGAATATTGAGATCGCTATAGGTGGATTCCTAGATCCTTAGTCTTTTTATCTTTATTTATTTCAAAACATTTTTATTCATCGCTAGATTAAAAACCCAGACAAACCGTTAGATTTAGATTAGTTCTAGGCCATGTTCTCCATTCCCTGTGGATTCGACCTCGTTCTCACCAAGTTATTACTACATCGCGACCCTACACTTGGGGTTGTGAACAGGACACGTGGCAAATGTGTAAATGATCAGTACTTCTGACCTGGTGGGCAACCTCATGAATAGGTTATGCCTCCAGATGCAAGGGATAGAACTATGGTACCTATCCGATCAAGTTACATTCTAGGGAACATTATCTCAAACATGATCAAAAGTTATCCAGGAAAAGGGAACTAACAACTGGGCGGTCAGAGTTGTCCAATAACTCCACTTTTTACCCCATGCACGTGGTATCCCACCAAATCAATAGTCTGACGTAGGGAAGAGCGTGAAATAATAAGAGAGATCACCATTTTCCTCAAGTGACTAAAACCTTGAATCCACAAAGAGAGTTCTTGAGTCCACAAGAAAATAAGAGAGAAAATTTGGGAATTTTATTGAAAAATGTGTATATGATTTCTCGATTACGCCACTAATAAAGAAAACACAAACCCTAATTCAAAATTACCCAAAATAGCAAAACTCTTCTAAAGCCAAATTTGCCCAAACTCGAAACTCTAGATAAACCTTACCAGAATATTCTTGGCCTAATTACGAGCAACTTCTAAAAAGACGTAAATTTCTAAAACTCGAAAAAAAAAAAAAAAAAAAAAAAAAGGAATTTCCAAAAATACTAAATTTACCTAAAATTCACTGTATTGGACCGGAGGGGTGCGTTTTCTAGCAAAACGGATGAAGTAAGCCAGCATAGCAGCTAGTTGACCCTGTAAGCATCATTACATAAAGATCGATAGGTTATGCATTTCATAACGATACCCGGATCAAAAGTCACGGCTTTTTTAGGGTCGAAACTTCAAATGGCAAATTTTCCATACCCAAAATGAATTTCTTCAAACTGAACATGCCTAGGACCCAGTTATGACATGGCCTACGTAGGACTAGGTCTAGTTCTAACGGATTACTTCCACTTTCGTTTAGGCTTCTTTTGGTCCAACCGTGCTAAGAATTCATCTATGGCACGCACGTCCTACATCACAGTCCCAATCCCCATAGAAGTTCACCACGTTACCACGAAAAGGCAGCTAAATTGAACTTCAATGACGTGAGATGCAAAACATCACTTCTCTACAAACATAAACCCCATGAAGAATTGATCAACCATAACCCTAATTTCTTCAGATTACAGTAAGCTCAAACAGCAACCCAACGAAACCCTATATACCAAAAAGAAAAGCAGGGAGAGAGGGAGGAGTATACCTGCGTATAAATACAAGGAGACGAGTAGGCCTCTGGATCTCTGGAAACGGCGTGGAGAGAAATGGACAGGAAATCAACAGCATAGCCTTTCTCCCGATCCAAATCGTTCAACCACACCACCCGCCTGAAGAAGAAAAAGGAAAGAGTGAGAAGCAAATGAAAAGAGGGAGAGAGGAGGATGATGTGTTACGTACTTGGTAGAGATGTAGAGGGTGCCTGGAGACTCTGGAGGGTGGTTGTCGAGAACAATGGCGACGGATGGCTGAACGTGCATGAGTTCCTCTCCGTCGTCGGCATCGAGAAGGGGTTGGCCGCTACCATCTCCGACTCGCTCTGTGAAGTGTTGTAACCCTACTACACCCATTTTTCGGTTTCAGTTCTGTGTGCGAGCTTACTTGCTACAACAGTTACGAAATTAATTAGATTTTGGATCTTTAGAAATATATCGGTTTGCGTACTGAGTAAACTCTGTTGGGCCAATGGTTTATCCATGCCGTCCATCCATTTTTTCAGCTCATTTTAGTGGTGGAACCTAACATTGAAGTATATTCAAAGCTCAAGTGGACCACACTACAGGAAACAGTAGGAACAATGATTTCCAAGGCCGAAGTATCTTTCCATCTATTCTTTCAAAGATCAAACATACACGGATGAAGGGAAACCACGTATATAAGCTTGATCCAATTTTTTTTTGTTTCCAGTGGCATGGACCACTTCGTTTTGGATATCCTTCAGTTTTAGGTTTAAGCCCTGATATTATCTGATAAAATGGATGGACGGAGTGAATAAAATACATAATCATGGTGGCCCCACAGCAACTTAGCTTGTGCTTGAAATCAGCTTGTGATTCTAACCGTAGGGCCCACCTCGATATATGCATTCTATATCCACACTGTCTATCTTCTTCTTCTTCTTCTTTTTTTCCATATTATTTTAGAGCATGGTCCTAAAAAAATAGGATATACATTTCAGGTGGTCCACATGACAAGAAACGGTGATTATTGATCAGTAAAAACCTTTTATGGGCCACAAAAGTTTTGGGCCAAGATGATATTTGTTTTTTTCCTTTCACTTGGGTCTATGTAACTTTTTAACAGGCTGATGGTTAATAAACTTTACGGTGCACCACAGGAGGTTTTGAATGGTGGGTGTTCAATGATCATTGTTTCTTGTGGTGTGTTTCACATGAAATTTGCATCCGCTTTATTTTTTTAGGACATGATCTAAAATAAGCTTTAAAAACATACGGACACAGTGGATATAAAATGCATAAATCAAAGTGGTCCCTACATTCAGGGTCGCACCCGCATCACTGGTTTTAAAAGTAACAGCCCATTGTATTATAATTCTAATATTCCCTGGATCCAGTAATTCAACTTAATCCATACCATAGATGGCTCATACCAAATAGAAATCCACTACGTTCATTGGTTTTTATTCCACAGCCTAACCAAAAGTTCCACGGCCTATGGCGATGCCGGCGTGAAACCCAAAACGTGGGACCAAAAAGAAGATGAGCGAGAAGGCAGGTGGGCCACACCATAAGAAACATCTGGGAGTGAACTCCCACTGTTGAAACGTTTTTGGGGGCCACAGATGCTCTGGGTCAGACATATTTTTACTTTCCATTCATCCTGGAGGGACGCGATGAACGGTTGGATGGCATAAAAACAGCACAGTGGCCCCAGGAAGGTTTCAACGGTGGGTGTTCAGTACCATCTCTTTCTTTGTGTGGCCCGCTTACGTTGTGTGGATGGTATCGTTTTAGTCCCACATCCTTATCATGAGCCGGTGAAACTGATGGACAGAGTGTTTTGTGTGCGTATATCGCGGTGGGTCCAGCCAAGGTTGGGGTTTCACGTTTGGAAGACGGTTGTTTGAAATTCCGTCTTCGAGGATGCGAAAGCTGTCGAAGGGAGCTAAAACCGTTTTTAGGTGATTCCCACATGGATGAGCCTGATTCATAAACGCCATGGGCTGGCGTCGAATGGAGGCGTTTCGTTTCCATTCCGGTTGTTTCTTTTGGTGTGACCAACTTGTATTTTGGATCTTGGATCTTCTTTGTGTTGCCCATGTCCTAAAATGAGCTATCAAAATGGATGGATAGGATGATATAACACAAACATCATGGTGGGCCCTATTATGCGGTTAATACAGTTATTAACCGTATTCGGCCACAACTGAAGATATCTCTAGCTTTCAGAGACTGTTGCAGAAGATACCAGAAAACCGTACGGCTTTAAAGTGCATTTGATCCAATCCAAAGGATTATGATATGAATCACGAAGCATACGGATGCTTTGATCCAATCCAATTGCAGGCAATCCACGTCTTCAAAATCTACCATGGCTGTCAAAATCTTCGATTGAGATCACACTGGCACCGTGAATTGCCTGCATGGGAATCCCGTACCACACTTGGAACTCACCTGCAAGGATAAAGTACATCTGACTGAGCATATGAAGGGCGTAGATCACCATGAGATGAGGCCAGCTCTGCGGTATAACGCCCCACTTCCTTGTATCGGTACTTGGGTTCCCCAAGGGCCCAATTGGTTTCGCTGAAACGCAAACTGAGGAAATAGGAACTCTTAATTATTTTTGTAAATTTTCTTGTGTCATTGATTCCAATTTCTCATTTTCTGAGATTCAAAAAAAATAATAAAATAATTTTAAAAAGCCCTCTTTTATTGCCCATACTCACAAAAGTCAATTTATAAATGAATGAGTGGATATCACTCTCCTTACAAAGTGCCCCCACATGATATTCACAAATGCCACCACCCTTCTTCTAAGTGCCCCACTTGCAACTTTGCAACTTCAGGTGCACCACGTGTCAATGCGCACATGCCCACACTATCACAAATTAGGGCTGTCAACAGGCGGGGCCTGGGGTTCATCTCAGCACGGATTTCGAACTGTTTCAGGGCGGGGCACATTCAAATTTTTGATTTAGGGAGGCCCAAGCACGGCCCATTGACGGCTCTATTAGATCCAAGCAGGCTCTAATGTAAAAAGGCAGATTAACCATTATAAATAATGGGGAAAAAGAAAAGAGGAGACGAACAACTTGCTGCAATTTTGACGAGGAACCCAAAAACTAGGGCCCACACCTGGATGTATCGAGTCCTTCAGCACATTCTTTAAAGCACAAGATGGTTGAACGATCAGCACATTCCTTGTTTTTTACAAAGAGGACTGGTTACCTGGTGCATTGAAAGATCAATCTAATAACCCCCGCCAGCCATCCAAACGGAAGTCTTTAAACAGATAAGCCAATGCAAAATACATAATGGTCTCAAGTCTCTTTCAGATGGACCAGACACCACACAAGCACTGGCACAAGATAAAAATGGAGCAATGCTAATATGAGGTGCCATACACTTCATGCAGTCCAAAAGATCTACAACATGCACATGGTGTACTGCAATCAAAGACTAATTCATAGGCCACCATAAGGAATGGGCCATAGTCCCAAAAAATATAAAGGACCTATCAAACACTAGCAACCATCCATCAAACACAATCAGATGGATGACACGAGAGGATCTAGCCAAAGACTCAGAAGCCCAAATCACAATCAGATGGATGAAATTTTTTGGGACAGCCTATTTCACTAACAAGGCCATGAACACCGATCAGATCAGACGATCAACAGTCCCAAAGGCCAAACACATTGGCCTACATCACTTACAGGCAACATTTCATGCAAGTCCAGTCTAAGCTTACAGCAGAGCTTCATTCCTATTTCCACCATAGGTTTTTAGGTTTTCCCTTGGCTGTGTGGGCAACTCTGCCATTGGGCTTTGAGTTCCAAAGGAAGTGAGCGAGTAATGGCCATCTGAACACTTCAACTCAAGGTGAACAAAAGGTCCAGATATCCAGATAATTTTTTGGACAATTTCACATCTAGGAAATAAACCAATATAGGCAGTCTCCCACCACAACGAAGTGGGAAAACGTGTAGCTATGGAAACACCATTACAGCAATGGCTGATTTCAATCGAAGATCACAAATTTAAAAATTACTTCCTTTCACTAAATAAAACAAACGAGATGAAACAAAAAAACTCAAAAACTTTCTACCATGGTTCTCCAACCCCAAAAAGTCAAGTTCAAAAGAAATGATAGCGGTGTGTCACTCATCCAGGATTACAGCGGCGTCCATAACTTCCAACACAATCCCAAAATTATGTGAAGAAAACCAACTTTAGCCTAAGCAACAAGTGTGCTGGCAGTGGTAGACTCGCTGCACAGTAGAGAAAAACACACGTCAGCCTCACACTATAAATTTACGGAGTCAGTGACATAAGGTCAACAAGCTAAATATACCATGACAATATATTTTAAACAGCATCATGTGTGCAGTGAGCTCAGAATTTGTGTAAAAAGATATCTGCAAGGTAAAGGTTACTCTATGATTTAGAAATGGTTACTCTATGTTGCAGGATCAGATTCAAACCTAGAATCCTAAATTCAATTATTCAATCTTTGAACCCTGAGACTCAAAAACTTCTTTTCAATTGGTGCGCAAATATAATTGAATTAAAGAGGAGAAAATCAACATTTGTCGGCTGCCTTTAATGGCCCACCACTAGAAGAAGAAGAGACCAAACAATTACATGCTAAATTACAAGAAACATGTGCATTGAAAGAGAAGTATCTCATGGTTTTGACTAAGGAAGAAAAATCCTATCCATCAAATCCCATCATGAGTTATGAGTCCAAAAGTAGGCCTGGTATAGGTACATAATAAAAGAAAATCCTATGAGTCCAAAAGCAGGCCTGGTATAGGTTTTTAATAAAAGAAAATCACTAGTGCTACATAAAATTATCAAGCTATCCTTTGGTTATCCCACAATAAATTATACGTAGGGGGTAGGTCAATTTCAACTTGTAAAAATACTTTCAAGTAAATGATACTTAACATAAAATCCCTATCCTTTGGTTATCCCACAATAAATTATACATAGGGCACCTAAGTCAATTTCAACTTGTAAAAATACTTGAAGTAAACAATACAAACATATGAACATAATGTCCACTTGCACATGCAATCATATGCGATCTACATGCATGTCATGTGCTTATGTGGGCCCTACGCATGGGGGATATGCATCTATTTGCATCAGAGGGTAAGCAAAAACAAGGACTGAACACTGAGAAACTTCCAACTTGATGCCTCCCTCGCAAGTGAAACAATAGTGGGTCACAGCCAACGTTCAAAATATCGGTATCACATTAAGTATCGCATCCTTGGGATACAGATACGTATCGGTTATCACATGGGATATATCGTTTGTATCAGGTAATTTATTGCACTTTTTGGAAAACATGCGAAACATTGGGAAAATAGTTGATTTTTTCAATGAAACTTCAGGGATTGTTAAAAAAGAACTTAATACACACTTTTAAATCATAACATCTCAAAAAAGATGTGCACATAATAGGTTTCCTTGGTATAGTGTCCTAAGCTATGCACTGTTTGACTGAACTAATGCAACTATATTCAAATCGAATGCATAACATTTAGAATGTATGTGATGATCATTTCATCAAACACTCCTAAATACTTTGAAATTAGTCTCAATTGACAGCTAGTTGAAGGGAAATTTAGAAAAAAAATTAAAATTATTTTACTAAATTTTAAATTATTTTTTAGTTAAAAAATGATTTTTATTTTGTGAAAATTGATAAGGACTTAACAAATCAGTAGATCAGCCCTCATACATGCTTGATTTAATTTTTGGAATGTTTGGAGTGCAATATTGGAAGCAATTTAGAAGAAATTGGAGAAATCTCAAATTTCCCCCAATTTTCTCCAAATCGGATCACCTACACAATTAGAGTGTATGTGATGATCATTTCATCAAATACTCCTAAATACTTCAAAATTAGTCTCAATTGATAGTTGATTGAAGGAAGATTTTGAAAAAAACATGGAGAACATGAAAAACCAATGGATATCGAAATCAAGGCTGCAACTCCATGATTTTTCATGAAAAAATGAAGAACCAATGGATTTATAAACATTTCACACTGATTTAACATAATTTCAACAAAAAAAAAAAAAAAAAAAGGGATTGAAAATGCTCACTAGATTGAACACATGGAATATATCGGCACTACCTGTGCGTTTCGTATCGCACAAGTGGGATACAAGATATATTGTGGGATATATCGGCCAATATCGTCGATATTTAAAACACTGGTCACAACAGTGATGACGATGACAAACCAATACACCTCAAATAATTGAGAATTCCTGCTTAAACAGAATTCATTAAAAAAAACTTCGAACTTGATGCCTCCCTCGCAACCGAAACAATTTTGGGCAGTATTGGGGACGAGGCTATGGTGATTATCACAGACCAATGCACTTCAAACAATTGCGAATTCCTATTTAAAAGGAACTCATAAAGATGACTCCAAATAGCTGGGAAAAGGCTATGATGATTATGATGAATTAGCACAATATTTTTTATTAAGGAGAAGTTAAAACAATAAATAAAATGGACTTACAAAGAGAGTTTGATCCCCAAACAACATAAAAGGCCCAGAACCCCCAAGTGATTGATAAAGAAATCTTCAAGACTTGAATTCATCAGAAAATCATATAGTTATGAGTTCTTAAGAAGCAGCTTATCCTTCATCAATTCAACTAGGCTTTAATGGGTATTTAGAGTCCAAGCAACTATAGTTTTCATATAAGTGGAGCACATGGTGGCATGATGTATCAATTTGCTAAAGAAAATGATGCATTTCATTCCATAACCTAACTTCTAGCAATATCTGCAAGAGTATCTGACCCAAGATTTGAAATGGGTGTGTTATGTAACATAGTGTTCACCACTGATAACTGTTATGTAAACAGACAGATATGGGGCTGATACACCTGTACTGTTCATGGGTGACACCGGCACATAGGGTAATATAAACCGGTTCCAGTTCCGAATGATACTTTAAACCTTGAACTGACCAGAACACACTTTCTGAAGAATCTCTCTGATCAATTAAATCAATGGTAATGTTGGATTGTGTGAGGCAAAATGGTAACTGGCTAACAACATAGAATCCATTAAGCTAATCCCTGGTGCTGAGAGGTTAGCTTAGCATAAACCTTGAATGATTTGAGTAATTCAAGAAGTAGTCAACAAAAGCTTTATTATGTGGGCCTTCATCTCGTTGGTGGGAAGAAAAAGAGCATTGACCATAGATAATCTTTAGAAGAGAACTGAGGTTCTCTCCAACATCTGTGTTGTGCATAAATGAGGCCAAGATGATCAACCACTGTTCATCCATTGTTCCTTTACTTGCAAGGTATGGGAGTTCTTTCTTGCCATATCCAACATTCATTCAGTGGGTGATGAATTAATACCGCTCTGTTAAGGACCTTATGTGGACCTGGCATGGTGGCGTATTTGGGAAGGAGGACAAGACAGTATGGCATCTTATCCTCATGGCTGCCTACTGAGTCATCTAGTGCGAAAGGAATAGTCAGTGTTTTAGGAATAGGAGTTAATCCTTGGAGGGAGTGGTGACAAAGATTAAGGTGGAGGTGGGGAGATGGGCATCTCAAGTGGAAGCAGTGGATATTTGTATCCTTGTATCTATTCTTGGGATGTAATTCACTTGGGCTGTATTCTTGACCTCCTTAGCTTGTGCTTTGGCAGGTTTTCTGATACAATTTCGTTACTCTTCAAGAAAAGAGAGAAAAAAGAGGGCCCCTTAGGTATCCACATGCACTGCCATACTTGAAGATGACATTTTGCCGGTCTGACTGACCTTATTGTCTATCTTAGGTGCTTCTGGCCCCTATTTCTAAGATTGTTTGTATGCTCGAGAAAATCACTCTTTACGACATTTTTGGGATGAGGAACCCCAACCTTTTCAAGTGTTTCCCCCCAAAGGATCTGAATCCAAAAAGTTAACATTTGAGTCTCCTAAGTCTCAATCATCTCACCAATCAGCTTTCTTTTGTTTCCCACTGAAAACAAAACGGATAGGGGTGATCCTATCCAACCTTTTTGGGATGAGGAACCCCAACCTTTTCAAGTGTTTCCCCCCAAAGGATCTGAATCCAAAAAGTTAACATTTGAGTCTCCTAAGTCCCAATCAACTCACCAATCAGTTTTCTTTTGTTTCCCATTGAAAACAAAATGGATAGGGGTGATCCTATTCAGTCCAATCAGAAAGGACCGCACATAAATGTCCTTAAGGGTGTGATATGCTTACTTGGACTGAGTTGAATGAATTCAATTAACTATAGAAGGAATCATGAAACTGGAAGTGGGCTATTTAATTCATAATGACAGCTGATCACTAATTGCAATCTCATGAATTTCAAGGTGAACTCATAACTACCTGATTTGCTACTTGGAGGCCAGTCCCTCACTATGAATAGAGTGGGGCTAGCCGCACTTTCTGCTTTACAGAATTGACATATTACAATTTGAATCATTGAGCATCCAAACACAGCCGGGTTTGGCAATGTAGAAGCAACACAAGCCCCCAACTCTTACATATCCAAAACCGTTAAACTCAAAGAACTGGATCAAGTTCCACAAGTAATAACTATATTTCAAGAGTGGAAGAAATATATCAAAAGCAAATAACAAGAAGAACCATCATAGAACTCTTTCTGCCACGTAAATTTAAGGGCCGGTTTGGATGCCTGTAACTTTTCTAAAATGTAACAAAGTTACAGGTGACTTTGCTATAGTTGGTGTTTGGGGGAGGAAAGTCAGACTCACAGGTAACTTTCTCTCAACCTGTGACTTTCTTACAGGAGAAAGAGGCAAAAATGATACAGGCACTTAAATCATTTTTCAAGTTACATGTATCTTTGATACAGGCAATGATTGGAAATTTTGAAATAAAATTTTTTGGAAAGAATCGCAGCTTCCCTCCCCAATGTCTCCATCTCCCTCTCTCAGTCTCCTTCTCCCTCTCCGATCCAACTTCAGCAGGGTTAGAAAACCCCTTTCTTTCTTTCCTTTTTTTTTTGGTCTTCCTTTCCTTCCTTTCTTTCTTTCTTTCTTTTATTTTTTCCGTCGGGGTTGACGTAGGCAGTTTGGCTAGAGGCGTGGGTAATGTCCAATGGTCTGTGGGGTCCACAATCTTGTATTTTTTTATCCATGCCGTCCATTCATTATTTTGGATTGTTTTAGGACTTGATTCCAAAAATGAGGCATATCTAAATCTCAGGTGGACCACACCACACAAAATAGTAATGATTGAAAGTCCACCGTTAAAAAACTCCTTGGGCCACTGTAATGTTTGTTTCACTCCTTGGGCTGATGACTTAAAATGATTTAGAATAATGGATAAATGGTGTGGATAAAACAAATACATCATAGTGGGGCCCAAATCTATTTTACATCATAGTGGGACCACACCACATGAAAAAGTGGTGACATAATGTATAGAATTTATATTAATGCCATTCCATTGTTCATTTTGTATAAGTAGGGCTTGTTTGTCAGTGCAACTTGTCCCCAAGTAGGTCCCAAATCTGTTTTAACATATGATTTTTTAAACACTCTCAATTTCTATTTGCATTGAGATTCCTGCACTTCCTCAGGTGTTATGAAATTGAGTGCCCACTGCATTGTTAACATATCTAGTTTCAAATAGTCTCAAGTTCCATTTGCATCTGGATTCTTGCCTGTTGTCAAATGGTGAGAAATTGAGGGTACATGGAAGTGTTAAGATATTTGGTTTTAAACAGTCCCTTGATAATGGTCCATTTTAATAATGTCCCAGAGATTAACTGCTAATCAGAATTTGGTAGAAGCAGCTTCCTATGCTTGTGATTTCTCTTTAACCTATCATTGCCAACAAGAGTCACTCCTGTGGGAAATTTTTGCCTGGATATCTTACTTCAAGTTTTTTTTCCCCTACATTACAAGCATTTCGAAAATGTGAGCCCACTTTTATGGCCCACCTGTTGATTTGTTTAGCCTTAAGAATCAACCAAACTATTCATTTACATGGGCTTAATAAAATGGAATAATTTTATCCAATCTTTTTTACGTATTAATCTGATTTTTCAACGATTCCCTATTTCAAGATCTACTTAGCATGAATATACAACTTATTACCTGTAATAAAGTTACAAGTTATCCAAACACAAAAAGCAAGTTACCCGTAAGTAAGTTACAACTTACATCCAAACAGGATTACCTGTAACTTTCTTTCACCTGTAAGTAAGTTACATGTAACCTTCTTACAACTTAAAAAAGTTACAGGCATCCAAACAGGCCCTAAACGAACGAATGTAGAGAACTCACTATTTCCAAACGGGCGGGAGCTTCTTCATCCTCTTGTAGTATCGAGCCAAACGGTGGATCCTGCTCTCAACAAGAATCAACCGGAACTTGGAGTCCTTATCCTTGCGGTTCCTGTCCAGGTGCTTCCGGATCGCAACCGCCTTCTTTATGAGATGATACAAATCCTCCGGAATCTCAGGAGCAAGCCCTTTAAAAAGAAAACAAAGGAAAAAAAAAAAAAATTACAACCATTTCAAGAAACAAATCCAAATGCAGCAATATTCAAAAAAAAAAAAAAAAAAGGAACATGAGAACAGAGAGAAGACAGCCGAGTGGCGCGTACCGTGACCCTTCAATACACGTAAGATCTTGTTTCCGGTGACGCTCTTGACCTGAGCGATACCATGGGAGTCACGGAGGATGACGCCGATCTGAGATGGCGTCAAACCCTTTTTCGCAAACTTGCAGATATTCTCCTCAACCTGCATGTGAAAAGATCAAGGAAAATCAAAACCAGTATGAAAAAATCGAAAAGTGCCAAATGAAAGCGATTAGAATGAGAGAGAGAGAGAGAGAGAGAGATCTGACGTCTGGAATGGAGATCTTCAGCCAGCTCGGCGGAGTCCGCTTGTACGGAAGAGCCGAAGAAGAAATACCTTTTCTGAAGAGTATGAAATGCAGTAGATTAGAGAGAGAGAGAGAGAGAGAGAGAGAGAGAGGAGAAGAAGAAGAAGAAGAAGAAGATTAGGGTTTTGGAAGAGAATGAAGAAGATAGAAAAGTTAGGGTTTGGGGAGAGAAGAGAAGAATACCCGCGACTGTGCATACGACCCATGGCTGCTGCGTTTGGATGGAGTGCGGCTCTCGCTCTCTGTCGCTTACCTTCTTCTCAGCCGCGAACGATGTAGGGTTTTCTGTAAAGCGGGGCTTGCGTTTTTATATATTCTCCTTTTTGCCTGTATATTCCGGACACATATTAGATACAGCCCCGCCCGTAGGATGCGGGGCCCACCATTATGTATATCCACACCGTTCATCCGTTTCCCCAGCTCATTTCAGTGCATAATTCGAGACATGGGCCGAATCCAAAGCTCACGTGAACCATCGAAAGAGCGGGGATTGAACGCCCACCGTTAAAAACTTCTTGTGGCCACAGAAGTTTTGCATCCAGCGCATATTTGTGTTTTCCCATCATTCACGTCGGAGTCACCTGCAGCACAGGTGGGCCGCAGAAAGATTTCAACGGTTGACGTCTTTATACCCACTGATTCCTGTGGTGTGGTCCACTTGAGATTTGGATCTACCTCGGCTCATGCCTTAAATCAGCTGGCGAAACATATGAACGGCGTAGATACAACACATGCATCACGGTAGGCCCCACAGCTTAGGGCCGGCAGGCGCTGCACGCAATCCGCGTCCGTATAGTCGTGAAATTCCAATGAAATCCCGGGTCGGGCTTTGTTTTTACCATTTTACCCTCGTGAGCACGGTGCCGAAGTAAGGGATCTGTGTGGCCCATCAAACACCACTATTGGAGGGCCCACCTGATTGTGGAGGCATATAGATGATGGCCACTAGCCGGACTTTGCACACGTGGGACCCATTGGCACGTGTCATCCCTTGGAAGTTTGTCATTGTTCTATGGTGATGATCCACCTGAACAAGTAGTATTTTTATTATTAAGCCCTGTAGCTGTACGGACCTTTTTTTCAAGTGATCAAGACCGTTCCTCTAATGGCCCACATCATGAATGCGGTCATGCTGCAATCCGAACTCTCTGATTTAAAACATGCTATTGTTCATTTTGGCCCAGAGGGATGTCTCATTGATTATGTGGCACACCATCTAACGTGGGTCGAATCCCAAATATCATGGGGATTTTAGATTAATGCTCCCACCCAGCCATAGGAACGGTTTAGATTCATCAGAGAAATTTTGGACGGACCTAAGAAACCAATGCGAGAACTTGTGCTTGTTAGACGCAGGGTATTGCCTTTCTTTTGACCGTTCATTTTCAAGCCACTGATCAGCTAGTCTAGATTGTCCCTTCAATGGGGTTTCTGAGGCTGAAGGAAGGGTTGGCAATGTGCCAGCCCGGGTCTTAACCTGGCCCTAGTACCCCAAGCCCTCGCCCTGGCCTGCTCCAGTTGGGCTGAACCAGCCCTGGACCTGGCCTTACTAAGCCAGCTTTGTCATACGACTACAGTTCTAGCCTGGGCTAAAACCCAGAGCCAAGGTTAGGAGCCCAAGCCCTGGCCCTATGAGGTTAACCATCTCAATGAGTTCATTTCATGAACTGCACCATGACTGTTCTGTCTCTATTTTTTTAAGCCATCTGCCAATTAGGATTTCTGTTTAAAGGCCGTGTACTAGTAATTGGTGCTCAGCAATTTGCACCATCCAATCAACTTGAAACCCGGAAAGCCCATCAGCTCATGTTATCTTGATGGGCCCATCATGTGGGTACATATCATAGAATGGTAAGATTTGATTGGACGGCCTTGATAGCACCACCATGCAAGCCACATGTTGTATAGCTATAACAAGATCTCGATTGGATGCTCCTGCAAGGTGATTGGGTATTTGGGTATGGGATCACAACCTATAAAAACAGTCCTCTAATGATAATTCCTTCATTCTGTGATACCGGTTCCTCTACATGTCCTCGTAGAATAAGCTTTTCTCCAAGTGATTAACCTGCTTGTAAAAACCTATTCATAGCTATTAACCTGCTTATCTACCTGTCTATTCACTGGTTAATACACCTGACGATCCACCATTGCTTGTGTGGGCCCACTTTATTGTGTGTATGCCATCCAACCCATGCATTAAGTAGACCCCACCATGATGATCGGATGCCTTAAAAATCAGGCTTATTCAATCATTTGGTGGGCAACACCATAGAAAAAACGATGGACATCATGCTGGCCCACATGATAGTTAGATCGACCTGATTTTTGGGACGATCAAGCTGGACAGGTTGGATTCCATACACACCATGGTGGGGCCCACATGCAACTTTTGTAGAATAGGCTTATCTACAAGGACCTGTGGAGGAACCAACCTCTACCAGTACCATTCCTGACCATTCCATGAATGCATAGAAATGAAATCAATAGCTCAACACAACCAAACAGATTAAAAATCAATAAACAGCAATTGCTTTGTAAGAAAGAAAATCATTGTTCAACGACACTTCTACCAGCTGGCAATAACACATTTCAAATGTTTCTAACGAACACATGAAATTCCATATCACAGAAATAGTCTTAAGCTATTAACAAGGGCTTCCAAGTAGTGTACAACACCGATCCACATTGAAGGGCAGCAGTGAGAGGATAGATAATGCCCAGGCATGGAGGACAATGGATTCGATTGCTACAAAGATATGTTTATTCTCCAAGACCGTGTGGCCCAATAGAAGTGGAAATGTTGAGGACCCACAATCTACGGAGCATGTTTTCACACTCTTCAAGACTAGCTCATCCAAATTATGAGATTCAGTGTCTGGAGCTGGGTCAGGAGCTGGGGTTGAATGATCTTCTTCAGAGTTGGTGGAAGGGCCACTGCCATCCTTCGAGGGCCATCAATGTCTTCTCCTCCATCTTTGTCATTGCTAGGACTCCCAGCGCTACCATCCCTTGGAGGGCCTGGAACTAGATCCGGTCGAGCTTCAACTCCTACCCGTCTCAAATGCAGCTGGTCCATCATGGGTGTTAGGTGTCCACACAACAGCACTTAAATAAATAAATAAATCTATGTGATCAACCAAGCATTCCGTGAAATTGATTGCTAGTGAAACTTGAATCGGCAACTTGCTTGTTTGTCCATTTTCTTCAAGCAGATGTCTCTGGCTTGGACAAGTGTGACAATCGTGCACAACAATGGGTTGGGTCCGGCCCAGGCATTAAAACATTGGGATGGACAGGAGTACAATCTCAATTTCTTATGGAAATTATCTGCAATATTGTTTGTAAATTTTTCTCTCAAAACAAATTGAGGAATGTCAAGTGAACTCCCTTCAATACTCTTTCCAAGGGCCCTCAAGGCTCACGTGTATGGGATCGAGCTGCCCATCAGGAGGGACCATGTCGATGTCCTGGCCCAAAAATCAGGCAGTCCGCTCATTAGGATGACCACGTGTCTGTGCTAAAAATGGACTGTTGGTTATTCTTCTTCTGATTGTTCATTTTTCTGTGACCCTGATGAGTGGCCAGCCTGATTTTTTCAGTTGGGCATGGACAGGTGGGCCGCCTGCAGTACAGCTCGGATCTCACACATGCGGGCCACATGCTTGCACATTGGAGACATGGTTACCAGGAAGGTGGAATCCAGCAAGTCCACTTAACAGGACTCCAAATTACAATTGGGAATTTGAATAATGACCATAGTATATCAGGGTGAACATTTATCACAGTGATCACAGTACCTGAAGGTGCAAATTGACCTCATCCGGCCGTGAAAGAAATGGAAAATCCCCACCAGTCTTCAGGTAGGCTCTCCTTGCACCAGGATATCTTTCGCTTAGCTGATCTTTTAGTTGCTGTGGAATAGCACAGTAATCATTTGTCTGCAATACAGAGAAATGTATCTTTAATACAAGCAACAAATGCAAATATGATTATGATCCCTTCCTTTTAGTATTAAATAACAGAGCTTCGCTAAGCCAACATGTGTTTACAAGTCAGCAAATGCATGCCACCACAAATGTCAGTGCGGCAGACAGGTGCAATATCCAAGCCATCCATCAGAAGGTTACCACTACATAGATTCTCTATACCAAGAATCAGCTTGGTCCACTAGTCTGTAGGGCACAATTATCTGAACAGACATGATCACCCACTTTCCTAACTTGACTTCATTATCTCATGAAAGAACTCAAGTGTCTTGAGTGACGGAACTAATGGCCAAAGTTTTCTAATCCGTCCATTTATTTCTAATATCATGGCACACCGAGTGGACCCCCTTTATCTTTCGGCAGTAGCATCTACACAGTGAGGTCTACATGGTGGATGGCTTGGATATTTCACCTTGCGTGCTATGCTGGCATATGTGGTGAAGTGTGCGTTAGGTGACCTGTACCCATGTGTGAGCTTAGCAAAGCTCAACATTTCAAATAAGAAGAACTTGGAAGGAAGCTGCAAATGAAGATTTCAAACTGCTAATATGTGCTTGAATTTGGTATCAAACAGAAACAATCATGGAATCCGTCCAGTACAGAGCCATGATGTGGTAATTGCTGATTGGATATGTATGATGCCAACTCTCTGTTACGTACATCCATTATAGTGATAAATGAATCTGATAGCAAGATAGATCCAACTGAAGCGGCATCCACATTTAAAGATAACCTTGAAGCAAGGTCATCTCTTGATAGCGTCTCCACCTGTATAGTTTAAGAAGATCAATGATGTTATGATGGAAAAGATTGATCATGCCAGTTTTAGACATAAATGAATTCTGCGTCAAAATAATGTATAAGAGAAAGGACCAGAACTTGATTTTCTTGACAAAGAAGGGATAGTAAGGAAGGAAACTGTCTCCAATTGGGAAATTATGTTTATCGAATTTACCTGGCAAACAACAAAGTCTACAGAATCTGCAATGAATGGCTCATGTGGACCATCACGAATCCCTGTTAAGATGTGTCGTTTCAACAGAAAGGAAGGGGTCCAACTAACACTGCAACACAAGACAACAGACCCAATTGGACAAAGAAGTGAATCAAGATTATTATTAATATTATTATTATCATTTTTTTTTAAGAACAAGGAGTAAAGATGAGAATGTGGTGTGCAAGACAGTGAGGGGTATTAATGTTCAAATAAATAATAACTAATTGTAGTAATCATCAATCATCATCATCATAGGTATTTAGGGTTGTCTCTAGAAATCTTGTTTCACATACTAATCTAATCTAAGGCTATATTTTCAGTAAGTCTACAAGCCTTCACATCCCTTCTGACCATCTATATCCTCTCATCCTCCTTTCAGGCCCTTCTACATTAATCAATGTTCCCCTCAGCAGAGCCATCTCCAGTCAACATGTCTCAATATGCTCTGTATTACTTAAGTGACTAACATTGCTCTAAGTTGCTTTGAGCCCATTCCAAATCTTATCCTCTTCCCAGACATTCATCTAAACATCCTCATCTCTGCAACACTCAACCTTTGCTCAAGCTGCATTCTAACTGCCAAACCCTTTCCCCCATATATCATAACTGGTCGATTAGTTGTCTTATAAAAACTTTACTTGAGCTTCATAGACGTGCGGCGATCAGGCAACACTGAAGAGACATCTCCACTTCATCCACCCTGCTCTAATTCTATGAGAAACATCCTCAAAAATCTCCATAGCCTTTCGAATCATAGAGCCTAGGTAACAAAACACATTGCTTTAAGGAATCTCTTTACCAGCCACTTCTAATAAACTTGCATTCGAATTACTTAGGCTTGATTCTACCTAGCAGAAGGTAATTTCTCCTTGTCTTCTTGTTCTTCATCTTCTTTTTCTTCTCTCCTTGACTAGCAGACTACAAATAGAAGGTTAGGATGAGCAATGCATAAATGGTCCAAATTCAACTAAAACAGGTTCCAAGATTGGTGGCTAGGATCACCCAATCTCCATACATGGCCGGACGCAACATACCAATGGTCTCACTGGTGAACCATTGAGAACACCCCACAATTTGCAAAGCCTTGGGTGCAGTCTGTTCACGGTGGAACCCAACAGATAAATGGTCTAGATCACTGACTGAACCATGTACCCTATGTACACCAACTGAAAACCCAAAAATATCTCAGATTGGAAGATCCTCACCAGTAGTCACCAGTCTTAGGCTCTTTTCAGTTGAATGTGGACCATTGTTGTATTTCACTTCTTAAGCGTCTATTTGCACTTTTTCAGGCCACAAATTGAAAGATTTGAATTGTCCTATTGAGTAGATAATTGGGACACAGTCCATGAATAAAAAGGCCTCATTACATAATCAATGGGTACCTGAACTAGATCAAACTCGAGTGCAGTACCTCAAATATGGTGCGCGGAAGTCGGAACCGAACCTGACCCCCATAGTTGGGTTGGGTTCAAATGCTAGTGTACTCGTATCTGGACCCGAGGCTTTGACAGCCCTAGTTTTCACTTGTCCTCGGGGTAATAGGTGATGAAGGCCTAATTGTCAGATAGGCTCGATCATCACTGGATCTAATACCATTTTTGCGTCTTTCTGATTTCTCGAGAATCGAGATCTGATATCTATGCTCTGTGTTCAACCTTGCCATTGATCTTCTAACTGCCAACTCCAGTGGATCATTGCAGTGTGATTATGGTGTTCAACCCGTTTGCATATTCATCGTTTGATGCTTCTCAAGATCAATTCACTGATTCTGCATTTGATCCAGCCATCAACCCAGATTCTTTTCCTTCGAAAATCAGTAAGCATTCTTCACTGCTTCAAGGATGATATCCAGTCTTTCAGGAAGAAGATGGCATTGGTACAAGGGAATGAGATTGCAACCACGCATCTTCGAAGTACTCTTCTCCAAAAGAATTACATCAAAAGGTCATCGAGTTGGACATTCTTCACACTTAGGCAAACTGCCCAACTATATATATATATATATATATATATCGCCTCCTCAAAGATGAAATTTTCACAATTATTCCCATTGATTGGCAGTCGACATTCTTTCCATGTACTGTACATGTTCTAAATTGTCTCCTCGTGAGTCGTGACCTCACAAACATTTACCTGATCTGTCAAGCATCCATCTGTTCCATAGCCACTGCATCATCCTCATCATCTCCCTTTCACCTTCTCCTGCCATCTTAGGACTAGAGAAGCCCTGCTATGTGTGGGTATACAATTTCTAGTACCAAATTGGGACCCGAAGGGGGCCAAAAATGGGTATATTTTATGGCCTGGTATTTGGGTTTTGGTGAGATTTGGGGTTTACCCCGGATATAGGTTATGGAGTGGTATTGGGCTTAACTGTTGGCTTGAATATGGGATTGGTTTATGGACTGGTTGCAGCTGGTTAGAATCTGCCATAAGTTGGATTTGGGAACAGGTTCTAGTATAACTTGGGTTCATATATGGTTCTTCTCCCATCATCTTAGGACTAAAAGAAATCCCACTACGAGTGGGCATCCAATTTTTGGTACCAAATTGGGATGGAAAGTGAGCTCAAAAGGGGGGAGTTTATGACTCAGTATATGGTGTTTGGTGAAGTTTGTGGGCTACTACGATGAAGGTTATCGAATAGTATTGGGATGAACTGGCAGCTGAAATATGGGATAGCTAATGGACTGGTTGCTGTTGGTTGGGACTGGGTATGAGCTGCTGTTGGTGAGGAATGGATATGAGCTGGATCAGGGGACTGGTTCTGGTATAGCTTGGGGCCATTTGTAGGTGTATTTTTGGGACGGTTCATAGTGGGGATTTAGGGACAGTTCTGGGAAGTTTTACTTGCTGTTTAGGGTTGCTTTCATGCAGTAAATTGGAAATGAATGTGCTGTCATCAGATTAGTTTTAGACAGATATGTGGCAGTTTTGTGGGGGCTAGATTGGGTATGGGCCTGACTTAAAATTTCACTGGTATTAAGGTGTAAAATTAGGACGAAAAAAGACAGGTTTTAAAGTCAGCTGCAGTAAGTGGGGTGAATTTGAATCTGAGTTTAGGGTTCCAGGTCATTTTCTTTTTCTCCTTTTTTTCCGTTTTCTTTTTGTAGTAGTCCAGATCTTTAATCAATCCAACCTAAACCCTTGATGATTGGATGGTCCCGCATCAAGTAGCATCTGGAAAGACCGGGCAAGGGGACACTGAAGTGAAAGCAGTTAACAAGTAGGCTACAGTCAATGTGATCTAGCCCCACCTAAAAGTCAGGAACATCAACAAGTTCTGCACATTACTAATCAAGTAAAACATTACTTAGGTGTGGAAGCAGTGTTTGATGCCATCATCGAGACTGGAAATCAACACCCACACTCCATCATGCTTGTGTGATGTAAAGGTCAATTACTTAGATGGCCAGATTTCATAGACTTGCAAACAGTGGCAGATCTCGATGGCCAATTGAGCAGATCTTCCATATTTTGTAACGATCATTGAAAGAGAGAGAGAGAGAGAGAGAGAGAGAGAGAGAGATTGGTGGAACCTAGCATGTTTATAATACACACACACACACACACACAGAGGTGGAAAAGTAACAAAAGCATTCTCACAATAAGCACTCTGGAATTATGAGAGTTCTTTGTATGAAAAATGGAGAAATTTGTGAACGCATACATGGGGGACCATGGCATCGCAGCTTTAAAATTGCGTGTCTCCAAGAATGAATTTGAGAGTACCAATGATTTCACGCGCCTTGGACGGTGTTGAGCAAAAAGTTGTGCTAGGAAGCCTCCTAGGGATGTGCCATAAAGATGTACCTGCCAGAAAATATTGGTTAACCTACATAATGAGTTCTGGAACTCAAGTCTGAGAGTAAAGCGATAATCATAACAATAATTCGGTTTGGTTTACAAAATATGCAATAACAAACCATAAAGATCAACCATGTAGATTCCATATCTCAACAATACCACGAGTAGATCATCACCATCTTAGGGGCCCATTTGGATGCAAGAAAAGTTGTTTTCTGCACAAGCTCTAGGTCATGTGTCCTGAATAATATCCAAGTCATGCCATGTTGGACTAGTTGTATTGTTCCCTGTTTGTCAAGTACATGAAACATGGAATAAAGATGGAATGTGAAGCATGTGGGGAGGTTAAGATGGTCAGTGGCACATGTAGCATTTTATGGCATGTGTACATTGACACATGGCACATGTAATGCACTAGAAAATTGATGGTGGCACTTGTGATGCGTGTGCATAGAACATTATGTTCCTGCATGCATTGAATGAGGGGTAAGCTTTACTCACCCATATACCACCTTTTTAGCAAGTATATACTATAAGTCTATAACTCGGTAATGGTCAAATTTTAAGCACATGTTGTCCTGGTCTTCCCCGGTTTGTGTGAATAAATGAGCCTGACAAACAATCTACGAGTTGTCTACCAGAACAGCTTGTGCAGAACAAAACTTTGCTTGCATTCAAACTACCCCTTGGCCTTTCTTTCAGCAATTTGGGGTTGGTTTTAAAAGGTAGAGTAGCAAAAGTTTTACATTTGGCTGCCTATCAAAGCCAAGATGGTACTTTTTTCTTCTTAAAACAAGCGAAGATGGACAATTGGACAACAGCTTTTACAAAAATATCTTTAGCACGGATAACAGGAACTTTTAAGAGCACTAGTAGAAACAAAAATTTACTGAAATGATGGTGGCAATAATTTCGGTCAGAGCAAACACAAATACTTCCTTGAATTGCTAAGTCCATGATATTTTTCCTAAAACCTAAAGATGCAGGATGATAGAACTCATGTCCCGATGCTTTACTTCAGTTACTTGGATATACTTCCAAAGGCATCCCTTTCTTTTCTCCTCCATCAAAAATTCATGATCCCATCATTCATTGTTCCTGAAACATTTCAAGAACTGCAATTAAGATCTTATTCTAGAATTTGTGATGGATCATTGTAGACGCCCACTATCAAGTGAGCCCAGATCGGAGACCTTGATTATAATAAATGGTGTAGATTTGATCAAAATGTGCAGTTAGATGGCTTTGAAATGATAGGATCACGAGACATGATTGAATCCTTAACAGTTGTGATGAACGATGATTATGGGGTGTAGGCCTCACAAGAGTTTGTAAGGGCCCACAGATTTTTTTGTGAGATTGGGTAAAAAGTGGTTAAAGTTTACCAGCCTTTTAGCAAAAGTGATTAAAGTTTAACCACCCACTATGAAGTAATTTGATTCGCTTTTAACCACCTTTGCCCAAAACCAGTCAAAGTTTAACTGCCTTTTGCCCGTTTTGACAGATTTTTGTAAAATCATGTTATGTTTGATCCCAATGATTTTTCCATTGGTTATATAGCATTTTGATTGAACTTTACTGAGGAAGCAAAATCAATTTGATCCAACGGTTATTTTTTGAAATTTAAGCCCATCATTTTTTAATGCTATTTCCTAGAACTTTTTTTTGCAGAAAATTCCCAAAATGCCACTCCAGCTACAAATGTGCCCTTAGGTAATTTCCTATCAGATTTAAAGCAACAATTCCGGTTAATTGAGCTCTAATCTTGCTGTAACCATATCCCATGCTTTTTTTTTCTTTTTTTCTTTTTTTCTTTGTGTGTGTGTGTGTGTGTTGTGTGTGTGTGTGTGTGTGTGTGTGTGTGGTGTGTCTGTTGACGAGCTCTCTCCTTCTTGTGCAACTATAATCATGCCCTTTAATCAATCAATCTCTTACTTAAACCTGTTTTTTGCATTATCCTTCAAATAACTCGTGAAATTCATTGGAATTGAAGGAATGCCATCAATTTCATCTATAACTCTTGAGAGGGGAATCTTTGATCTTTCAAAATCTCTCCAAGTCCTGGTTCTCTGATTCCTCTCCCAATAACTATAGAAGACCTCAGCAAAAGAAGGAGAAGAGATCAAGGAGAAGACATGGAACCACGGTGCAAGAAGCTCAAGATTGGGAGGAAAGGAGTACAACTCAGTTATCATAGCCTGAGAAACAGCTCTGAGTAACCCATTTAGCAAGACATTTGAAGGCAGTTGATTCCGGCTATCTAGATCGCATCAACAGTGGTAATATAAGCCCAGTTTACAGCAAATTTTTAAAACACCAGTTGATATGGTCTTCAACCAATTAGGAGTGCCTTCAAGAATGAATGCGGGCAGATATTTGAATGCTCGCTTGGGTTAGCAAGGGACCTGCTGGACAGACATCACGAGGGAACCGGAAGAAAGGCCAGTTCAATCCATAGCACGAGTTAGGCTCCTCTCGTCAAATGCTCAGCTCGAGGAGTAAAAGGGTAGATGACTAAGCCTTCAATCAATGTCCCTGATACACATTTCCCATGAGTCGAACCTGGAGAGTTTCACATAGGCTTCCCCTACCTCCTGTATATCCGCCAGTTAACACGAGATACTCCAACTTTCTTCCATGATGAACTGTTGGCACTAGTCATATATTGTCCATGTGGACTGAGGGAAAGGCAGCCAGCTACTTTATCTCACTTGTCGTTGGTCCATCTGGCACCTTTCAGTTGGGGTCAGCCCCGGGGGTTAGACCGTTGGGGTTATATTTGAAATTCTCAAAGGCTGACATAACGCACAGTTTCATGGATAGTTTCATTCAACATCATGATGGAGGACATAACTTACGTTAACCAACTCAAGCTGAAGAGACTTAATTCGATGGTCACTGCTACGGTGCTACCTTTTGGTCCCAAATCTTTGGGGTTGCTTTTTCCAATAAAAACGCCCAGATGACATATTTTGAAACGAGGCCCTCGGGAACAAGACATAAAGATTCCTTTTTTAATTTATTGAAATTTCATTTTACAGAATAAACTTTCCTTCAAACTGAACTATACGATAAACAAAGATAAATCTACCGAAGTACAACAAAGAAGAATGATGAATTGTACAATTCCACTTGAAATCTGTTCAATTCTTATTTCTACACTCATCATTTTTTAGGAGGTCTACATCCATCATGCGGTATAGGGGTTACACATGCTTCATCCACACCTGCTCACATGGGAGCTTTAAAAATCAAAATGAGGAAGCACTTTACATTTTCAATTTGATGCAATGTCTTTCTTTAGATTTTTTATCCTACCCCTATTGATGGTTAGCAATCAGGAACCCTCTCTAAAATAGAGAGAAAAGAGTGAACTCTTCCTTCCACAGAATAAAATTGGGAAATTCCTTTGTATTTCTACGATGTCCCTATTTTTAGTACTAGTTTTGTTAATTTCACGGCATTTACATATTTTTCTCTCCGTTGGATTCATATTGTTGAGATCCTTTTTTCTTTGTATCTCTACTCTCTTTTTTAAATTTTTTAGGATACAGGTGTATGTATTGATTTTAGTTCAACACAAAGGATTTTGCCATTTTGAACCAAATTCATTGTGCCATTGAGTAGAGACCGTGATAGCAAGCCAAGAAAGGTGCCTAACACCTTCCTCTCTTCATCACCATGGTTCCTTGTCCAGAATTTTGGTTGAGAACACTTCTGACTTCCGAGAGTCAATTTCGCTAAAAACATAGTGGTTTCTAGCTCCCCACACCAACTGCACTTAAATCGAGCTAGTGGCAACTCCAATTCCTTAGAAATTTCCATTTTGGGCACTGCAATTTGGCAGTGCAATCTCCACAATCATAAAGAGATCTTTGAGAATTAAAATTTTGTAAAAAAAACTTGGACCATAAAGAGCAGTAAGAAAAGATTAAACTACGAGTGAGGCATGCAGATGTGCTACTCCCAAAACTTGGACATTAATACATTAAAAGAAGAAGAAGAAGATTCATTTCCTTACATGATGAACATCAATTGCGTCCAAAAACTTTTCAAATGCTTGAATCCAGTCTACATGATTCCAAACACGCGGTATATCAACAGAAATCACCCGATAACCCTGAAAACCGTTCCACAAGTTACTTTTGTTACCTTGTTTCTGAACTGCTATAAGCTACAAAGCGACCACGCATGAAAATCTACAAACAGTGCTAATTCCTCACACCATTATAAGCCAACATTATGTGAAGCATGTGAGCATCAAGAACATGTGCCATTTAAAAGGTTTTTGTTTATGAGCCATAAATCACAGATAGAATCATCAAATCAAAGTGTTACTTATTTAAGAAAAGTGGGATCTACATAGTAGATGTTTCGAGATGATGGTTGGACCTATTTTGTTTCTCCAATTAATCTTGATTGATTCATTTTCATGCTATTTATTGTAAGCTTAGTATCACCTGATTGGCATGATTTTTGCACCATGGTTTGCTCGCAATAATAGGTCAACCCCTGTGCCATTTAAAAGGTCTGGGGACATTAGCGAAGGTTGGGATGTTAGCAATGTCCCCATGATTTTAAGTGACATGTGGCATGTCCTATCATTGGTCTGGGCCATTCATTCATTCATACAATTAGGGGCAAACCATGCTGAAAAAATCATGCCGATCAGATGATCACAAACATACAATCAATAGCATGGAAAATGGAACAAAATAGGTCTGAAATTATCTTGAGACATTCACTTAATAGATCCAACTTTGTATTGCTTATGATTCCAAAGTAGCACTTTGGTTTGACGATTCTAACCGTGTGATCACCGTCTTGTAAAAAAATGGACAGCAGTAACCAATTAACCCCATTCAAAGGTTATAATCATCCAATCAGCTTGGTTTTTTCACCATGGCTTTCCCCCAATTGTATGGATAAATGAACAGCCCATATCAATGATTGGACACACCATGTGTCACTAAAAAGCATTGGGGACGTTTTGCCACTGTCCCCACCTTCATGGGGACATTAGCAACGTGCCCAAACCTTTTTATGACATGTGGGATGTCCAATCATCAATTGGAATGGTTCATTCAATAGTACGAACGGAAGCAAGCCATGGTGCAAAAATCATGCCGATTGGATGATCCTAACTCTTTGAATGGGGCCAATTTGTTACAACTATCCATTGTTTACGAGACATAAATCACATGGTTAGAATTATCAAACAGAAGTGCTACAGTACAAAGTGGCATCTATCTCGTAGACGTTTCAAGATGATGATTGGAGCTATTTTGTTTCTTTGCCCGGTCTTGGTTGTCCATTTTCCATGACATTGATCAAACGCTTAGGATCATTGGATTGGCGTGAATTTTAAACCATGGATTGCTCCTAGTTGTATGAATGAATGAATGGTTCAGATCGATGATAGGTTACCCCATGTGAGATTTAAAGCTTCAGGGACTTCGCTAACTGATGGGGACGTCATGCGCATGCGCATGCGCACGCTCCCCACCCTAAGCACGTACTCAATGAGGAGGAAGGCCCCACTATCGATCTGGGTCGACGACGACATCTATGGAGGACCTCTTAGTTAGGGGGTTTTGCTATGGAGCATTGGAGTGGACCCGATCATTATATGGATTCTACCATTGGATCTCATGATCGTGGCACACTACCCTAGATGATCTAGGATTTTGAGTTTTGGTTATTATCATTATTAGAAACATCATGAACGGTTTTGATTGCGTAGATTAGTTGTTATTTTTGTTACTTCATCTCTAAGTATTAGTGTGCACACATGGTGCGGCTTTTGGGGTTTAGGGTTTTCTTATAAATAGGCAACCCCATGTAGGTATTTTTCATTGAAGTTTATGAATAAAATTCTGCGTTTTTTTCTTCTCTATCCCTGTGAGTTGAAGAAGCTAATTGGGCGCGAAACCTTCCCTTCCTAGAAGGGCTAACTACCGTAGTGCGAAGCCACAACCATCCCAAATCGTCCCCACCTCCTACACCCCACATCCATCATCTTCCACAGCCCTCTCATCTTTAGATTCGCCTTTTTTTTTTGTACTCAAATTCTCTTCCACAGCAGATTTTCAAATTCTGGCCCTCCGGGAGGCTTAAACTTCGACGGAGCACCACGCACACACCGGGCAGCGGATCGACACGAAAATTGGTGTGAGAGTGGGCCTCCCCTGGCCGACCAAACCCTAAGAGTCGTTTTTCGATTCCGTGGGCCCCACACATGTGCGAACAGGGACTCGCACACATGCGCCTGGGCCAAGTTGCTGTCCACACGCGTGGATCGTCTTAGGTTCTGGATTTCTTCTCTTTTTCTCTTCTCTCGCCTTAAATCCCCAACCCTGACCCTAGATAATCTCAAATTTCAAGTATTTCCAACTTTTGCAAACCCTAGATTTTCCCCCGAATTGAAACATGGTGAATCTCTTGAATTGGGGAACAATCCTTTGCAAGATTGGACGAATCTTACACTCCTTTGGGTATTGTTTGGTTTATAATTTTATTTAATCCAGTCCTAAACTTGTGTAGGTTTGGACCCCCGTAGATTCCCCTTGTTGAATGTTTGATCGTATGTGGGACGTGGAATTTTGTGATTGTTTAAAATTGGTATGATGTAAAGCTTGAAATCTTGCATGTCATATTTAATTTCATGTCCTGCATCAAATTTAGTATCAAAGCTTAGGGTTTTCATAAGGGAATGCATTGTATGTTTAGGGTTTAGTTTATTTATGTCTATGTTGCATCAAGTCTCCTCATATAGGGCTGTCTAGGACCCATCATTCACAATATAGGCTGCTGAATTTTCTATTGCCAGAAAATCCCCAAGTTTCATGGTTGAATTTTTTGTTAACAAATTATTTAGGCAGTTATATTGCTGGAATTTTAGTAGCGTTGTGCAGTTTCCCTCATATAGAGTCTTATTGAATCATTTAGTCTCATTTAGACGCATATAGTTGTATTAGAGGGTCTTTGAGTTGAGTGAGTGGTTGTATGCCCACACGTACTGGTCGTGGTTTTGGTTTGCACCCTATGCTAAACATGGAGCAATTGCAAGAGTCAATGAACAACATAACCCAGCAGTTTGAGTCTTTGGGTAGGCGCTTGGAGATACGTATTGACCAACGCGTTGAACAGTTTAATGTGCGTGTTACCCAACTAGAGACCTCCACCCGGGCAAACCCCACCAATGGGGAAAATGTCTTATCTCAGGCAGGTGGTCAGGATGATAGACAAAGGAATGAGGGTGGCCAAGGAATGGGTCATGGGCGTACACCTGTGCACCCACCCCGCAAGGGGTATCATGATCATTATAACCCAAATGCACAACTCCTCAAGGGAGTTAGAGTAGAGGCCCCTACGTTTGATGGTCACTTGGACCCTAAAGCTTTTCTAGATTGGTTGTCGGATATGAACCACTATTTTGAGTGGTATGACATGTCAGATGCTCGTCGAGTCCGATTTGTCAAGATGAAGCTTGTGGGCCAAGCAAAGAGGTTTTGGGATACTGTGGAGCGAAAGAAAGAAAGGTCGAGGGAGCCCCCAATAGTCCATTGGGGAGAAATGAAAGAAACTCTTAAGGAAAAGTACCTCCCTTTTCTCTTATCACTTGAGGTTGGTTGAGGAATGGCAGTCTCTTCGAGAAGGTTCCATGAGTGTGGCTGAATACATTGAGAAGTTCGAAGAGTACTTGACCCGATGTAAAGTTGAAGAGGATCTCGTACTCAACACGATCTTCTATGCTTACGCAAAATGTGGTGATAAGAGCTACAAGATGATCGTGGATAGTGGAAGTTGTGCCAACGTGACATCAACTGGCACTGTGAGCCATTTGGGCTTGAAGCTTGAAGCCCATCCTCAGCCCTATAGAGTGTCTTGGGTTGATGAAACTTCCATTCCAGTCTCGTACCATTGTCTTGTTCCTATTCAGTTTGGATCATATAAAGACACTTTGGTGTGATGTTGTTCCCATGTATGTTGGCCATATCATTTTGGGAAGGCCCTGGCTCTATAACAGGGATGTCACTATATTTAGTCGTTCGAATGTGTGTATATTCTAGTTTGAGGGCAAGAAAGTCAAGCTAAATCCACTTCCACCCAAGAACACGACTGGAAAGGAGTCCACCACAAAGAGTGGTGTGAGCGGCTCAAAAGAATTAAAGGAATCGAAGTCTAAGTCTAAGCCTCTCCATATTCTAAATGCCAAATACTTTGAGCGAGAGATTGAGTCGAACTCGATAGTGTACGCCCTTATGGCTAGAGAGAGTGCACCAGAGGCTAGTGTAGAGTTACCCACGGAGGTCATTCCAGTAGTGAACGAGTTTCGTGATGTCTTTCCTGAGGATCTACCGGATGAGCTTCCCCCTATAAGGGATATACAGCACGCCATTGATTTAGTCCCTAGGGCGACTCTACCAAACCTCCCTCATTAAAGAATGAACCTAAAGGAGCATGTAGAGTTGAAAAGAAATTGATGAGCTCCTAGAAAAGGGTTTCATTCGAGAGAGCATGGGCCCATGTGTCGTGCCCGCCCTTCTTACACCTAAGAAGGATGGCACATAGAGGATGTGTGTTGATAGTAGGGTCATCAACAAAATCACAGTCAAGTATCGATTTCCCATACCACGTCTTGATGACATGTTGGATATGATGGCCAACGCTACCATCTTCTCGAAAATTGACATCAAAAGTGGTTATCACCAAATCCGTGTACGCCCTAATGATGAGTGGAAGACGGCCTTCAAGACGATGGATGGGCTATTCGAGTGGCTAGCCATGCCTTTTGGGCTTACTAATGCCCCAATTACCTTCATGCGTGTGATGACCCAAGTGTTTGAGGCCCTTCATGGGGAAGTTCCTGGTCGTCTACTTTGATGATATCCTAATTTATAGCATGACAAAGGAACAACACCTCAACGATATTTGAGGCAGGTTTGTGGGATCCTTAGAGTCGAGAAATTGTACGCCAACCTAAAATGGTGTGTGTTTATGTCTAGCAGTGTTATCTTCTTAGGTTTTGTTGTGTTAGCTGAGGGTGTATCGGCGGATCCCGAGAAGGTCAAAGCCATTGTCAATTGGCCTAAACCCTGCAATATTCACGAGGTGCACAGCTTTCACGGCTTAGCCACCTTCTATAAACGGTTCATTCAAGGCTTCAGTTCCATTATGGCTCCCATCACGGATTGCATATATATATATATATATATATATATTATATAGATATCTATATATATATATATATATATATATATATATATATATATATATAGAGTTTTATTAGACGAAGGCAGCCTCGAAGGCCTTCAAGGAGATAAAGGTCAGGATGACCCAAGCTCCAGTCACGCGACTTTCGGATTTTTCGAAAGTTTTTAAAGTCGCATGCGATGCGTCAGGAGTCCGCATAGGAGTACTTAGTCGGGAAGGGCACCCTGTTGCCTTTTTTTAGTGAGAAACTAAATGAAGCGAAGCAAAAATACTCCACCTATAACAAAGAATTCTATGCGATAGTGCAGTCGTTGCGCCACTGGCGTCGTTATCTATTGCCGCAAGAATTCGTTTTGTCCTCAGATCACGAGGCCTTGAGATATCTGAACTCTCAGAAGAAATTAAACCCTAAGCACGCCAAGTGGGTCCAGTTCCTTCAAGAGTACACTTTTGTGCTTAAGTACAAGGCTAGTGTGGAGAATAAGCCTGCCGACGCGTTGAGTCGTCGAGTCGCGTTACTCAATTCCATGAGTGTCGAAGTCACGAGGCTCGAGCATGTCAGAGAGGATTATTTTGAGTGCCCAGATTTTGGAGTTGTGTACGCGTCGTTGTTAGAGAGTCCATCAGGAGCTAGCAGTGAGTACTTGATAGTGGACGGATATTTGTTTAAGAGTGACCGTTTGTGCATACCTCGCACCTCCCTCCGCGACTTTATTGTTTGGGAGTTACATTCAGGAGGGGTCGCGAGTCATTTTGGTTGAGACAAGACAATTTCCCTAGTGAATGATGGATTCTATTGGCCAAGCCTCAAGCGAGACGTAGCCAAAATTATGGTGCAGTGTCGTACTTATTAACTGGCAAAGCAGAAAAAGCAAAATACGAGGCTATACACACCTTTGCCAGTTCCATTTGCCCCTTGGTAAGACATCAGTATGGACTTCATGCTTGGGCTCCCCAAGACTATTCGGAAACACAATTCCATATTTGTTGTCGTGGACTGTTTTTCTAAAATGGCGCACTTCATCCCTTGTTCGAAGACCTCTAACGCATCTCATGTTGCCAAGTTGTTCTTTAGTGAGGTTGTCAAGCTTCATGGGTTACCCAAAACCATAGTGTCTGACCGTGACGTGTGATTCATGAGTTATTTTTGGAAGACACTGGCATATAATGAGTACTAGGTTCCAATTTTCTTCTGCCTACCACCCTCATACCGATGGTCAGACTGAGGTGGTCAATATGAGCCTAGGAAATTTGCTCAGATGTTTAGTGGGGGAGCACACCAGGACATGGGACACTGCACTACCTATCGCCAAGTTTGCATTTAATAGTTTTGTCAATAGATCCACAGGTTTAAGTCCTTTTAAAGTCGTTACTAGTTATAAACCTAGGAAGCTTATTAATCTTGTCTATATGTCCCTGTCCCATAGGCCATCAGAGTCTACAGAGTCATTTGCACATCACATTCATTCATTGCATTAAGAAATCAGGCGAAAGATCAATACTAGTAATGAACATTACAAAATTTCTGCAGACCAACATAAATGATTCAAGGCATTCAATGTAGGGGACTGTAATAATCCGCATCAGGCCAGAGCAGTACCTTGAAGGAGCCGTTCGTAAATTACACGCGTGTAGCGCTGAACCATTCAAAATTATAAAACGAAACGGTCTCAATGCGTATGTGGTAGATCTTCCACCTTCCATGGGAATTAGTTCCACATTCAATGTGGAGGATTTGATTCCATTTCAAGAGACCACTGATACATTGTCCAGCCTTTCACCTAATCATCCTGATTCTCCAGACCTTTCCCTTGATCCATGGCCCCTTCCCGACCCATCTTCCCAGCCTCTACCTCCCATACCTACCTTTCCCACACCCAGAGAGGAGATAGAGGATATTCTAGACCATCAGATAGTATCGACGTCCGACGGCAAATTTCAAAAGTTCCTAGTCAAGTGAAAGTCATGCCCAACTTCAGACAGTACGTGACTCATTGAGGAGGAGCTTTAGAGACTTGATCCTGACATCTTGGAGCGGTTCAAGAGTTTTGTTTCGCCAGTGGCCAAACCTTCGCAGCCAGGGAGAGTTGAAGGGGACATCATGCGCATGCGCACACCCCCCACCCTAAGCACGTACTCGAGGAGGAAGGCCCCGCTATCGATCTAGATCGACAACGACATCTATGGAGGACCTCTTAGTTAGGGGGTTATGCTATGGAACATTGGAGTGGACCCGATCATCATGTGGATTCCACCATTAGATCTCATGATCGTGGCCCACTACCCCAGATGATCTAGGATTTTGAGTTTTGGTTATTATCATTATTAGAAACATCATGAACAGTTTTAATTGCGTAGATTAGTTGTTATTTTTATTACTTCATCTGTAAGTATTAGTGTGCGCACATGGAGCAACTTTTGGGGTTTAGAATTTTCTTATAAATAGGCAACCCCATGTAGGTATTTTTCATTGAAGTTTATGAATAAAATTCTGCATTTTTTCTTCTTCTTTATCCCTCTGAGTTGAAGAAGCTAATTGGGTGCGAAACCCTCCCTTCCTCAAAGGGCTAACTACCGTGGCGCAAAGCCACAACCATCCCAAATCATCCCCACCTCCTACACCCCACATCCATCATCTTCCACAGCCCTCCCATCTTCAAATTCACCTTTTTTTTTACCCAAATTCTCTTCCACAACAGATTTTCAGAACCTGGCCCTCCAGGGGGCTTAAACTTCAGCGGAGCACCACGCACACACCGGGCAGCAATCGACACGAAAATTGGTGTGAGAGTGGGCCTCCCCTGGCCGACCAAACCCTAAGAGTCGTTTTTCGATTCCGTGGGCCCCACACACGTGCGAACAGGGACTCGCGCACATGCGCCTGAGCCAGGTTGCTATACACACGCGTGGATCATCTTAGGTTCTGGATTTCTTCTCTTTTTTTCCTCTCTCGCCTTAAATCCCCAACCCTAACCCTAGATAATCCCAAATTTCAAGTATTTCCAACTTTTGCAAACCCTAGATTTTCTCCCAAATTGAAACATGGTGAATCTCTTGAATTGGGGAACAATCCTTTGCAAGATTGGATGAATCTTACACTCCTTTGGGTATTGCTTGGTTTATAATTTTATTTGATCCAGCCCTAAACTTATGTAGGCTTGGACCCCCGTAGATTCCCCTTGTTGAATGTTTGATCGTATGTGAGATGTGGAATTTTGTGATTGTATAAAATTGGTATGATCTAACGCTTGAAATCTTGCATGTCATATTTAATTTCATGTACTGCATCACTAACACCCTCACGAAAGTGGGGACGTTATCAAAACCCATAACACACACACCATGAGGTCAAGCTGTGGGCCCCACCGTAATGTGTTGGACATCCACTCCATCAATCAGATGCACCCTCCCATGGTGGGCCATGGGCCTAAAAATTAGACCAATCCATAACTTATGTGGGCCACATTACAAACTTGAGAATGGATGCCCACCCATTAAAACCTTCCTGATTGTTTATAGAGCCCACTAATATGAGGTTCAAACATCCATCCAATCCATTGAGTGTGTCCCACTTGGATGAGGGATCACACCAAATTTAAGGCCATTCCAAAACTCAAGTGGGCCCCACCAAGTGCTTTTAGATGTTTTAGGCATGATTCCGCTTGATTTCAGATGGTGCGGCCCACCTAAGTTTTGGAAACCATAACCTAAAGGGGACCCACCAAATGCACAGTGTGAATGTCTAACATATCACAGTGGGGCCCATAGAGCTCGATCTCAAAAGGCCAATTGAATAGCAAATAAAGGCAAACCAAAACTACCAAGCACTAAAGAGTGTGATGTTGAAAAGACGGTTGATCAACTTTGAAATAGGCACTATTTCATGATGATTAATCTGGGTTCATCTTGAATGGTGCCATTTGAATGGCCTGCATACAAATACGATACACTGGTTGAGACATTTCCAGCTCCCAACCCCATGAATGATCAAATGGCCTGAATTTTGCTTTGTCGAATCTCGAAAGCATCAAGCACAGAGAGACAAGATTTAATCCCCATCCACCAAATAATGACACACTGCGGTGCTTGCAAATATAGTTGAGATATATTGTATACAAAGGTTGATTGTGATGTAGATTCTTATAGTAGAATGTGATCACTCCATGTTATTCATACTTCTCCTAGCCTTTGGGAACTTCTTTCTCCACTGGTTTAAGGGGCATGTAGTCAAGCAACCCGCTTTGAACCAATCATCTGCATGAGAAACTTCAACAAGGTACTCAACTACTTAGTGGGGTATTTTCACACATGAGCCACATTACAAGCATGTTGATACTGCAATGACTTCTCCAAATATTATTGAGACCCCAAGGTGATCCCATGAGTGTTGAACATACACACAAAGCATGCACCTATCTTACATGTGTCACGATATCATAGATAACCTTATGGGTAGGTGGGGGATCAAGAGAAGATCCACTTTGGCATTCTTTCCCTCGAGGAGGTATGGATCCATTCCTCTGAAAGATCAGTCTAGACTAGTTTGGTGACAAGTTTGCACAACTACAGCTTTTAGGCAAACAATTTCCTCGATGAGTTGAAAACCATACTCTTCATCATCACCATCATCTCAACCTTATCTGAATTAATTGGGGGTGGGAACATGAATCCTTTTCTGCCATTCTACTTTATCAAGGGCAATAACTTCAATTAGATCATAGGTCATCAAGTCTTTTCTTACTACTTCCACCCACAACCCTTATGGGCCTTCCCCTTACCTTTTTAGAGCCTTCAACTTGTACCGACTCACTCCTAACAACACGGTTCTTGGTCTCCATTGCACGTGGCCAAACCATCTAAGTCTACTTTCTCTCATCTTATTACCTATTGTTGGCACTCCTAAGTTCCCTCGAACACATTCATTTCTATTTTTATCCTTGTCTTGTCGCTCATCCATCTCAACATCCGCATTTCAATTACACTCATCCTATGAATATGTCATTCCTTAACTGCCCAACATTTTGTCCCATAAAGCATGGCTAGTCTTATAGCCATCCTATAAAATTTCCCTTTCAATTCAAGTGGTACACAATGATCACTTAAAACTCTAGAGGCACATCTCCGATTCTTCCACCCCACTTGAATTCTATGGGCGACATCCTTCTCATCTCTCCTCTCTCATGAATTATTGACCCCTGATATTGAAAGTGGTCATTTAGGGAACTTTTGGGTCAGCAATCTTAACTAATACCTAGTTCCCACTCCAATTGTCACTAAAATTGCACTCCATATAATCTATTTTAATCTGACTAATTTTAAATCCTTTAATTCTAAGGCAATCCTCCATAAATCTAGCTTTGTGTTTCCCTCGTCTTATTAATCAAAACTATGTCATCTGCAAACATCATACACCATGCGATTTCTTCCTACAATGCCTCTTAACTCGAACATAACCAATTTGAGAAGGTACAGGCTCAATATCGACTGTTGGTGCAAGCCTATAGTAATTGGGAACTCTCTTCTCTCCACTAATGCTTCTCCCATTTGTCACTGCTCTCTCGTATATATCCTTAATTAGATCAACATATCCAATTATCCTCTTGAAACTCATTTCTTCCCAACACCCATCAAATTAAATCTCACGGATCCTATTGTAAGCTTTCTCTAAGTCAATAAAGACCGTGTGGAGATCCTTCCTCTCCCTATATTTCTCCATTAATTATCTAAGAAGGAAAATCGCTTCACCAAACCATGAAACCAAACTGATTTTCTAATACACTCGTCTCATGCCTTAGTCTTTGCTCAATCACTCTTTCCCAAGATTCCATAGTATGGCTCATATGTTTAATCCCACAATAGTTAGTATAGCTTTGTATGTCTCCTTTATTCTTATAAATAGATTCTTTGGTACTTTTCCTCCATTCATCTAGCATTTTCTTAAGTCTTACAATCTTATTGAATAACTTTGTCAACCAGAATAACTCAGTAGCTCCCATGTACTTCCAAACCTCTATTAGTATACCATCTGGTCCAAGGGCCTTTCCCATTTTCATCTTTCTCAAACCATCTTTCATTTCAGATATTCTAATCCTACAAAAGTATCTATGACTATAGACACTGACATTATTTGAGTTTATGGTTCCTTCTATCCCTATGCTCTAAGAATGAGTCATTTATTAAGTTCTAAAAATAGTTGTCCACCTTTCATCGATCTCACTGTCCTTGATTAATACCCTCCAGTTGTCACTCTTAATGCATCTAATATGATCTAGGTCCCACCCTTCCTCTCTAATTTTGCAAGTTTGAAGACATCTTTCTTACATTTTTGTCTCCAATCTATTGTAAAGATGAACATAAGCCTTTAGTTTAACCTCGCTTGCTACTTTCTTAGCAATCTTTTTGTGCATTTCTATATGGTTCAAGATTTTCATTGTTTCTAGTCCTTACCAAGCTTTGAAACATGAATGCTTCTCGTTAGTAACTTTTTTACATTGTCAGTTCCCCACCAAATTTCCTCATATGATTGGCTTTTCCTTTTTGATACCCCTAGAACATCTGTTGACACTTTCCTAATGCAATAACTCTTTGCCATCATTGTTATTGTTATTTTTAGCTCCCTTTAGCTCCATCGCATTGTATGGCACCTATTCTACTACATAAGCTGAGCACCAAGCTATTCATGACATACTAAATTCAGCCATCTAGACTATGTTGCCTCATGATCCAGAAGGGGTTTGTCTGAATCGGCATGGTCATATTAGCCTCATAGCCTAACTCTCCAATTGCTATATCCTCTCAAGAACAATATCAGGCAATGCATCACAAAACCCATTACCATGACTTAGCTTCCTGTTATACCGATAAAATCTGGAACTAACACCATGCCCTTCTTTGACTTCATATTCCATACAAGGTAACGGTGGCCATAATGGCCACGGCCATTACGGCTTCTTCTTTTTTTCGTAAAAATCTATTTTGGTCCAGCCCAGTAATAGCGCATCAATTTTTCTATCTGTGGGTCACGATGAAATGACAAGGATATGGCTTAAACTAATAGTGGTGCCACTTGAGGAAGTGCTGACATGAATAGCTAATCATCAACAGAATAAGTTCAACAAGAAGAGATCGCACCGATGATGGTCAAGATGGCCTTAGATTCTCCTCAGCAATATTTGTGATGCTAAGGCTCAGCTCTAGGATGGAGTCCATGCACCACACGACCTTGGTAGAACAATGTGTTGACAGATTCAAAAGTCCCACGAAGACTGTTGTCAAGAACTACTACACGAAGATGAGCACCTATGATGCCATTGCAACTGCCAAGGGGATGACCATATTAGAGCATCCATGCTTCTTTCCACATGTGGGTACATCCCAATTAGTGCAGATATATGTGCCCAAATGTTGGCATTCTCTTCCCTAAGGCGCCTATTTTGGTCCAAGATCTCCACAACCCCGCATGGAGCTCTCTAACATCCTCTCTAATGCAGAGAAGAGAGGATGAGTTACATGAGCGATTTGTGAGAATGAAGACTATTTGGGTTGAGTGGCTTCCACCTCATTGGGTCACATAGCACAAAAGAGCAAGAACCCAGGGTGAAGGGACAGCCAACAATCCTTGGTAAAGACCAAGCTATGACTCATGAGATATTCAATTGTCCCATCAAGGATGCCATATGTTTGGGGCAATCTTGTGCCTAGAGTTGAACATGTGTGTGTGTGTTGTGTGTGTGTGTAAGCGAACACTCATGTCTTATCATTTATGGTGGGGCTGAGTTGTTTCTAAGCTTGTGCGTAAACCCACGACTCCGAGGGCCATACATTACATGGCTTGTTTAACATATGGAAATATACGGGAAGCAACAAAGGAGGATATTGGAGCACACAAGCTCAACTAGAAGACCTCTGAAGAACAAAAAGAGAAAAGGACAAGAAAGCAAATGAAAGTGGGTGCCTCAATTACAAAGAAGGAAAGGATCAAGATGCCGAGCTATCCGGAGTGGTAAGAAGCCAACCCCCCCCCCCCCCCCCCCCCCCCCCCCGTCCTCATCTCTTTTCATTCATTCTCTCTCGTAAAAAGACAGCAACGCTCTTTTATGAGAGAATGCAAAGGCACTTACACAACAAGCAATCTCTACGTGAAATTTAGTACATAGACATTTTCATGCTAGTGAATGAGAGAGTGGAGCATGGCTATGCATGATGAGGTCATGTCCACAACAACTTGGGTTGAGAACGTGAGGTGGCCCAAGAGATGCAAGGTTCTCCTAGGGTCATGCTAGGCTAATAGGAGATTGCATGAGTGACGAAGCTTCCTCGAAGCTGATGGGTCATCTCGGGGAACTACCAGAGATGACTTGCTTGCTCCACACCGATGAGGGTCTCCAAACCTAATCTCATAGGCTCCATGCTGATGAGGGTCTCAAAGTGATACGTAGGCTATGAATTCATCTAAATTTCCAAGAGTGATGCAAGTGCACATATGTGGGCACAAGAGTCCACATTGAAACAGTAGAGATGCAGTGGGCTATAGAACAAAAAGCATAGCATCCAACACTCAAGACCAAGGTATTCAAAAATAGTTACGTAACAGCTATAACATAATGGTAACAGGGCCGTAACAGCCATTAAGGAAAAAATGGCCCATAACAGTCATTATGAGGCCAACACAGGGTTTTTTTTTTTTTTGGAAAAAAAAAGGCCATAACACTAAAAATGTGGTGACCGTTACGGCCACCATTACTGATATTAAATACCTTGCTCAAAACGTCCAAAAGTGATAATCTTGAACCTATTGGAACAGTAAATGCAACTACAAAATCTGGGACATAGAGGGTAGTACTTGGTGAGGCTCAATGCTTCAAAAGGGTTGCCATGCCAAGGGCCCTGAACCCTATCTTCGGTTGCTGAAAAGGACAACAACACAAGTGCTATGTAGGATATCTTGAGAGAGGGTTACTAAGCCAAGAGGATCGTGACCTTATTTGCCAAAAGAGCTCTGACACTTGGAGAAGGTAGCAATGGCTCAATAGGACTTCGCAGGAGCCAAAGCCAATAAGATAGTGGAGGCATCCAACAAAGGTCCCTGAGGCTGAGGTAACTATGGTCACCCTAGGAGATGAGCACTGTGGGACTGGGAGATGGTACTCTTGGAGTCAGGAACCATGAACGCGATACACTATAGGGATGGGCACTTAGAATGTTAGGAAGCCTTGGAAAAGAACAAGCTAAGGGCAAGACAAGCATGGAGATCAAGGTATTCAAAATCGGTTACGTAACGGCCGTTACATAATGGCAACGGTCATAACTGTTACGCGTTACAGGGTCGAAACAGCCATTAAAGAAAAAAACAGGCCATAACGGTCTTGTAACAGTTTTTTCAAAAAATAAAAAAAGGCCGTAACGGCCCGTATCATAACAGTAACAGTGGTGGCCGTTATGGCCACCGTTACCATTTTGGAACACCTTGATGGAGGTGGGCACCATCAAAGGCAGTCGTCCTGGATGCCTCAAGTACTCTTGCATGCGTCATATACTCTTGGACCCTAGACGTGCTTGAAAATGCATTGATGCAAATGTGAGGATTTCATAGAAAATGGTCATGTCTTCCAGAAAGGTGGTAAGTACCTATGGCGGTGGAAAGTTGAGTTAGGTAGGTACAGATACACCCTCATACACATGATTACCATAATCATGTTCAATTTTGCAAGTAAAATAACACTCACAAGCCAAGTTTTATGCACTCTAAGATATAGAAACACTACCAAAAAATAATGATGCCTTGGAAGACGTTCTAAGACATCATTTCAACTAAAAAATGGGACAGCAGCACTTTCATTAATGTCCAAAAAATATGTTTACCTTTATATAAAAAAACCCCACTGGCATTTCATTGTATGCCCCTCCCAATTTACAATACTAAAACTATAATTATAAGCTAATAGAGGTGAAACTCTATCATAGTAAAATGGTGCAGGTATTACCTTCATGGACAAGGACATGATTTGTTTGTAGTAGACATCAGCCGTCCCAGCTATCCCTGGGAGGCAGATAAGAGGAGGTACTGCCTTAGGACCAAAATCATAATATCTCCATTGTTTTGATCCAATCTGCAAGAAATGAGGGATCAAACATACATGGGTTCACCAGCAAGCATTAAATAGCAATAAGAAGTGCCAATCTTGTTCGCCACCAAAGATAACTCAGAAAAGAAAGCGCATAAGAAGAGTGGTGCCTTTGGATAATTCTTGAGAAATTTGAAATTGCCCAAGTTCTCATGCTTACACCAATTCTCCACCCAAAAAAAAATAAAAAAAGGTCTACCGCCTACCAATTTTTTCATCATCATCATTTCCTTTCTCTAAGCAATTTGGGTTGGCTTTTAAACAATAGACTCAAAAAAGTTATATGATTGGCTGCCTACAAGACACCAACCTTACTCTTTTACTTGGGCTGTTGGAAAAAGTCATGCCAGAGGCTCACATAGCTGATCAAATTTCGCGTAGTGTTTTAAAAAAAAAAAAAGGAAGAAATGAACCGCAAGCCATTCTCAACGCCGTTGATATTCAATATGTGGAAACTTGAATTGATATGTGTGTGTGTGCACACTCTCCAAAAGCCAGTCTTACATGCACATAAGATAAAGGGATGGGTCCGTACATATGATTGGTTCAGGTAGCCATATAGACAGGACCCACCACTTTTGTATATGGGCAGCCTTTTGCTACTTGGATCAACAGCCTATTTAACCAATCAAAGAGTGTGCCGCGGCCTTTTTTTTTTACAAACATGAGTAAGAATAGCAAGGCTCTCAACTTTTACGAATTAGTCCGAATTCGAAAAGACAATTCTACAAACCTTCAACCTATCACATCAAAATCAACCTATACAAAAGACGCCAAAATTAATTTCTTCATCATCATCTAAGCCTTATCTGGTTAATTCAGGAACTAAGGGCCTATTTGGTTTTCCAATTACAATGGTATATGGCCATAAATGGGTAATGATTATTTACTCTTGTAATTGTTTGGTGACATCACTTAAATTTTACTGCAATGATTATTTTGCTACATTGTTTGTTTCACCCACTAATGATTACAATTTACTTACCTACTTTCTTTATAAGTGTATTTGATTCTTGATTTACAAGCTATAATTCTTGTTTAAATAAACGCCTAGAAATGATAATGATGGCTCATTTACTTTGCATTTCATAGGAAATTGGAAAACCAAACATGCCTTTGCTTTATGCACTAATCAAAGAGGCGACCTCAATTTATTTGATAAAAAAATTTTAAAAGGTAATTTCTCCCAGCCCATACCATTCTACTCCCATCCCAGTATTATGCTGATGCACTGAATCAAGCGGAAATAGCAATGTATACAAGACTCGAACTCTTCTAATAGCATTAGTTCAATCTAATTCAGAAGTCTTACAAAAATGCTTTACTGATTTCAAAATCGGCAAAAAAATAATAATAATAATAAATAAATAAAAATCACAACATAACCACGAGATTGACAGCCCGTAATTTTCATCTAGAAAAACTTGGATGACGCCAAATAGGCAGACAGGAAACATTGCTCGGACATTCATACACACAGCGAACTAGTCCGTGTTCCAAAAATCCAGTTCTGAAACCGGATCTTTTTAACAATTAAATCCAATCCGACACGAACTACGATCTGCAATCCAAACACAACCATATTAAATTCAACAAATTTACAAAGAACGAGTAGCATCCAATTCTAATATATAATCGATAGCAATTGAATAACGGACCGAATATGCTAAGGATAGAAACCGAAAATCCAAAACTACAGGAAAATCAACGGAGAGAGAGAGAGAGAGAGAGAGAGAGAGAGAGAGAGAGAGAGAGAGCGAGCGTACGGAGATCTTGTGGAGGGGAACCTGGGACTTGAAGTGGATGTAATCGCCAGGCGCCGAAGAGACGCCTTTCATCGCTGCTCCTGCAATTCTCCGATCATCTCCTCATCGCTGCTCCTGCAATTCTCCGTTCATCTCTCGCTCTCTCTCTCTCTGTTTTTTTTTTTTTTTTTTTTTTTTTTTTTTGTGTGTGTGTGTTTTACACTGGCGGTGGCGGATGTAGAGAGAGAGCTGGGTGCACGAGATTGGTCCAGATGGGAGGAATGGAACACGTGGTGTGTGGCCCACCTTGGCAAACATCTGATGGGAAGCGCATGTCCTGCTTTTATTTCTTTATTTTCGGATGAGTCGGAGCCACGTGGTGTATTGACGTCAGCAAGTTCCATGGGTCCCATCATGAGGTATGTGTTATATCCAAACCGTCCATCCATTTTTCGAGCTCGTCCTGAGTATTGAGGTGAAAAATAATATAGACACCGAAAAAGACAGTGGGGCATTAAACGTATACCATTGAAACACTTTTCAGTGGGGAATTATAATAAGTCCATTGAAATATATGCTTTGTCGGGAAATGATGAAATTTTAAGTCTTTGATGGGCCACAAGCACATGGCCATGTTCGAGTGATTAACCAACAACTTTTAATAATTAATTACATGGAATGGTGTTGATCATCATACTAAAGTAATTATAATAAGGGCCTGTTTGGGAGTGTGGATTTGAAACCTCCTGGATTCACAAAACCCCCTGGATTGGCAATCCTCTTGGTGTGTTTGGCACCTTGGAGTGTGAATCAACTTTAATTCAAAAATACTTTTACATGGCATATTTGTAGGGGTTTGAATTTAATTACTAAATCAACTTTAATATCCCTAATTAGTGAGATATATAATTTTTAACACTATGGTTGTGATAAGCCCGCTAAAATATCTATTTTGCCTAAAAAATGATGAAATTTCAAGTCTTAGATGGACCGCAAGCACAAGATCATGTCTGAGTGACTAACCAACGATTTTTAATCTTTGATTAATATGGACAATGTTTGGACAGTATTGGATAGTATTTGGACGGTGCTGATCTACATGAACAATGTTTGGACGGTGCTGATCATTGTTAGTGGGCCATGTGCCTAGTAAAATGATAGTGTACAATGACATACATTTATACATGCAACTATTGAAATGATTTCGGGTATAATCCAAGCTCTCACCATGGATTACAAACCCCCTCAAAGAGGGGATTGGAAACCCCCTGGATTGGCAATCCCCAGTTGCTTTAAGCTGCCAAACAACCAAGTGGATTTGAAACCCCCTCTAATCCCCTCCAATCCAAGGTGCCAAATGACCCCTAATGCAATTGATAATTTAATTATTTTTAGATATCATTAGTGAGCTATGTGCCCAATAGAATAATAGTCAGGTGACACATGTTACACATGCAACTGTGGAGAGGATTTTAGTTGTAATTCAAGTTCTTTGAGTAGATTTAAGACCCCCATTTCTTTATACCACCAAAAAACCATGAGATCTAAAATCCGCTAAAATCCCTCCAATTGCACATGTCAAACAATCCATTTCTTTTTGCCACCAAAAGTATTCAATGATTTTATTTCCACAAACAAGTGTATGAATCAAAGGTTAAAGTTCTTCAATCAATCACTAATTAAAGAGTAGGATTGTTCAACCGATTCCGTACGAGAACTCCTAATTAGATACCAGTAGTCCATTTTAACTTTAATTAATGGTGATGGATGTATCATTCCTTAGCCCATGCAAGAATTCAATCTTTAGGCCCACCATAATGTGATACATCTACTCTATACATCTTATCTTCAAATTCACGCTAGTACGTGAGTTAAAAATTAACAAACTTAAGTAAGTTATACCATAGAAACAATGATGCTATATTTGAAATATTATAAAATATTATATAGTATAATTTTTTTGCTCTAATATCACGTTAAATTATCACTTGAATGATTCAATTGACTATTTTTAAAACTATTATACCATAAGCACATTTACCAGGTGATCCAATTCAAGGATGAGATTACTACTATTGCCTAACAAAGGTGTTTCTTTATAATCATAAGCAATCGATAATGGTCCCTAACAAACATATAAATCAAGTTCAGCCTATTTATATAAATAACCTTAACCGTTCATATTTAGGGTCATTAATCAAATGGTTAATATTTGTTATATTAGTTTGATATTTTTATCTTAAACCATAAAATGTACGTTGGACATAATGAACGGTCTAGATCAATAGGTTTAACACTCTAAGTGTCTCGATGCAACCAGCAGCACTACCACTCACGGTGCTTTGAGAGCACTGGAACATTTCTCATGCTTAGCGGTTACAGCTACCGTAGAATATTGTGTGCTTCCTTCACCATTTACAGACTGGGTGAAATAGTACATACATGTACCTCAATCCAGACCATCCATCCCAACTCGGGTGGACCATGTAGATGGAGAATACGGCAAAAGAACTTGATGGATCTCCTGATCATCCAATCAACGATCATCAAATGGACATTTAAAAGAAAAATGGCCAGTGACCCAACTCGTAGAGAAAGTGTGATTTTGATCCATGTTTCATCCATGATGGGTCCCACGGTTTGGACGGTATGCAATGACGTATATTCATGCCACGTGCACGGTAGAATAGTTACCACCATTTAAGAAATGGCAATAACGCACAATGAATTAGGATAGCGGTTTAATCATTGATGCCGAAGATGTTGCTTTCGTCCTGCATTAAAATACACAACCAGAGGTACATCGCATGGCTATGCAAGATCGGGCCCACCGTGTTGAAACTAAGATGATCTAGACCTTCCATCTTGTGGGTCGTACCATGGATGGGGAACTATACAGAATCCATGCCACTTGGACTTTCCTGGCCGTACTATTAGTTGATTTCAGACGGATGGTTAAAAGAAAAAATGGTAACGATCGGATTGAATGGAGAAAGAGCAGAACGGAACGGTTGGTACACACGCACAAAAAATAAAATAAAATAATTGTAGATGTGAGTTGTCTGAGGTCCAGCGTGATGTGTGAGTGTCATCCAACCCGTCCACTAGATGCATTAGGCAACGTTAGTACTTGCTGGAAAATTCTAGCCTGATCGATAACTCAGGTGGGCCACACAAAATGAAAGAGTGGGTGACATTGGGAGGGGACGCTCCCCATGGAAACTTGAAGATGGAATGCGGAATCACATATGTCATCTAACCGCTTCATTAGGTGTGGCCCACCCGGATTAAGGATCAAACAAAAAGTCAAATTACTGTGGGGCCCACCTGAATTTTTTTTATCTTGATGATTCTTGAGACAAATGGTGCCTATCAGGGTTCAAACCATGTGGACGGTTTGGATTCCAAATAAACATCACGGGTTGGCCCCACAGCTTGAACTTACGGTTTGAATGCATGTGATCATTCCACCATATAATTCTAATTTCTAAGTATATCACTCCCCATTTTAGATTATTCAAAAACCAAAATTTACACCAATGGGATGTTTTAACTGGCTGATTGGATTGAATATACCTAATCAGTAATTACTATCAATTAATTCAATCCGACTTGGATGTTATAACATATCTCTAGCAGGTCCCACGACATGGACGGTTAGATTTTAGTGACACATGTGCCATTTGTAAAATTCCTCAGCGCACGAGTAAGATTGCCATAACCTGCCGGCGTATTAGATTAATCTACAATAGCAACTATAAAAGAACGGATTAGAACAGGCAGGCAAATCAATGGCCACATTTAGTGAAGATGCCCACAAGTTGATCCTGACCATCAATCAATAGGTATTGGATGGCCCTGTAAAAATCACGCCGATCATCCAACCGTTCACAAGTGACTTGATAAAAAAAAATAAAATGTCCAACAAACCAACGGTCAGGATCTTCGAAAGCTCCCCGACTAGAAGATCATAACCTTCTGTTCTTATCATTTTAAGTGGAAAACGCGATGTTCCAATCCAGACTCCATGCATCACCCCAACCGTCTCCACATGGAAAAACTGTTAAAGATCCAAACCAACCATTAGATGGGGGTGAACAATTCAGGCTGGTAGAAGAACTATGAGGTGATGCCTAACGTGTAGTTGTTTCGACCATCGTGATGACCATGAGAAAAGCTTTGTGGGTTGTTGAAGTGTGTTTAAAGAGGAAATTTATTAGAGGATTGAAAGATTTTGCAGTGGGCCCTATACAGGACTTTGTGGACCTCCACTAAAGTCAAAATTCGATTGTTTCTCTTGGTCCTGCATGGATGGCTTGGATCTAATCTCTCTGCCCCCATTTCCTGACCATGACTTGATCACGTTCAACCATGGCTTAATAGAGGTGGAGCCTTAGACCCAAGTAGCATGGACTGCAACTTGGGTCTAAGGGTACACACCGATTTTAAGGTGTGACACTTTCTACCTCTATTAAGCCACGCTCAACTGTGGCTTGAACTGCAATGGTCCACCTTTATTAAGCCACGGTTGGAACGTGGCTTAATAGAGGTAGGCCCACTTAGTGAATGAGTGCTATCCCTATGAATCTCACTATACACTTTTTTGCTGGATGACGCATCGCATTCTCCTGATTATGTGGTCAGATTAAGCAATGCCCTTCATCTGTGAACTCGACAACAGTTCATGATAGCATGGATCATGGTGGAAAGAGTCCCGCCTCAAAATTAGTGTGTACCCTAAGACCTGAGTTGCAGTCCATGACTTGGACACCAAGCATACATAAATAGACCGTAATACACTTGCTTGGAGACATAGTCTATATGCATTCTAATTTCACTTTCTATTTTCACATCCATGCATCCACACATGTTACATAATTCCACCCAACTCCATTAATCACAACTATCATATATTCAAATCACATCATCTAGCCGAAATTCGACTAAGTCCACCCATTTGAGGCATTATTAATCATGAGTATCAAATACCATCCAACATACAATGTTTCGAAAAATCAGAGCCACAATAATGCATGACTATCGATGATTAAAATAAAGAAAAATAATTTCTTAAACCTAAGAGTTATATCAACTATTAATCAAATCAGTTTATCACAGTGAGTTCATCTTCGTATAAGTACAGCCACTCATCCCATGGATCACCCACCATCTTACCATCATCCTCAAGTACCTGATTTATGTTTCCGGCGTCAATCACTTCCGTGCGGTTGTCATTCAACAAACGTGATTTGTTTGATTATCAATTATAAAAATTAATTTTTAATCTGATTAATCCAGGGTTTTACAGGCTCAAAATTTCAGGGACGTTAAAGAGAGACTTATATAGTTGATTGTACACAAGAAATGCATTGCCCATGCCTAGTTTTTGGACCATTGTTTAATTGGCCATTTCAAAAGCTTCCTTCATCTCTCCCAATTCCGAATCACTTTGAAAAACAAAAACCAACTATTTTGTAAAGCTTACCTCTGGATTTCGTGCCCATTCTGAATGGCCACCAATTGGATGGTTCTGATTGTTTAAGCAGAGTGATATTTCCGCTTTGCTCCATCCACGATGTAGCTTACAATATTTAGAACCATCCAAATTTGCATATGCAAGCATGCCACACGTATGGTAGATGAGTCGCCATGACCTAGTATACAAAACCACGTTGTAGTCCCAGCCTAAAATATCCATTTTCCATTAACGGCATGAAGGCATCCATTCCATTGCATGGTTTGAATAAAGCATGAAAATTCAGGAAAGTTGGCTCTACTAATGGATGAGAGGTACGTATCATCTGGTGGCCCGTAATGAATTAGTTTGGATCATTTGGCCAACCTTAATGAATGAATGGTTCAGATCACCTGTGGATCCAAATGTATGAGTAGTTCAGATCAACCGGTGGCCCCTAACGAACGAGGGGTTCAGATCATCCAATGATTCCAACTGGATGGGCCATTCAGCTCATCAAGTGAGCCCTATTGGACAAGCAGTTTGGATCCTTTGGTGGCCGATCATCTGATGGCCCTGTTAGAATTGTTTGACGGTCCTAATTAATGAGCAGTTGGAATCTTGTTGGTTCAAAAGGGGCAAAAACTGTCTCTATCAAACCTTTAAAGGCAAAAAAATAATAATTTTAGATGTCTTTATCAAACCTTAAAAAGCAAAAAAAAAAAAGTCTTTTATAAGTTAAATGCACCCTGAAACCATTAAAGGGTAAAACCACTTTTTTCCTCTAATGTTAACGGTTGAAACCGAATGGCGTCAGGACATTCCCCACGAAAAGCTGAATTAAGGGCCCGTTTGATTTTCCCCTCAAGTGTAATTACCGTGTAAATGGGTAATAATTATTTACCTAGGTAATTATCACATCTTTCCCAGTGACAACTTATTTTTTTAACACTTTAATTGAGAAATTTACAACATCAATGTGGGGCCCATCGTGATGTATGTTACTTATCTACACCGCTCATTTGTTATGCCAGCCGAATTTATGGTGTGACCAAAAAAATGAGGCAGATCCAAAGGTCAAGTGGACCACACCACAAGAAATAACGGGAATCGAATGCCTAGCATTAAAATCTTCTTGGGGCAATTAAAAGTTTTGGATCAAGCTGATATTTGTGTTTTGCCATTATCCACGGTTGTGTGACCCTATGAATGGATTAGATGATGAAAAAAACCTCAATGTGAACCCAGTGAAGAAAATAACTTTCAATGGTGGATGAATTAAGGCCACTGTTTTCTTTAGCGTGGGCCATTTGAGTGTTGAATCTACCTCGTTTTTCAGTTCATGTTCCACAATATTCTAATAAAATAGATGGATGGTGTGGATATATTATATACATTATAGTGGGGTCCACATATTTAAGTCAACACTTTTGTTTCGATTTTCGAGGTGAAATTACTCTCATATTTTCAAACATAGTGAAAAAGTAATAATTACTTGTTTACCTTGATTTACATGTATCATGGGAAACCAAACAGGGGTGTTGCTACAAATACTGCAAAAGGGAGGAGGTTATCTACAAATACATAGGAGGATGACACTAATCACCAAAAACTCTTATCCTCCTTTCTTTTTATGTCTTTTATTTTATTTCTTTTGGTCTGCCATATTGAAGCAAAAGCACCTGAGGAAAAATGGATAGAAGTTCACCAAGGAGCGCAAACAGCTCCAATTTCAACTTGATATGATGATCAAACCCATTCAACCAAGCGCCTGAAAAGAGAATTGGATGGTAAGAACATTTGATGACTCTTGCAGTCTATCTTGCCAGCAATTAATCCTACAGCTGTAATTATCCATTCATGGTTGCTCTTGGATCATTTGTAATCAACGGTGTTTCTTGCTGGGCGATGGTCATTGTAATGTAGCATTCTATTCATTACTTGGTATTTTCAGCAATGGAAATTGACACTGCTGACATACGGATTGATGATAAGTTATGGTTGTACAGTCTGATTCAACACCGAAACCAGGTCGCCCTGTATAGCCCTGTTTCGGACTGTATTGGGCCAACATAGCTGTATCACTTATTGCCAAAACCCATTTGAATCGAGCACTGTGTATAAGTTTCAGTGATGCTTTAAACCTTGGCTGTACAAGAAACATTTTTGGCCAAAGGCAGTTGAATTTGTTAATTTTCCTGTGTCATTTTTTTTAAAAGGTAATTTCCCTGTCTGATGAAACCATACAGTTTGAAACCGGAGAATGCAACCATACAACGGTTTATTGAGATTAAAGCCAAATGCCTCTAAATGTGCCTAGGAAGCTTGCAAAACATCAGTTGTACTACTCGGATGTAAGCACGGTGTCATATGCACGGAACAAATCCAGACAAGATTTTAACAGCAAAAAATTAAAACAAAAAAAAAAAAAAAAAAACAACAAAAAAGATAGAGAAAAGCTTAGGACACATCCTACCTAATGTAACACAAACATGTCATTAGATCAGCCAATGATACCAAGAAAAGATTTTCACACATCCTACCTAATGTAACACAAACATGTCATTAGATCAGCCAATGATACCAAGAAAAGATTTTCAATGCCGCCAATGGTGATGGGTTCTAAATGGTTATTAAATCGGAAACAAGATCGTAGAAGAGCATGAAAGTGGTAAGGCCGCCTCCCAAATCCTGGATATTAAACTTTGATGGTTTTTCCGTCCCTTTTATTCTTCTTTCTCTTAATCAGCAAAAGAATAATTTCATTTGAGAAACTAGAGAAAAAAAAAAAAAAAAAAACAGAAATGCAATTCATCAAGGAAATGCAAACCCACCACCGATCACAACAGAATGCACCAGAGAACCCCTCCCTGTCTTCCCTCAGAACTTGGCTAAATGAAGCCTTCTCTTTAGACTATTTAGACAAAACCATTGTTGTCATGTGCGATCGCATATGCGCATATCCATATGCAGATCGCATATGCGATCATGGCATATGCGATCTGGCACATATGCGATCGCATATATTGCATATGCGATGTATGCGATCGCATACAGCATATGCGATCGCATATTGGCCATGGCCCATTGAATTTTTTTATTTTTTTATTTTTATTTTTGCAAAAAAATAACATTTTGTCTATAAAAAGGCTTCCAAATCTCCTCCATTTGCAATATTTTCACCCCAAAACTCTCTTACTCTATTTTTCTCTTACATTTCTTAATTACAAGTGGTCTTAATCTCCCTCTCTCTTGTATTTCCTACTTCCAAGTGATCTTAATCTCTCTCTCTCTCTCTTACATTCCCTCTCTCTTGGAAGTTGGAAGATCAAGATTCAAGCACTTTTAAGTTTCAAGGAAGAAAGCTTGTTGATTTTCTACCATAATAAATAAATAGCTTGTCGATTTTGTTGTTACTTCTTGTCAACTATGTTGTTAAATGTGGATGACTTGATGTTTAATTCATTGTTTAATTGATTTTATCTCTTTCAAATGTATTTTAAATATGTAAAATTAGTTATCTATTAACTTAGAAAAGTTCTCCTCAGTTTCTTATAATTTTTTTACAATTTTTTGAATTTTTCCTTAATACATATATATTTTTTAATTTTTCAAAAAAAATAAATAATAAATAAATAAATAAATATGCGATCGCATATGCGATTGTGCGATCGCATATGCGATTGTGCGATCGCATATGCGCATAGGCATATGCGATCGCACATGATCGCATATGCGATTTGACAACATTGGACAAAACCATAGCCTTAATTTCATTTACAAAAGAAAAAGGTGATATTTGCGTCACTCCAAACCAAAGAACAGATGGCAGAAACAAGTGGAACAAGAAATCGACAAAACCAAAAAAAAAAAAAAAAACTGCCCCAACCCTGGGCAGATCAATCAACTCCCAGTTACTTCTCAAGGCGTCAGCTGAGATTCAAGAAAATTCTGAGAGGCATTACCATCCCAGAACCAAAGAGACAATAGAATGGGATGCTTTCAAAAATTCTTGTGTTCCTTTACTTCCATCCCCAAATGATAGCATAGAGAGATAGATCCCGTGAGCATCTTCCATGATCTGAGAAGGGACTGGAAGTCCAGACTGCAATAACCTCCCACAGAGATTTTTCTAACACCCATCTGATTCTAAACAGCTTGAAAACATGACCTTTTCTGGGCCAAGTGAACAGAAGATTTGCACATCTATGCTAAATTTTCTTCAAGTCTGGTGGTGGAATTCTTAGCTTGGATCCTGGTGGTCGATTCCAGGCTGATTCCAGCCATGATCTTGTGGAAGTCTGGGACAATTTCTTCGAAGCAGAGAAGCCTTCCAAGCAGCAGATGAGGTAGGTAGTGTGGAATATTTCGATGATGCTCTTTAGAGTGAGTTAACTGCTGATTTCCCATCAAATGGAAAGCCCATTTCCTACCAACTTCGGGTCCAACCAAAAGATAGGTCAATGGTATGCTAAGGTGCTGCCAATGTTTTGCTGGATGAAGCATCCAAATGCAGAGCTGGTTACAAAAACAAATGGCCCAAAGTCATCAATTTAATGGACCATTTGAATCCTAACCCTACAAAAATTCAATGAGAAAGCCATAACCCACTATATGAATTTAACAGGAACATGTCCAGACCATTTGGGGGTTTGCTTTTAAATGGTAGATTGACAAATGCTTTATTTGTTTATTTTTTTTAAGCATTGGAAAATGCTTTATGAACAGCTGCCCAACAGACATCAACCTTGCAACCATAACAGGGTCGCATTGATGGCACTCACATGCCAACACAGCCCAATCAATAATGACCCCCACCCAACTACTACATAAATGGCCCAACGGGTGAACAAGCATTGCCGGTCATGGAGAGGCAGTTGCCAACCAAACCATTGAGCAAATAACATGCCAAGACTATTTGCTTCATGCTTTTAACATAAGTAACTTTTTTTTTTTGAAAGGTTTTAACATAAGTAACTTGCCCGATCTTGGTTGAAATATCAGGCCCCTAAAGGCCACTAACTCCAACATCAACTCCCATTCTTATCCATCAAACAACATGGAATCTCCTTCCACCAAAAACAATGCCAATAACTTTATCAAAAGAATAAAGAATGTCTAAGTCTGCAATTGAGAGTCATCAGCCATATCTCAGAACCTCGGTCTCCATCTCATGTTTAGTAGCACCTACAACTTAATGCAAGCAGGAACAACTGCAAGAAGCATGCAATGAAGACGTTCCCCAAAAGCCTAATTTGCAGGTCCTACAGCCTGCTCAATGGTCGCCACATGTTGCATTGTGCTTAGGATGGTAAGAGATGGGGATCCTTTGTGGTTCTAGCTTGATTCTTTGATATATTTATTTAGTAAAGAATCAAAGGGATTCTGTTAAGAGTCCAGAATTAGGAGACCTTCTTTATTGCCTTTGGTAATACTTTTCAAGTTAGGAGTCTTATGTGTCAAGTCATATCCTTTATAATTAAAAAAAGGTGTCATGAAATCATTAGTACTTTGATATTTGGGAGATTCATATCTTTAATAGGATATATTACTATGTTGGGGGATCTTTAATAAGATATATCAATAGCTTGGGAGATCTTATTAGGATACAAAGGAGAAAAGTATAAGAGAGAACAAAAGGAGAAAGGTATAATATAAGAGAGAAACTCTGGTCAATATACATGTGGTATTTTGGGATTCTTTTCTAAATTTATAATACATGAGTTCTTGTACATATATTGTTGTCGATGCCATAGGGCAATGACATTTGAATTATAAATAATAATAATAAAAACATTGAGTTTAGGGAGAATGCATTCTCCTGCGGAAGGAAAGCCATAACCCTTTGAATAGTACGGCGTGAGCAAAAATCTGTTCTTCCCCTATTCTTTTCTTTTCTCAGCCACCCTACATCACTACCCCATTCCTCATAAAGCCTAGCAGCAAAAAAGTAATAATGTTTTTCTTTTAGATTAAAAAAAATATATAAAGTAATAATGTTCCTCTAAATTTGAGAGAATGAACAAATCTAGCATATTACAAATTACACTTCCTACTTGACTAAAGTTCAGCTTGCAGCAACCATGACTGGGAGAACACAAGCATTTCTGCAAATCACCGCCTGTTGAAGGTAGACCAGGTAGCACACCTAGATTTGATACTTAGGGATAATCCGTTGAATTGAATCTGAATGGAGCTAATTAAAGATGGAGGACCTGAAGTCTAACCCTCTTAAAACACAACTTTCTGCCACCTTAAAATCTTAAACAATGTTTCAAATGCAGTCCATACGCAGCCAACATGCAAGATGATCAAACAGCTCCAAAACCATCCTAGAGAAATGTCAATTTAAGGAGTCAAAATCATACAAAATGTGGGACCAAAATAATTTGCAATGGATCAAAATGTGCACTGGTGCATCCTCATCTACCATTCAATTAACACACAATCCCTCAGATTCGTTTGCCAAGAAGAGGCTCTAGCACCAAGATCTCATCCTAAGCAAATATCCAAGTGAATGATACATCTCTCAACAAGGTGGACGATCTTAGGTTCCAATGGTGGATAGGCATTTGTGCACTTTCAGAATTCATGCTTCTCCCTTCAAGGGATAATCATAATAAGTTATCAATGGACCGATCCTGGGTTGTTTTGGCCCAGATTTTGAACCAGTCTGGCCAGGCATATTCAGCATTTTGATTTTGCTCGACAGGGCCCATACCCATTGACAGCCCTAATCATATCTGCCATATAGGGAACAGATGAAACACATTCTCAAGGAACATCATTTGAATCTCCAAAAACTCACCATTCATTAGCAGGATTTGAGAGGATCTAAAGTTCATGATATAATTCAGTTGAATGCATGCTTAGATGCAATGGGGAAAAAACACGAACATGGGAAGTGGCTCAGTTTCCTTGTTTCACATAAGGAATGATATGCACATTACCTGTTTGATGGAATGTGACTAAAAATTTTCTTACGACAAGCCAAAAGTAATTCCTTGCAAATTTCACCATTCAAGATTTTCTTTCCCAACATAAGAAAACATCCTGCATTTTTGCCTTCTTTCATTTCCTGCTATTGAATTATTTAGAAACGGGATCACATTTTACGATAATCCAATCAAAGGTCCAGATCTGACGAATTCATTAACAAAAACCAAGATCAAACAACCTGCCCATGGTGTACTCACCAACAATTACAAAGTATATATAGAAAGCGAAAGATCTGATTCATTGCATCCACGAATTTCTCAATAATCAGAAGCATACCAATTCAAACCAAACACAATACCATTCACATATAAACACAAACACAAACCCTAACAAACTGCGATTCCCCATTGAATCCAACAGTAACCATCGGATCCAAAAATCCATCAAACCCTACAAAACAAAAAAAGAAAAAAAGAAAAAAGAGAAGAACAAAAAGCATACCATCTACGGAGGATTAGGGCATCCAACCGGGTCGCTCACTTGGCGACCATCCGCGCGATGAAATCCTCGTATCTGATCCGTCCATCAGGGCCGACCTCAACCTCGCGGATCCACTCGTCGAACTCAGAGGGTTCGAGCTTCTCGCCGATGCTGGTGAGGACGTGGCGGAGATCGGGGACGGAGACGGAGCCGGTGGAGTCCTTGTCGAGGACCTTGAAAGCGTCGCGGAGCTGGCGATCGAACGGCTCAGGTTTGAGATGCTTCTTCATGAGATCAAGGAATCGAGGGAAGTCGAAGGGTGATGTGAGGTTTTCCTGGGCCACGATTCCCTTGAGCTGGGCCTGGGTGGGGTTCCCGCCCAACGAACGCATCAGGATTCCAAGCTCCGATGGGGCGATGCGTCCATCACCGTCCGTGTCGAAGAGAGAGAAGGCCTCTTTCATCGATGCCACCTGATCGTCGCTCAGCTCTTTCCCCATCTCTCTCTCTCTCTCTCTCTCTCTCTCTCTGAAATGGCCGGGGGATTCTTGGGCAAAATGTATGTATGCACCGAATTCGTTTTGCATCTGTCGCGAGATTCATTGCCACGTGTGTCGCTGGCAATGGGGCACACAAGATGAGTGGTTCAATGATCTGAACTGTTCATTTTTGGAAATGCTTATGATAATAACCACAAATAGAATTTTTCTCTGATTTGTAGATGTTTTAAGAACAAGGAGAAAGAAAATTTTGAATGGCTGCCATTCAGCTGTAAAAATCAATGATTAGACTTATCACTGAAGATTTACGATTATACTAGTCTTTTTATGGTAGTAAATAGAATATTAACGGTTCAGATAATCGTATTAGAAAACCATATAGGCCCCATTCGGAGGTGACACATGCTAAATTGTTAGTCGCGACAGAGGAAAAACGAACTCCAGATGTATCAACAGAGAGAAATACTGATTCCACGCGACCCATTCCAAGCGCGAAATGTCAACGCAATATACTTGAGAATTTAAGTGTACGTTTGTCGGATCTGGAACGTTCACAGGGTAGAATCGTGTATAAATTCGCTTATCGAAAAGATACACGGGGTGAAGTCAATGATCGGGCCACACATGTGAAGAAATCGACCGTTCGCTAAATGATAGCCGTTGTCTGCATTCAACGTGATGTGTTGCTCACCCGATGGGGTGGGCTAGGGCAAAGGAGCCGCACTGAGCACGTGACCGGATCGCACGTGTAATGCTCTTGTGTTTGACACTAGAAGATGGTTGTCTGAAACATCCTTCATTAGGAAGTATATATAATCCTTGGGTTTTCTTTATATGCAAGTTCAGGCACATGGTTCAGTGAGTCAGACCGTTTATATGGTGGGCCCCACATTGGATGAAACGCAACAAAGATAGATACTTGACAAAGCCATCCTAAACCATTGATTGACGGCCTGAAAATTAACGGTCAAGAAAGAAAAAAGAACAATTCCGCATTAAAATAAAAAGGGACAAAGAATGAAAGGACCTTTCAACTTGGTAGGATTCTAGGAGGCAGGGTCCATCTGTGAGGGTCCCATCAGTTCAATGGTCTGGATTGCTTTCATAACACTAGAAAATAAAATCAAGAGGATGATGGGTATATTCTCGGATTATACGTCCGACGTACGGATTAAACGCGAGGGGGATTAGAAGCGCGGAAAGGGTGGATCGATAACTATGGGACCCACTGTGATGTATGTTCCTTACATCTGCACCGTCCATCCATTTTTATAGATTATTTTAGTGTATGATCCCAAAAATGAAAGAGATCCAAATGTTAGATGGACCATACCATAGAAAACAGTCGTGATTGAATCTCCATCATTAAAAACTTCGTGGTGGCCACTGGACTGTTTATTTTCTATCCAACCTGTTGATAAGGTCACAATGACCTGAATGAAGAGACCACAAAAATATCAGCTTGAAATAAAACTATTGTGGCCCACGAGAAGTTTTTAATGGTCGATTACAAATTTTTCATGCAATATGTTCCAACTTAGATTTGGATCTGCTTCCTTTTCCACATCATGTACTAAAATGATTTTTCAAAACTGATGAACGGCATGGATATAAGAAAAATATATCAAGGTGGGCCCCACAGTCAGGGATTCCACCCACCTAGATGGATCCGGGGATCCACCGAATCCGCGCCGGGGATTAGTATTTAGGATTCCAGGTTTCCGGGCTACTAATAAAAGTACTGGGAAAAAGTGGGTACACCTCTAGAGTACCCTATAATGTAGACTTGGGCCTATTGTGGCGCGTGCTAGGCCATAATAATCAGTCAGGTGGGCCTCAATGGAATGTAGAAATTTCGAACATACACTCTCTCACACATGGGGAAGAGGAAAGCGTGTGTGAGATCTGAGCCGATCATCCGGCAATCACCCCTGCATACATGGACGCGGATTGCGTCCTACCCCCGCCCGGACGGTAATCCGTCCGGGCAGGGCTCTGTGGAGCCCACCGTTATGTAACTGTTTTATCCCGCCGTCGGACGAGTTTTTCAGAAAATTTTAACCTGTGATCCAAAAAATGAGGCAAGTCCAAGGCTTGAGTGGACCACACCAAAGGAACCTGCACTGATACCCATCCTTAAACCTTTCTAAGGGTCCACGTGATGTTTTTTTAATCATAAAACCTATTCATAAGGTCACGTAGACGTGGATGAAGTGAAAACACAAATATAAGCTTGATCCGAAACTTCTCTGGTTCCCAAGAAGCTTTTAATGGTGGACGTTAAATCCCCACTTCGTGGTCCACTCAAGCCTTGGACCTACCTCATTTTTTGGTTCACATAATAAAATTTTCTGAAAAAATCGTTGGACGGCGGGATGAAACAGTTACATCACGGTGGGCTCCACAGAGCCCTCCCCGGACGGATTACCGTTCGGGCGGGGGTAGGACGCAATCCGCGTCCCTGCATACATGGAGCTCAAAAACAGGCTGACATGACGCAATCACGAGGTGCGACACTCAGGTACAAAATAAATTAACGGTTGTGAGAAACTGACCAACAAAACAGGAAGCGGATTGACTGGTGTACCATACATCAGCCATATAGCTGATGTATTCGCGTAAGCAAGTTGTGTGGGTCCCATCATGATGTATGTGTTATATTCAAACCGCCTATTCATTTTGCTCGTCGTCGTAGGTCTTGATATGAAGAATAAAACAGATCTAACAATCCAATAGACCACACTGAAAAAATCAATGGGGGATTGAATGTCTACCATTGAAACCTTTCAGGTGCACGTAAGTTTTGGATGAATATGAAATTTGTTTTCCCTCTTCATCCATGTCTTTATCACATTATGAACAGGAACTAAAATAAACGTTATGGTGGACCTAATAAATTTTTGAGGGTGAAAATCATTGATATTTGTTGTGTGGTCCAGTTGATATTTGGATATGATTATTTTTTGTGTAATAATCTAAAATGATCTCAAAAAATGGATGAACGGTGTGGATATAATAAATACATCATTGTGGGGCCACGTAACTTGAACGTTCCGACAAATCGGAGCCCACGGAGAGTTCGGATTGCGTACTGAGTTACTCAGTACGCTCTTATCGTATTGAGTAAACTCAGTTGGGCCCACCGTGAAAATAAGTGGTTTATCCACACCGTCTATACGTTTTTTCAACTCATTTAAGGGGTTGTGCCCAAAGTTGAAGCATATCCAACTCTTAAGTGGACCATAAGACAAGGAAACAGTGGGTATAATGATTTCCACCGTTGAAACCTTCCTAGGCCCTACAGTGATGTCTATTTGTCATCAAAGCCGTTAATAATATCACAAAGACATGGATGAAGGGAAAACAACAAATATAAGCTTAATACAAAAATTCTGTGACACTCAAAAATTTTGTAACGGTACAAGTTCAATTCACACTGTTTCATGTGGTGTGGTGCATTTGAGCTTTGGATATCCTTCAATTTTGGACCCATGACATAAACTTATTTCATAAAATAGATGGACGAAGTAGATAAAATACATAGATTATGGTGAACCCCACAGAGTTTACTCAGTACGCCAAGCCTACTGAGTTACTCAGTACGCAATCCGCTTCCGTCAGCGCTCGTATTCGCACGACATGTACCTACACCAGCTATATAGCTGGTGTGTGGTACACCAGCCAATCTGCTTCCAACAAAATCATACTACCATCTGGACAACTTGAAATAAGACCAACGGTTGTAGACGTTGCGTCTATACAGTGGATTATCTGCAATGTCGGTCCATTTTTCCATATCATGTCAACATACAATCTCAGATATGTAGTTCCAAGGATCAAATGGACCGTCAGAAACTTCTAGAGTTCGCGGAAATTTTGAACCAAGCTAATGTTTAAGTTTTCCTTTCATATGTGTACGTGGCCTTACGAACGGGTTACATGAAAATTAACCGTCACAATAGGCTTTAACAAGATTTAAATAAAGTGTCATTATCACGGTTGGGGCAGTACGCGAGCAGATTTAGCTCGGTAGCTCGCTCGACTCGACTCGACTCAAAAAAGCTTGACTCAACTCAGTTTGAAACTAAGTTCAAGCCGAGTCGGGTGGATTTTTTAAGCTTGGAAAAGTTTCGAGCCAAGTTCGAACTTGCCCAAGCTTGACTCGACTCTGTATTGGCTCGAACCTGACTTGGTTCGACTCGGATCAGATGGATTGAAAACCAGGTATATTAATAATATAATATATATTATATATAAATACTTACTCTTTTTTTTTAAAAAAAATACTAAATCTCTAAATCCTCACATCCGTCTAGCGTCCGACTCTCTCTCTCTCTCTCTCTCTCTCTCTCTCTAGTGTCCAGGATCCGTTGAGAAATCTCCTCAATCATATTATACTTCGGATCCAGAAATCTCTTATTCTCCAAAAACACCGAGAAGAGAGAGAGCAAAACTCTAGATTTGCAGCAGAAAAAGTAAGGAGAAGATGTTTTCTACTTTCAGTGGCGACAAAACTACTCCCTTCTTCGGCTTCCTTAGCACCATTGTTGCCCTTTTATTCTCCTGTAATTTCTTTTCGATGAATATGCACACCTCTCGTCGGGGCTTGCTGGGTTGTTGGCTGAGATGACAAATGGGATCGTCGGTAATGCTAGCATCTGGTAATTTATCTCTTTCTATTCATTTTCTTTCGTATATTTTGAGCTAGAGTATGGTGACTAAGCAGTCAACAGTTCTACGGTTTTTTTATTTATTCATTTGGGATTTTGAAGATTGGATCTTTTCTAACTTATGTTATGAGCTTGAAATCAGCTCGAAAACTCGTACTCGAACTCATCTCGAACTGTACCAAGCTGCTGGCCAGGCCAAACACAAGCTGTTGTTCCAAGCTTGAAGGCCGAGTCGAGCCGAGCACAAGTCGAGACTCAAGTTGTCCGAGTCGAGCATGAGCTCGGCTCGACTCAACTCGTGTACACCTCTAATCACAGTTGCTTCTTGTTGTGTGCCCACTCGAGCTTTGATATGTCTCGATTTTTTTACTTTGTACCCTAAAATGATATGGCAAGATGGATGTACGGTTTGAATAAAACATATGCATCACATTACAGTGGCCTCTCATAGCCTTATTTGGCTTTGGAAGGCTACCATAATTTATGTATTTTATCAATTATGTTCATCCATTTTACTATATAATTTTTAGTGCTAGATCACACAAATGAGATATATCTAAAGATCAAGTAAACCATATCATAAGAAACAGTGTGAATTGAATGTTTACTTATGAAATTTTATTGGAGTTACATAAGTTTTATATCAAATTATTATTTATATTTTCCTTCTGTCCATGTTTGTGTGTTCTTATGAAGAAGTTTGAAAATAAATAAACATTGTTGCGGGCCCTAGGAAAGTTTGATCAGTTGGAATCAGTATTCTAATTATTTCCTAGTGTAGTTCACTTGAACTTTGAACATGCTTCGATTTTAGGGTCCATGCTTAAAATGAGCTGAAAAAACAGATGAACGGCATAGATAAACTACATACATTTACAGTAGGCTCAATAGAATTTACTCATTATAATCAAAATCTAATGAGTATCTCAGTAGGCAACTTGATTTCGTCCACTCCTGTGTTCTGAGACATCGAGGCGTATAGTTTCAGGTGCCCCGGGAAGCACGTTTCGTTTCCTCACCCGGGAATTAAGTAAAATTGCAATGCTCTTTTGAAATTTGAAATTCGGTAATGTGATTTGATGGTGCAAACATGGAACCTTGCTAGCGCGGGCGTGGATTCGGTCAGGTCGGAACCTGACCGAGTTACGTCAGGGCTTGACCATGGGTTCACCTTGATATATGTATGGTATATCCACGCCATCCGTCCATTTTAACAGATCGTTTCAGTAATTGAATCCATAACAGATCGTTTCAGTAATTGAATCCAGAAATGAAGCTGATTAAAATATAAGGTGGACCAAAGGACAGGAAACATGAATGATTTAACGGTTACCATTAAAAACTTACTAGTAACCATGGTAATGATCATTTGCCATCGAAACTGTTGATAAGGTCAAACAGACTTTGATGAAGTGAATATACGAACATCATCTTGATCAAAACATTTGTGGCCACAAAAAGCTTTTAATAGTCAATCATCACTGTTTCTTGCGGTGTGGTCCATCTAAGATTTGGATCAGCTTAATGTTTTGGCCAATGTACTTAAAATGAGATGGCAAAAAGGATGTACAGTGTGGATATGCAACAATTACATCAAGGTAGGCCCGCGGTGTGAGAACGGATTGGCTACTAGCCTGGGGCTGGTGTCGGTGCTATGTGGGCCCACCATGATGTATGTGCTTCATATGGATTGGCTACTCCCTTGCCACCAGCCCGGTGGCTGGTGGTAGGTGCTGCTCCGTGGGCCTACCATGATGTATGTGTTTCATCCATTCCGTTCATCCATTTTTAAAGATCATTTTAAGGCTTACATACCAAAAAGTGAGATGGATATAGTGTTTGGATATCCATCATTAAAATCCTGCTAAAGCCCATTCTCCTATTTATTTGACATCCAATCCATTTATTAGGTCATACAGATCCAGATGAAGGGAAAAACAAAGATGAGCTTGATCCAAAACTTTTATACACCCCAGAAAGTTTTTAATGATAGAATTTTATTCAACACTGTTTCATATAATGCCGTCCACTTGAGGTCGGGATATACTTTATTTTTGGTCTCATACAATAAATGATCTAGAATAATATACGAACGGCATGGACGGAATACATACATTGCCACATGACACCGACCAGCAGCCATTGGCTCGTGGCAGGGGAGTAGCCAATCCGTTTCCCAAGGTGTTGACGGAACTTGGTCAGGTCTCGACGAGACTGAATCCGACTGCAGCTGGGGTGTGCGGCTCATGGCCTTGAATGAAGCCGTACAGCTGGGAAAGGGCATGCATACAGGGTGGGCCCTCTTCCGCAGCTGCCAACCTGCTAACGCGCAGTGACTGCGGACACGTCCCATCTCTTTGTCGGACGTACAGCTGTACACGAGTCTAGTTAACTCGGTCAGCTGGATCGATTCGACTGGAGAAAGGTCGACCGACTCGCCTCGGCTTAAAGTTGGATTGGGACCAGTAGGGGCTGGTTGTTAGGCTCGAATTTTTCTTATCGAGCTGATTTCTAAGGGCCTGTTTGGCCGGACAGATCCGATGCGATCAATTTTAAGGTAATGATGGTGGTATCAGTGGATTGTCTTAAGATCCATGGGATTGCTTATTTCTCCGGACAAGTTCACTAGGTCTGTTTGGCACTCCCTGCATATCCAGGGATTTTACCTTCCAATCCATCCAACCAAGGGATAGGATCAATTTTAAGGTAATGATGGTGATGTCAGTGGATTGTCTTAAGATCCATGGGATTGCTTATATCCCAGGACAAGTTCACCGAGCTGTTTGGCTCGTCATGCCTATCCCAGGATATTGCCGATTCCATCCTTCCTAATACCATGGGATCTGCCTGGCCAAACAGGCCCTAAAGCTTTAAAAAATTTTGAGCTGAGTTCAAGCTTGGGCAAGCTCGATCTTGACTCGGATCGAATGTCAACTCGAACCAACTCGGATCGAATCAGATCGGTGACTCGATTATTTTGTTATAAATGTTGCTCGCCGAGTATTTGATGAAATGATTCAACGAAGTGTTGGTGAGAAAAGAATGAACATATCGGGTGTTTGGTTTTGATGCTACTTGTTATGTGTTTGATTTTGATGCTACTTGTTGGGTGTTTGATTTTGATGCTTCACGTCAGGTGTTTAATGAAATACCTGTAAAGTGTCGTTACTGTTTTGCATTGTACGAGAAATTTAATATGCATTTAAGGTGTTTGACAAAATGCCACAAAGGCTCGAACTGGCCCAAGCTGCTGATCGATTCGAGTCGAGCTGGCCAGACAGGCTCGAGGATCGAGCCGAGCCGAGTTCGAGCTAAGGTTAGGTACTGGCCGAGTTCAGTCGAGCCATGCCAAGCTCGACTCGAATCAACTCATGTACAGCTCTAGTCGGACGCCAGTTTCATGGATTCGGACGCGGATTTCCTGAGAAAACCTTTCGCAGAAGCTCTTGCGCAAGGATGCTGGGTGGGGCCCTGTAACGCCCTGGTTTCCAGAACCCAAGTACCAGACTCGTTCCAAAAACTTGAGTGTTAATAAATCAGGTGACTAGTAAATTACCATAATCAGAGTGCTATAGCATGATAGCGAGGATAGTATCATATAATCCAAATATTTGGCCCACCCAGATGGGGGCCTTAAATACAAAATTTATAAGTTCAATGTGCCAAGACAACTATAAAGAAAATGCTACGTCTACTGGTTAAGCTCAAAATATTTAGCCACTTCCTGCTGCGGCTCTTCTCCATAGTATCCATCCTCCACTCTTGTTGTCACATCCTCAGGGTCTGCTCCGTGATCGCCCTCGTCTAAGCCTACATACTCTGTACGGTTAAATATTCGATGGATGAGTGGCCAGTTCAATGTGGATTCCCCTCAAGATTACACACCGCCGCCTTAACAAACATAGTTTAAAGAAAAACAATGAAACATTCAAAACAAACAGGATGCAATCTTATTTAAAATGCATGGATGCATAAATGCACATCGACCTGGGATGCTCATCTAGTCAGACTTGGGCTCGTCACCCATGCATAAGATCAGTCACTAGCATAGCATATCTTGTACAACATAGTGACCAAGTTATCACATAGGTCGATAGTCGATGGTCTGGGAGCTAGCGAAATGATACTCCATTAAACCTAAGGGCATGTGCTACAACATCCAGAATTAGCCACCTGTCATCACCAATATGGTATGAATGCATGATTAGTTAAGCCATTATTATTCCAATTACAATCAGTCGATTTGAGTAACTCAATGGTCACTACGAGGGGCTCGTCACCCAGCGTAGGCCGACAGCTCGGGCATAGTATCTTATTCCCACCATCCCCGACTGTCACGCCCCAAACTCGGAAACCGGGCTCACAAAATTTTCGATCGCCGAATCCGGTGCTGACAGCCTCCGTATACCCCATTCTCGGCTCCCACCATACACACGCCAGATTCCGATCCTGAGATCCTACAAGGAGGATTTCCTAACGTACATTTATTTCGTAACAAGCATAACCACAAGATTACCCAAAACATAAAGACAACATCATCATCACATATCCATTAATATAATTATTAGAGTACAATGCTGAAAGGAAAATACATAAATCAAAAATCAAGCTCCGAAAGACTGCTGCATGCTCCAAGCTCAACGCTGCTGTTACCTAACGTCACCTGCATGCATCTATCGTGCATAAGCTTATAGAAAGCTTAGTGGGTGGTAAAATTGTGTGCACAAGGTAGGTGTCAAGTAAGCAATATCAGAGTAATCAAAGTAAGCGAAAATATTAACAAGCCCATAAATCATACAATATCAGAGCAATACGAAGACATGCTGATAGGCCCATAAATACCATCAGCCTTATCCAGGCTATGCGATGTAATAATATAATAAACCAATATCATATACTGATGAAGCAATGTAGATCAGCTATGCAATGCGGAGACAGTAATCCAAATACTATGTGTTGATGATGCAATGCGATATGCAATGCGAATAAAATGACCAAGCTGAAGTGCGAAGTCGGGATGATAGTACGTAGTATCGCAAGCTACGGGGTCTATCACAAAGGACTTCTATCCAAACCAATCTCATACCTAAATTTAGATAGTCAGACCCAATGTGGTAGACTCCTGATCTCAAGTTAGTCGTGCGGCCAACCGAAATCCTGGCCATGTGAAAGTACACGTAACAAATAGTTACGTACCACCAGCCCGAGTGGATAGTGAATGAATGAATGAATGAGTATGCAATTCATGTTCAATAAGTCCACATATCAGTACGGTTCCTCTCTGGGAAATCACCGGGGTCTATTACACTCCAAACCAGATTGTCGCCTCATCGCGAGCGACAAGGTGAGTGGAAGAGACCTCACTATCCGCCTGCCAATATCGGGCCCGGCTCGTCGATAGTGTACCCATTCCTCGAGCTGGTCAGACTCAGCCTAGCATTGTCCCCTCCTCTCAGGCAAGTAAGGTCGTACCCCCTTCCAACCGACCACGACATAGTGGGAGACGCGGCCTAACGGTATACGACCCTCATACGCTCATGCATCCACTCGGTCTAGACGTTGGAGCAACCTCTGGAACCAAGAGGGTTTAGGGACTTTCACCTAGGGATATCTATAACACCCCATGTAGAACAGATTTTCGGTGTCCCATCTGACCATCCACGAAATACCTGTGGCGGCTACGACCCTGATGTCGCTAGGGCGTACGGTGGTTATGTCACACAAATGCGAGATACATGAGTCACACAGTCCAATCATGCATCAATCCTGCGCATACCGTACACTCATGTGGGGCAACTCCGCCTATCAGGGAGTCCCATGAACAACCTGCCCTATGGCATATGCAATGGTCAATCACATCTCATAACAAACATGAGGATGATGCATATGAGCATGTATTATGATGCTATGCTATCATATAATCGGTATCAATAACTAGCCTCAATAATCATCATCGACAATCGGCCTCGACAATGTGGACATTTAACCAACATTGACCCCAAGGGGTGGCCCACGTAGAGCCTAACATATAGTGGACCCATGGCCTCACAAAAGGTCTGATATACAACACCATGGGCCTCACTCAAGAGCTTAATACACATCAGGATGGGCCTTTCTCATGGGCCTAACACACATCACAATGGGCTCCATCGCCTGGCTCTCAAATGTATTACAATGAGCCTCATCACATAGGCCTCATATATATCACATTGGGCCTTAAACATGGGTTGAATATACATCACACAGGCTGAATATACATCACAATGGGCCTTAATTACAGGTTGCATATACATCATGTAGGTCTCGACAATCAGCCTTGACAATCGGAATCGGCTTCGATACTCGGCCTCGACAATCGGAATCGGCCTCGATACTTGGCCTCGACAATCGGAATCGGTTTATACAATCGGCCTTGTCACTCAGAATCGGCCTCGATACTCGGCCTCGATTGCTAATCAGCAATCAGCCACGATAATCGGAATTCGACTGGGGGGACCGCGGAAGCCTAAGGAACGGTACGTGCTAGGATACGGGTCTTACACCGGCTCATGAGGTTTTCCATGTTTAATAGAACCCCTTAACAAGTGGTTAATCAAATTTTAGTACAAGAAATTTTACCACTGCATGGTTGAGTGGGTATGAATTGTTGAAGTCGTAAGGGCAAATACCAAATCGTGGGTCAATAGTAAAAATCGGTGCGGGAAGAATGATATGCGTTAAAAAATGTTAAGACAGGATGGTGGCTACGTTAAATCAGATCGGTAAATAATTCACCCCACGGCCGCATAGGCGGAAGTATTCCCATGGATGGTAAGACCCCATTTAAACAATTCTCGTCGAATAACCTCCAAGTCGAGGGTCCTATTTCTCACACAATCTTCCTGGTTGCATCCTAAGTATGACTCACATGCAATAGTGAAATTTTCCATGTATAATGCAATGAATTGAATTTTGTAGGCGACTTACAACAAATCACTAACATGTAGAGGTGCACAAAATTATATAATGATAGTAGAATTTGAATTTATAACGTAGAATCATGAAACTAAAGTATGAACTAACAAGTAAAACGATGTTAGAATATGGGATTCAATGATCATTCCATGTGAACAATATTTATGAATTATCAGCTAGCATGTAACATTTATTTCATGTGAACATGGTTTATCAATCATAAATCAAGGTAGGCTAACTAATGTAACTTGGTAAATTAACACAAATAACCAAAGCCCTAAGCTAGCAATCACAATGGATGCTATGTTTGGACTAACTTAGAGATAGAAAGCCCAAGGGGAAAAGTCATCACCTTTCAAGTTGGATTACCTTACGTAGTTCCTCCTTTTTAGTGATCAAGCCATGTTTCAATGTCACCCAATTGAACACTTAGGGTCATTCCCAACAAGAGATTAATAATCGAACTTGACGGATGATTTTGACAACTCCTAGCTACCCAGGCCTGATTTGACTTGGGTTTTCTTCCATACAATGATGATGAGGCCCATTTCCATGTTTCTTGGCCACTACAATTAGGTGGGCTTATTGAGATTTACCCAAACCCATGAAAATTGGGCCCAAAACCAGTTGAATTCGGCCCAGCAGTCTGCGGCCCAAAGCATGGCTAACTGTCTAGCCTGGCCCAGCTATTCGGCCCGAAATGAGGCTGGGCTAACCAGCCTGGCCCATAATTGCAGCCCAAAATGAGGCTGGTTCTAGCCCATATCATGGCCCAACTCTCGGTCCAGTCTTGTGGTTGGGGCCCAATCCAAACTCGGCCCAAATCAGTGGCTGAGTCCAGTTAGATTCGTCCCAGATAGTGTGGCTGAGCTTGGTCCAGACCACGACCCAAATTATTACTGTTAGAAGTCTGGCTTGGCCCAAAACTGTTGCTTGAGGTCTGGCTCGGTCCAGTCTGGCTTGGCCCACAACTGTTGCTGGAGGTTTGGATCGGCCCAGTTTGGCTTGGCAGCTCGTGTGTTGGGCTGGGCCGGACCGTCTTCCAGCCCATGGGCAGTAGAGGACGATGGACTCAGCTGCTTTTGAAGCTGAGTTCGGACTCGACTCGGTGGCCATCACCTTCATTTCCCTAACCGTTCCTCCCTCTCTTTCCTTCCCTATTTCCTCTTTCTTTATGCCTTTCAAAGGCCCAGAGGCGGGTGGATTTAGCTCTAGTGCGACCCAACTCAACACGTTTGGTATGGTTTGGTGAGTTGGCGAACCCAACTGACCCGAGTTTGGCTCAACTGTGGTGATGATGGGCCGCTCAAGAGCCATAGGTTCGGTTAGGCCGATCTGAGCGTGGGTTTGGGTTAAGAAGGTGGGTCGTACATAGACCTGGACTCAGCTAAACGAGTCCTGACTCGTTAACATGCCCCGTACCTTTCACTGGTGAAGCCTTCCCTTGGTGTGGCGCGGCGCAGGATCCAGTCGTTGGTCGGGCCTGCCCCACACCTCCCTGATGCTTTCTCTCCCTCCTTCTTGTAGTGGAGGGGTGAAAAGGCCAAGCTATATGTCCTAGAGGGGGGGGGGGGTGAATAGGACTATGCCAAATTTAAAATAAAATTAGCGGAAATAAATTAAACCAATAGCCTTACAATATGAATCAATTCACAAAGCTAAATTTAAATCACCTTGATAAATATGTATTGAGAGATTGATGCAAATTCAGTTCTAAGGACAACCTTACACCATAATAAACAAGGGCTTATGGTAGGACAACCTTATTTCTAGAACCTCTTTTGGATCAAGGACTCAATTTTAATATAAGTAAATGAAATAGCAAGGAATTGAAATTAAATGCAGAAGTAAGATCTAAATTATTACAACAAACCCCACACTTGCTTGAAATGTAAATAATTACAACATTCACATCCACTTGTACATTCCACACAATTGAATGATAAAAGATATGAAAATTAAGCAAGTATTCAATCCACAAGACAAAGAGTTATAGTGGTTCGCCTGTGTGTACACCAACTGTTTTCCAACAGCCACACAAAAAGCTACTCCACTCCTAATATCCTCACACAGGGGATATTAGCGTTCACTATCAGATAGGTTTTCACAGGTTCACCAAAAACCTTTACAATTGTGTCTTTTTCACTTGGGCTTACACAATTCAAAAGCCCCTCTTTTCTGAGTTTTCTGGTTTTCCTCAGACAACCAATACAATGAGATTTTTCTGGTTTAACCTCAAACAAAACCAGTACAATGAGATTTTTCTGGCTTAACCTCAAACAAAACCAAAACTAAATAAATTTTACAGAATTGTAAAATACCTGGATTTCTCCTTTTCGTAGCAGCCCGGTAGAACCAATCGGAGTAGATGATTGAATGTCAAAGTTCAATTTCCAATACTCACATTCATAAGGTTCTAAATTCTAATAGATTTTAGATTTAACTCGTTGGGCGTAGCTATATTTGATTTTGATTCCAAGAAGAAGGAATAAGATAATTCCTCTTTTCAAATAAGATTGGAATATAGAAACAAAATCAAATTAAATAAGCTAGCAAAAAGGAATATTAAATAAGCACAATGTAGCTTAAAATAAACACAGACTTATCTCAAAGTGATCACTTGAAATTTCTTGAATTGAATAGCGTTGAAGTATGAAAACTCTGAATTTCGTGTTCAATTTATAGAAGCAGAAATCGCTCCTACGACTGGTCTTAGAAACCTACGACTGGTCGTAGCTCTAACAGATTTTTGAAAAATTGAGGGCGATCTTTGAAAGTCGTTCCACGACTGGTCGTGAGTATCCTACGACTGGTCGTGGGTCACCTACGACTGGTCGTGGATATCTACGACTGGTCGTAAGACCAGAGATTTCGTTGCTGGACTTTGAGTCGTAGATCTACGACTGGTCGTGGACGAGTCGAAGCCACTCCTACGACCGGTCGAAGGACCTCCAGGACTGGTCGTGGGCGTACTAAAAATTCCGAAAAATCTTCAACTACTTAGGACTGGTCGTGGAATTTCTTGGACTGGTCGAACCAATGCTAGGACTGGTCGAACAAGAGCTAGGACTGGTCGTAGAATAGACCAACCTTATGTAAAATAAATATTTGATTAATGTATCCAAAGTGACCTACTTAAAGGGTCAACCTAAGGTCATTCAAACCTGAACCATGTCGTATGGACATTGAACTTCAACCATTCAACGAATGTAGATATTTTGAACCATATCAGGCTTGAGATCATGAAATTGTTGTAGCTTTAAACTTGAGATCTTCATCAACATAAAACTACTTCATGCGTTGTTTCTTCAGACTTGAACTACAACATTGTAGCTTCTTGAGACTTCAACATGTAGCTTCTTGAGACTTCAACATGTAGCTTCTTGAAGTGTTTATGCAGTGTCTTGAATTCATATAAATCATCATACAAGCACAGGACACAGATAGATGTTTTGACACATCAAAATTTAACAACCAAAGGAGTATGAGATCATAACACTTACAAGGGGTTCCCTGGCCTATACTGACCCAACTCGATCCGAACTGGTCGGGTTGAGTTGGTACAGTACAACACCGAGTTCGCCACTCAAGCCTGCGCTCGCTCTCTCTCTCTCTCTCTCTCTCTCTCTCCTTCTGTTATCCCTCCTCATATTCTTTCTCCCTCTTTCTCCCTTGGATTTCTCTCTCACTTCCTCTCACCATTTCTCTTTTTCCTACAGTGGCTACACCGGTCTGCACTGAGCCAACTCAACCCGAGTTAGATGGGTCGACTCGATGCAGTGTGGCACCAAGCTTGCCGTTCCTCTCTCTTTTCTATCTTTCTCACTCTCTTTCTTTCTCTTCTCTCAACGAACCCCATGGTGAGAATCCCGAGACAAATGGCTTGAATTTATAGGGTCGAGACACGTGTGAACGGTCCATCCAATGGTTGTGAATAGGCGACTGTACTCACGTGCGATCTTGGATTTTTCGCATGCATGAGACCCATTCGTCACCAGGGATGTGCTCCTGCTGCCAGGGCCCACTAGAAAAGTAATGTTTTACCTTCAGTGGGGCCCATGCCATGATGGTGGGTCATTGGGTTGGACGGAGAAGATGATGTGGCCATCCATGACTAATTTTCGTTTAAGGTCTATTTACGTGATCTGGACCGTTTGAACGGATTGGATGGGGCCTTTGATCACAGTGGGGCCCACTTTCATCATTCATCATCGTCGTTTGCTCACTCCCTACGATATCTTCCACCTCATCTGAATTTCTCGCGAGATGAGAAGCTTCTGACGATGGAGCTGTTGCTACCCTAGAGGGGACGACTGAGATCCATCCACGGAGTCCGGAGGTGGTTTGGATAGCACCAGCGAGCCTTTCCCGAAACGGAAATGCCTTCCACGCCTCTCGTTGCTACAGGCAGTTGCCTGCCCATAATCGACAATGAGGGAAAGTTGTGGATTACTATTCCGAGGGACGACTGGGATTGAGGGAAAGTGGTTGACGCGGATTGCCTACGTGGAAAATCTGCAAGCGCTTGATTTCCGAAAAACGCTGCTGCCTATCTGTGACTGCCCACATCACGTGCTTATGCACGTATGCATGGGATATTTCGGACGACGTGGGTCCCGTTGTCTCGAGTTTTCTCACCCATTGGATGGTCCAGATTTCCCAGATGGTGGCCGTAGGGTGGCTCACTACTCGTCCAAAACGAAGGGCGAGCATACTACGTGCTGTAGCGGAATTTCCGCTATTTTTTTTAAAATCTTATCGGGTTAGCGAGTTTTTGACTACCATGGCAGTCTGGTGTACTTTGGGTACACTAGCCTGTGGTGCACGTACATGCTGACGTGGACCCCATCGTGATGGGATCTTGCAATCCACGCCGTTCATCCTCCTTGGTGGTCCCATTTGAGGGGCTGGGCAAAAAATCAGGATGATCCACATTCGGGTGTCCCATCAGATGTGATTGTAATGTTCCCTTATAGTTTCCTACTGATCTGAGGGTCAGATTGCACAAGGTTTGAGTGTCAACGGTTTAAAAGGAGTCCTAGGGTTACAGGCATGCCTAAGCCCCATTTTCTTAGTATGTTGAACACCCCTAACGTGTATGCCCTTTTCCTAAGAGACTCTGGTGTTGATGGTCTGTTTATCGTCTGGGTTTAAGTTAGATTTGCTTGAAAATTTGACTCCTTGGTATCTTAGCAAAGGTTAATACTAACACCCGTGTACTAAATATGTGGGGGTGTTACAGGCCCACTGAAATGTATGTTAGAAATCCATTCCGTCCATCCATTTTGATAGGTCAATTTAGCAAGTGCAACAAAAAATGAAGTGGATACAAAACTCAAGTGGGTCACACGAGAGGGAAAATAATACAGTCATTCTACCAATATCACAGATGTACCTAGTTATGGATATAAAGTTAGTAATCAAAATCAAATTCCAGAAACTATACTATAAAATTTCAATGCATTGATATTTTTTAATTCCATTTCATTGAAATTAAAAGCTACCAAAAATAACCAAGGATTCATAAACACCTTGATTTGTGACTTGGAATCCAATGCATTTCAAATGCAAGATCTCAAACGGGGCCTTGGGGGGCACAAGCCAAAAAAGTCCAATCAATGAAACTTTGTGGGAGTTATAAAATTTTTGATCGAGCTCATGATGTTTGTGTTTTCCCTTCGTGGAGGTCTACATGACTGTATGAACATGTTGGATGGCAAGTAAACATCATGGTGGGTCTTAAGAATTTCAACCGGGGTGTCATTATCAAGCCTGACTCATCCGCTAGGCAGCTTAGGTAGTCACCTAAAGCCTCCAGTTGGCCTCATATATTTTATAAAAGGTACTTTTTATAAATCCTAACTATCCTTTCAAAAAAAGCTAATGCATATATCATGAAATCCTACACAAACAGTTTCCGTTTCCACTTCTCACTCTCTTCAAATCTTCTCCCACTCCCTCAAGCTCTCCACAAAAAAAATTAAAAAATTAAAAAAATTAAAAAAAAAATTCATGAAACTTCTTGAATCGCTGAAAATCTGCAACTACAAGTCTCTTATAGCTGTCATGCCCCAAACTCGGAAACCAGGCTCACAAAATTTTTGATCGCCGAATCCGGTGCCGACAGCCTTCGTAGTACCCCATTCTCAGCACCCAGTGTCTATACGTTAGATTCCGATCATGGGATCCTACAATGAGGATTTTCCAATATATATTTAACTCGTAATAAGCATAACCACAAGTATACCCAAATCACAAAGGCAACATCATCATCACATATCCACTAATATAAACATTTGAATACAATGCTGAAAGAGAAATACATATATCGAAGCCAAAGCTTCAGAAGACTACTGCACGCTCTATGCTCAACGCTGCTTCAACATAACGCCACCTGCATGCATCTATCGTGCATAAGCTTATAGAAAGCTTAGTGGGTGGTGAAAGTGTGTGCGCAAGATAAGTGCCAAGTATGTAATACAATACTATAAATCATACAATATCGAAATAGGTGAAAATACTAACAAGATCATCTAGTATCAGAGTAAGCAATATAAATCAGTTATGCAAATGAGGAGTCAAAGAGAGTCAAATATCAGATGACGAGGGTACAATGCAATATGTAAATCCTGCTAAGTCTGTCTAGGTCATATAAGTGCAGAAACATAACAACCCAAAATGCTAAATGCTGCGAATGCAATGCAATATGCGATGCGAATGAAACGAACAAGCTGGAGTGAATTTGGGATGATAATACGTAGTACCGTAGGCTATGGGGTCCATCATAAGGGACTTCTATTCAAACCAGTCTTATACCTAAATTTGGATAGTCAGACTCAATGTGGTAAACTCCTGATCTTAGGTTAGTCGCGCGCCCCAACTGAAATCCTGGCCGTTGTGAAGGTACACGTAACAAATAGTTGCGCACCACCAGCCCGAGTGAATAGTGAATGAATGAATGAGTATGCAACTCCTGCTCAATAAGTCCACATATCAATATCGTACATCTCTGGGATCATCACTGGGGTCTAGTACACTCCAAGTTGACTACCACCCCAGCCGGCCGCATAGTCCAGCGAGTGGAAAAGACCTCACTACCCGCCTGCCAGTAATATACCAATGCCTACTCGTCTCATCGATAGCGGACCGATTTGGGAGCTGGTTAAACTCAGCCTAGCTTATAGCCCCCTCACTCGGGCGGATAAGGCCACACCCCCTCCCAACCGACCACGACACAGTGGGAGATGCGACGTACTGGTATTCGGCACTCGGGCGCTTATGTATCCACTCGGTCTAGACGTTGGGGCGTGTCCTGGCCTCGTAGGTTTATGGATTTTCACCGAAGGATATCCAAAGTGCCCAAATGCTCGAACCAAATATTTTTGGCGTCTCTTCTAGTCATTTACGACATGCCTATGGAGGTCACATCCCTAATGTCGCTAGGGAGTATAGTAATCACAATCACATAATGCAAGATACATAAGTCATGTAGTCCAATCATGCACCAATCCTGCGCAAACCGTACACTCATGTGGGATAACTCTACCTATCAGGGAGTCTCATAAACCATCTGTACTATAACATATGCAATGGTCAATCACATCTCACGATAAACATGCAGATGATGCGTATGAACATGTATCATGATGCTATGCTGTCACATACTCATAATCGGTATCAATCACTGGCATCAACAATCGGCTTCGACAATGTGGACATTTAACCAACAGTGCCCCCAAGGAATGACCCACATAGAGCCTAACATATAGTGGACCCATGGCCTCACACAAGGGCCTAATATACAATACCATGAGCCTTACTCAAGAGCTTAATACACATCACGATGAGCCTCTCATACGGGCCTAATATACATCACGATGGGTTCCATCGCCTGACCCTCAAATGCATCACAATGGGCCTCATCACATAGACCTCATATTCATCACATTATGCCTTAAACACGGGCTGAATACACATCACAATGGGCCTCAAATACGGGCCACATATACATCACATTGGTCCTCAAACATGGGTTGCATATACATCACACAGGCCGAATACACATAACAATGGGCCTCAACTATGGTTCGCATATACATCATATAGGTCTTGACAATCGGCCTTGGCAATCGAAATTGGCCTCGATAATCGAAATCGGCCTCAACAATCGGAATTGGCCTAAACAATCGGAATCGGCCTCGACAATCGGAATCGATCTATACAACTAGCCTTGACAAATCAGAATCGGGCTCGATACTTGCCCTCGACAATCGGAATCGGCCTTGACAAATCGAAATCGGCCTTGACAATCGAAATCGGCCTATACAATCGGTCTTGACAATTAGAATCGACCTCGATAATCGGAATCGTCTACACAATCGGCATCGACAATCGGAATCAACCTCGATACTTGACCTCGACAATCAGAATCAGCCTATACAATCGGCCTCGACAAATCGGAATCGGCATCGACAATCAGAATCGGCGTGATACTCAGCCTCGACAATCAGAATCGGCCTATACAATCGATCTCGACAAATCGGAATCGACCTCGATACTCAGCGTCGACAATCGGAATTGGCCTATACAATCGGCCTCGACAATAGGAATCGACATATATAATCGGCCTCAATAAATCGAAATCGGCCTCGACAATCGGAATCGGCCTCGACAAATCGGAATCGGCCTATACAATCGTCCTCGACAAATCGGAATCGGTCTCGATACTCGACCTCGACAATCGGAATTGGCATATACAATCAGCCTCGACAATCGGAATCGGCCTCGACAAGTCGGAATTGGCCTCGACAATTAGAATTGGCCTATATAATCGATCTCGACAAATCGGAATCGGCCTCGATACTCGGCCTTGACAAATCGGAATCGGCCTCGATACTCGGCCTCGACAATCGGAATCGGCTTATGCAATCGTCCTCGACAAATCGGAATCGACCTCGACAATCGGAATCGACCCATACAATCAACCTCGATACTCGGCCTCAACAATCAAAATCGGTCTTGACAATTGGAATCGAACTATACAATCGGCCTCAATAAATCGAAATCGGCCTCGATACTCGGCCTCGACAATCGGAATCGGCCTAGATAATCGGAATCGGCTTCCACGCAAGGCGGGGTCTATGGATGGGCGACCGATGATGAATCAAGCAATATCAAAGGGGCCCAATTGTTTGGGTTAACCCATTAGAGAATTATGAGGATGGGCCTAACAAGGCCTAAGGGAAGGTCACAAGTGGGTGTTCAACCATCATTGCCCATCAACGTGGACCTTTAACCAACATTGCTCCTAAGGAATGACGCACACAGGGTCAAGCGTATAATGGGCCCAATATACATCACTATGGGCTGCATCACATGGCTGGAAATACATCATAGTGGCCTTATCAAATATGCCGAAAATACAACATAACGGGCCTCATCATATCGGCCGGAAGTATATCACAATGGGCCTTACTCGTGGGCCTTATATACACAACAGGTGGACTCAGCACATGGGCCTCAAATACACAGCATGTGGGCCCTACACATCAGTCTCATATACAACACATCGGGCCTCATACACGTTACAATGGGCCGCATCACATGGGCCACACTAATGGGCCTCATACACATCAAGTAGGCTACATCAATGGGCCGCACCAATGGGCCTCAAACACATGAAGTAGGCTACATCAATGGGCCACACTAATGGGCCTCATAGATGGGAGCTTGGATTACATCTAAATTCATTTCAATAGTTGCAGGTATAACTGTACACAATCATTTTATGGGGCACATGGCCCACTAACGATAATTAGCACTGTCCAAACATTGTCCAGGTAAATCAGCACCATCCAAATATTGTCTATGTTCACCATCCAAACATGTCCAGCACCGTCCAACACTGTCTGGACGGTGTGGATGAAAAAAATACATCATGGTGTGGTCCACCGTCTAGATCTGCTGGACGGAGTGCATACGCCACATACATTAATGTGTGGCCCACAAAACTGTTGACGTGCTGCTGCCTGCTGCACGGGACCCAGCAAGTGGACGGCTTGCATATAGAATTCATCATGGAGGGGCCCACACGAGTGGACGGAGTGGATATCACACAAACCTTGTGATCAGTGCATAGAACTTGCTGATGTAACACAGCAGCGATGCTGCTGGCGGATTGATTGGCCCACCGTCCAGATGGACGGTCTGGACATCAAACGGAGGGACGACGTTGATGAAACACACGTGCCCCGTGGGGCCACGTCCAGATGGACGGACGGTGAGGATGTACCCACATATATCAGCTGGGTCCCACGGCACAATGCTGACGTCAATACAACAGCTATACAGCTGTTGTATGATACAACAACGATCTTAAAAAAATCAAAGCAGGTGGGTCCCACGTGGGGCCCACCATATCATATCATATATATATACACGTCCTACCCTGGACGTCCAATTGACGGACGGTCCAGATGAGGATGCTATGTGGGACTCACGTACGGACGGTTTGGACATGCAATGCATGCGAGGTGGGCTCCACATGAATGAACGGTCTGGATCATCAGACCCTGCTGGTGTAGGGTCACTGGCTCACCGTCCAGATGGTGGACGGTATGGATATAACACGCATCATGATGGCCCCACCTGCTGCCAGGTGGACGGCCAGGTATATACATCAAGGTGGGTCCCACGTGAGTGGGCCACCCCACTCAAAACCCAACAATGGGTTCCGCATCAACCGTCCAGCCATGCCAGCTGCTGGACGGCCCTGACGGTACCCCCACTATTGGGCTTGTCCAGACGGTGGGCCCAGTTCCAATGACCTCTCCAAGGGTGGACGGTGTGGAAACACCACACATACAATACAGTGGGGTCCACGTGGGTGGCCCACACGGCCACATCACCACCATAAAAAAAAATGAAAGAGAGAAAGAGAGATAGAGAGAGAAAAACGTGAAGGGGAGGGACCCCGTCACTATTGGGCCCTCCCTTACACAATGCATACATTGAGTGGGTCCCACCACAAGTGGGCCATCAAGTCATCAAAAATCATACAAAAAAATACCCACCATTCGATCTTCTTTGTCTGATGGAATCGCTAGCCCCTCGGCTTCGACTTTGACGGAGGATGATGAAGTTTGAAAGGTTAGGATGAAAGATGTGGGGGTAAGAAGATGAGCCACACCAAGCTCTTCTCATGCAGAGCTTGGACGGTTGGGTTACTTGAGAGTAATGAGAGAGAGATGAGAAAGAGAGGTGTAAGAGAGAGAGGGATGGGTGAGTGATGGGGTGTGATGGGTGAGTGAGTGATGGATGTGTACTTGTGTAAGAGAGAGTGTTGACTTTTGGGGAGGGTGGTTGTACTTGGGGATGTGATGGAGTGATGGGTTGTAATTTGATTGATTGATGTGACGTGTCGTAGAGATTCTCTCGAAATTGCAACACGCGGTGTTTTCTTCGAACTGAACGCGGGCCTATATCTCCTGACACGGATATCGCATCGGCGCGCGAGACGCAACGTCGGAACTGCGGTGATGGCGCGGTCGCAAGGGTATAAGTCTCGGGTCTAGCCGACTCTTATATATGTGACACGACTTAGGATCACGCGCAAACGCTGATAACAAATCGCGGGTCTCCGGAATTCGACCGGGAGGATCGTGGAGACCTATAAAATGGTACGAGCTAGGATACGAGTCTTACAATAGCTCTCTCAGGCTCTCACTCTCTCTTCTCCAATTTTATTTATTTATTTATCTTCAAAAGACAGCCAACGACATCTTTTTGGAAAGTTCTTTAACATTCTTCGTGATTTTCTGTTTTGGTTTGAAATTTTAATTTTGTTTTGAAGTTTACAAGTATTGAAATTTTGGGTTTTAAAGTTGGATCAATAATTAGAAATCATTTAGGTTTGGCGTTTTGCCTTTAGAGTTTTGTCATTTTGGGATTTGGGGTTTTGGAGTTGAATTAATCAATAAAGATTATTTTGGTTCGGGGTTTTATCATTATGAGATTTTGGATTTTAGAGTTGAATCAATAGATATTATTTTGGTTTGAAATTTTGCCGTTTTGAAATTTGGAGTTTAATCAAAAGAGATTATTTTGGTTTAGAGTTTGGGATTTTACAGTTTTGGTTTGGAGATAGGATTCTAGGTTTTAAAGTTGAATCAATAGAAATAAATTTTATTTTGGTTCGGACCTTAAAGTTGAATAAATAGATATTATTCTATTTTTATAAAATTGCAGAAATATTGCACTGATTTATTTCCTTGATACAAAATCATTAGTTCTTTTGTTAGGATTTTCTGAGTGTTTATTGGAAGGAGATTTTATAGAGTTTTTACATTTTGAAGTTGACATTTTGAATTATATTACTTATGTTCATTTTTATTTTTTAAATTGATGAAAGCAAGACTTCTAGGGACACTGGCTATTTTCGAAAGAACTCGTTTGCTCAATTCTCCAAATTCATGATGCTTTGGCCCCCTTAACTTCATCTTATTGCATTAATTGATATTGTGTGTCTTTTTTACGTCATAATTCCTCTATTCACTCAATTCTCCTAAATCATTAATAGTTTCTTCTTCTTCTTCTTCTCATCATTCTTCAATTTGATCGGTTTATTGCAAAAATCATTACTGAAATGATGTTTTGAGTATTTACAATGATAGTCGACACTTCGGTCTTCCGGGAGCATTGTTGCAGTTGGAGGGGCCCATGCACTTGCTTCGAATGTTTCCATGCATGCTCTCAAATTTTGACCTTCTTCAAGCTCTAAAATTTTTTACTCATATTAACAAGAATCTTGGCTATTGTGATTTAATCCTGACATTCATCCACAACTAAATTCTTCTTTTCTATGTTACTCACCTTCTCTCTTTCACTTATGGCAATTCCTGTAGCAAATTGATTCCAACACCTTTTCAAATAGCTTAGAGTTCCTTCAATTGTTGTTAGATTTCATAGGAGTTATTGTTAGATTTCTCGAAGGAGGCTGGGGTCCGCATATGGGACAAAAGTGGTGGGTCGCTCAGGTGACCCCACCTTGATGTTTATGTGAAACCTATCTTGACCACCAGGTGTGTTACCCATTGTTAGGCTTGAGGCTTTAAACTTAGCTCCATCAGTGATTGGAAGCAATGTGCAAGGAACCACTCACCCTCCAAACTGTTTCTCTTGGTGCGGCCCACCTAAATCACAAATGGGCCTTATTTTCATGCTTCAAGCCTAAATTTTGATGTGTCATTTAATGGTTGGAGTTTTATATAATCATCATGGTGCGCCCTATAAAAATAAAGGGTAAATGTTTCTTTTTCAACTATTTCTTTTGGTATGGCCAATCTGATTTTTTTACAAGCTAATATGGGATCACATATCTAATGGTCGGAGTAGATTTCACACACATCATGGTGGGTTAACGGCGCATCCCATCCCAATTGTTTGAAAAATACAGAAAAGTTTCATGCTACGCCTATCCTAAATTTTGACAGTTCAACAATGATGTGTATGTGAAATACACTTTGTACCTAATCCCAGGTTAGCCCACGACGAAAAAGCTTTACTTACCTGTGACTCAGGTGGGTCATACCAAAGAAAATGAGTTAAAAGAGAGAAGCCTACCCTTAGCTTATTTGGATCCAGTGGAAGATGTGCTATATATCTAAATCTTTGATGGGCAGGCATAGGCTGGCATGTTCCTACTGCAATATTACCATTGGAGGATTTTTGCATGGATATTAGACTTTTTGTACCTTTTGAACATGTATATTGAGTTGAGTTCGCAGTTGAATGGATTCCGTTGTTGGATTGATTATATGTATATTCGTGTGATTGAACTAATTTCATGTCATTTTGATTGTAACATGAAACCACACTTTCGCACTATAAAAGTGACGTCTGGAATATCGGGGGACCAACTGTGTACTCGAGCCCTAAAATTTGGATCATTACAGGTTTCGATGTCTCGGGTTACTCGGGAGTGTACTACGCATTGATTGTCTGAGTCCCGATTCGGGGCTCCGGATAATGCGCACTCGTATACGAAAGAGATGTAGGGTACCAGGGTACTACAATAGACGCTAAGGTTGCCTGTGAGTGGGTAGCCGATACAGGTGTACCAACGTGCTGCCGACAAATTGAAAAATTAGGGTGTTACAATATGAGCCTATGACGGTCACTTTTGGACAAATTGCTAATGGGTTGTTTCACATAGTGTTTTCCTTGGAATATCTCCAGGTGTATTTCCATCTTTTTTTTTTTCTCTTGAACCTTGAATTTAAATTCAAATTCAAATGAGAGAGGTGATCGGGATGAAGAAGATGGATCAAATGTTATAGGGATAAGCCTTTTCACATTCGAATTCCTCTCAATCCTCTTGATCCTAGGTATTCCCTCAACAAATGCATCCCATCCAAGAGACTTTTTAAAGATATGATCAAGGGAGGAATACCAATAAAAAATCTATTATTCATTAGGCTGCCCTTTGACAATTTAAACAATTGTTTATGTCTAAGGGCTGCTCTAACCATATGATCAAAGATGTGACCAAATCTTTTTTACTCCCATAATAGTTAGGCAGACTGTTAAATGCGGCCCCTCATATTCGACTTTGTGCTGAAGTTTATAAAATTGTATAGATATTGCTAGATCCGATGAGCCCATCCATCTAGATCATTTAAATTGGTATCAAAGTGATTACGGCGGATGTCCAATTTGTGTGGATCGAAAATGAGATAACTTAAATTTTATTAATTTTAAATTCTTATTATTATTTTTTAATATTGATGAATAATTATTTAGCTATTTTATGTGTAAAACCCAACTAACTTTTTTCTTAGCTTGCACATCGATGGAAGCAAATATACGATAGCTGACTAATTAAAATAAAAAAGTATAATATAACAAATTTGAGAATAAGAGGATGAACTAAAGGCCGACAACCACAATTCACAATCGCCTTATTGAGAGTGTAATTGATAGCCATGGCTACCATGAGAGAGAGAGAGAGAGAGAGAGAGATTTTTATGGTGATAAATATAATATAAATGAAAAATAAAAATGCAGGGCGAGTGGCCACCATCTGCAGTAACAACAATTGTCGTAGTTATTGCCTGCAACAATAACAACAATTTAAACAATCTAAATTGTTAATTATACTTAAAGATCATTTTAACCATAAGTACAGATGAGCGATCAAATTCTTTTCGCTTCCACAATAGTTAAGCAAACTATTAGATGTGGGTCATCCATCTTCGACTTTGTATGAAAGTCCTTAAGGGCGTGTTTGGATGCGCGGATTAGGTGGGAGTAGAGTGGAGTAGGTGGGATAAGGTTTTGAAATCCCACCCCGTCCTCCTGCAGTTCTGTTTGGGCAGCGCGGTATTGACGACGGATGGGAGTGGTCTCTAGATTCGGGAGAGGATCCGGTAGATTGCGAATCCCGTCGACTTCAAATCTCGCCTCATCCCTATCCCATGCTCGATCCCATCCCTAGCCCGTCTGCAGTCCAGCGTATAGACTGCGGGATGAGATTTTCCATGCTACCGATTTAGCGGGAGAGATGCTATGGTAGGTTTCCGTTTTGGCGCGAAATGGGGTTTATAACAACCACCTGAGGGTCGTAATGGTCGTCTTCATCGATCGGCTGCCATCACGAGCTGAGGGTCTGGTCGTCCTGAGGTATGTCTTCTTCCACTCACGATCAGTATGAGATGTTGTTCTGTACTGTGCATATGTCTTGCAGGTTCCAAATATGGATGATTTCTATAGCATCCGAGAGGGCCATGAAGGGTTTTCATGCATCTGATGTATATCTGTGGTTTCTAGCGAAACAGGCCCTCCCATATGGAGTTGGCCTGTCTAGTTGGCTGCGATGGCTTCTAATCCAGGTCTGATATACATGTGCAGTAGGATTTCTTCTCCATCCGTCCAATCTGCCCTTTATTTATTCCCTTTGTTCCAATCTTTCTTACATAAATCTCTTGGGTGGTCCATTCTGTTGTCTTCCTCCCGTCCGATTTTGCAGTGCATTGTTTGGTTTTTTTTTTTTGAAAAATGAACGGGACCCCACTACAATGTCCTTACGGTCTGCTCCACCATCTTTATGGCCAGATCTCTTTCCCCCTTGAATACCTGTAACACCTTCTCAGTTCATCACTGATAGACTTGAGTCTCAGATTTTCTTGGGCAATGGTATCTGACTATACCGATGGGCGTGGGAGTGGGCCATCATGTAGATACTGTTAATTCCTATATGCCCATCATCCTAGCCATTTATTACTCTTCATAAGAAAGTTATATATTTTTATAATTATACCAATATAGGGAAAACACTGAATAGCTAACGATACACAGTATTTATTTGTAGAAAAGCTCAAGAGAAGTCAGGACAAATTTTTTATTTGTAAGTGATCATGAGCTTTAATAATTCCGCCAATCGTTGACATTTTAAAGTTTTAATTTTTCACATTTCCAACACATCAAATACAATTGACGTCTTCACTGTTGCTTTTTCAAACTAGAAACAAATAAGATCAAGATTATAGACACCATCATGAATCTCTGACACCACCTGTTATGACTAGTGCTGTCATTGTCAAATCGAGTAAAACCACAAACATCCTTTTTATATGACCAACAACCATCTACAAAATGAAGAAAAATAAATTAGAGAAAAACACGTCAATACATAACCATAATCCACATGAGACATAAGATTTGCATGGTTTACCATAATGGACTACATCCACAGGCAAATGATAAGTAAATCAACTATAAAAAAGAGATTACATGGGTGATATATAATACTTGTTATTCTCTATAAAAAAAAAACCTCACACATTGTCATCGTCTTCATCGAAAGACGTCCTTGGATATTACCTTTGTTAAAAGTTAACAAGAAAAGATATTCTCACCTCACTTGTTTCTCTCACATACTCTCACAAAAATTTTTAATTCATTTTTAATCCTTTGACCTTATAGAACTTATCAGCATGTCAATAACTTATGAATAAATTGTCAAAAATAGATTTGATCTTGTATTTATCTTGATGAATTACATATACTCAATGCATACATGACTTGACTATGGATTCATCGATGATGCTCTGAGCTTGTTGTTGCACTTATAACTCTCTCTTCCTCAAACCCTCTTTTACACGGGGCTTTGACGTCTTGAGTAGGTGAGAAGAGAGGAGATCGATGCCACTCTAATATAGGATCAAATTGGCAGTGAAAAACCCTTTCCATCATTGTAACTCTAGTCTTCATGCCCCTCTCCAATGGGAGAGACAATTTCTTCTATTTAACAAAATATATATAATACTTTAGTCTTACACACTATTATGTACAACCACTTCAATGTATGACTCACAAAGGCTCATCATAATGATCCAAATCATCTATATTTTTCATCTTGACATGAGTGTCACTATGGCCTACCTTGAGATAAGATTCTAACATTTTCTACTAAGGTCACATGCGGTACCATGATACATAAAGGATCATGTATGTATACTCTTTAACTTCATGAGCTCATTTACTAGATATTTGTGATAAATTATGGTAGTACTTTGAAAAAATTTAATCTATTGAGACTATTAATATAAGACCATGACAATTGTTGCTACAATTATTGATGTGGGACAATAGCAATCGTCATTACATTTATTAAAGTGTGACTAGATATGATAACAAATATGAGCACTCTCAACAATATAGATCCTTATCTCATGGGTGCATGGTAAAGAAATTCAATGCTTAATGTAGTCATGCATGTAAATTTTCAAGCAGTCTTACAATATCTATCAAGAGATGCCTTATGCCATAGGAAAAGCCAAACAACATTGTTCATTTATTTGCATGCACAATTAATGTAATAAATAAGAGGTATAAATCTTAAAGCCGGAATCATCAATTAGACTTAAAGTATTGGAATGCATATACAACTTACACACACGCGCGCGCGTGCACACACACACACACTCTCTCTCTCTCTCTCTCTCTCTCCTATTAGATAAATGTATCTTACGAAAGACAACACATTGATCAATAATATGTAGAGATTTACAAATACCTGAAGATTCTCAATTCCTTCTTTTCTATAATAACGAATTATAAGTTTGTGCTATTTATATAAATCACCGTCATTAATAAGAGGAAGAAAAATGCTTTGCCATAGTACCCAACACTAGCTGGCTTCATGGTAACCATTAATCTATATTTTAAGTGGATAGAGTCATAAGTATTGTTATTGCACCGTTTTGCATAAAAGACCTCCATGCTATGAAAACAAAACTATAAGAGGAGACGAGGAATTGAAATAATATTTACTTATGTGAGATGGAAGAAATGATTCATAGACCATGTCTTACTTATGTGAGACAGAAGAAAGGCTTTATGGACTACATCTCAACTTTGCACTTTTGTGCAAAATTCAGCTTGTTTATCCACTGGAGTACGTAATGTGTTTGCACATGTCATAGTACAATTTACACGACCCAATGAAATACCACCACATGTCGGCACTATGTATGAATGACAAACAAAATCTCACTCGTGCCCCAAGGAAATCTCCAGATTCCCTTCCCTTAGTAATACGTAGCCTACCAAAATCAGAATGACTTAAAGCCATACATACATTTGCGATTGAGAAATGCAAGACACTGCGAGAAGGACACGTGGTCATTACCCGAGTGGTAATGTAGTCGAACAACATACTCATTAAGCTGTATAAAGCCTCGCCGATGTTAGATCTCTCATAATTCAGGATACACATGGCAACGCTATCTCACACAATCATACCGAAAAGAAAAAAAATTTAAAAATGATTTATGCTTTCATAGAGACCATGAATGGTTAAGAAACAAGTTCTTCCAAAATTAGAAGGAAATCAGAACATGCGATAAATAATCTGAGTTCGGTTAGGTTACGACCCCATAACCTTTGAGGATAAAAGCACGGATTAATAATGAAATCTCGACACAGCTATTGCCTCTCTAAGTGTAACATCCCAGATTTTTACTTTTTGGGATTCCAAAAAGCCTTGAATTTTTTTCACTATAATTAGCTTGCATTGTCATTAACCGACCCTTAATACTCATGGTGAGACTATACGCGGGCGATACCAATAAAGAACAGCACAAATTTAATCAATCAACTATAGGAAGCCAACGAATCCGCCAGATCACTTAAACATTGAGCTTAACCTTAGGATTTGTTCACGTAAGGTCCAAATCTAGCCGACCTATCACTGACTAATCGAGACAACCGTAACTAAATAAAGATCTACCCAAAGCTGAGACAAGTAGGGGTTAGATCTAAATTAACAAACCAAATCAATCTAGTTACTCCTTTAGCCTAAAAACCAACCGTTTAGGGTTATTAAGACCAAATCGCCGTTTCCACTAATTATAAATAGTCCACACTACGAACGTAGTTAATCTAAACCCTAATAATTGCACATAAAAAATCTTGATACTTAATTCATTGCATAAATGCCCCGATTTTTCAAACAAGCTTTAAACCGCTCATCAGTGGGCCACTAGTTCCGAAACTATACAATAATGTCCGTCTCGCTGGGCTTGACGTCCATCGCAAGTGGAGAATCAAGATAGTACTCAGAACTGCGCAACTTGGGCCAGAGGCCGATTGCTTGAAATGAGCAAATACCCTAGGATGAAGCCTGAAACTTAAGTGAAATAGATTTTCCGCTCTTTCCTGAAGTTGTGGATTTTCGACCGTTAGATCGCAATCAAACAAAGGTATGAGTCAAGGATAATTTCCTGCTCATATCCGTATACTCACGGCCCCGATCGATCACCGACGACCGTATCCATCGTAAGTGGGGCCCCCACAGTTGATCGAAGAGTCCGATTGTCGTCCGATTCTGACAAATTATAGATCCTATAGTGGGACACCTTTCTCTTAAAGTGGATGAGTCAGTGGACTCCCAAAAAGACCCTATAAGTGGGAAACAACCTCTATTAGGGTTAATATAATGGATAAAGGGCCAATATGGTCATTTGTACCACTTCTGGCACTATATAAGGGCCTTATTTGGGCACTCCCTTCTCCCATACGAATTTCATACCCTAGCTTGGGTGAGGGAAAATAGAAAGAGGATAAAAACAGAGAGAAATAGAGGAAGCTTGGAGGAGTAAGGGTTTGTGCACATTCACTCTCTCATCTCTCTATAGCCACATTGCCACTCTCATATCCTTTATAGAATTCTCTCAGTGGCGATTGGAGGTAAGAAATAGAATTTACTCTCTAATATAATCTTTTGGGTTAGGTTTTCTAGTCCTTACAATGGTTTGTGTGATTGTTTAGGGTTTGGTGGATTTTCTCTAAACCCTAATCCTATAAGCGCTTTGAGTTTGACAAATCATTGCAAAGGTATAGACCATTATTTCTAGGTTTTCATTTATCGACTCTTGAGGGTCTCAGTTAATGATGTCTCATGTTGAATGAGTTGTAATAGCTAGCATGTTCATTTTCATGTTTGATTGTATTATATGTTATTGGTTGAATATGGATGCTCATATGTTCGATGAAATGTCTAAGTAGTAGAACGTGTTGATTTGTCAATGTTCACATGCTTGATTTATTGCCTAAGTGATTGTATTACTTTATGCATTCCCACATGTTTGATTTAATGCTTTAATGAATGTAATACCCTAGCTACGAAATTGTTAGTAGGTACAAAGTCTTGTAAATATTTTTACCTACGAAAAGGTTGGTAGGTAAAAAGTGTTTTAATTTTTTTGGCTACGAAAATATTCGTAGATAAAAAGTCATGAAAATATTTTTAACTACGAAATTGTTGGTAGGTAAAAAGTATTTTAAATATTTTTACACACAAAAGTATGCGTAGGTGAAAAGTTTTATCAGTATTTTTACCAACGAAAATTAGTGTTGGTAAAATGTTTTGCCTATGAAATATTTCGTCGGCAAAAGTCTTACCTTTGCCAACGAAATTTTTTTTTCGTAGGTGAAAAGATTTCCCCTCGGTCTATTAGCAAGGAATTTGCCAACGAAAATTTTCGCGGGCAAAACTTTTTGCTTACGAAAATCATACTTTTGCCTACGAAAATTTTCGTTGGTAAAAGTGGCTTTTCTTGTAGTGCCTATGGATGCTCATGTGTTCGATGAAATGCCTAAGTGGTTGCGTAGTGAAATTTACGTTATAATTGTTGAGATAAAGTTTAGTCCATAGAAACACATAAGATTGCTAAGATGTTGAGTCAGTCGGTAAATCACCAAAATCAAGGGGTAGCCCAAGTTAAGGCGGCCACCCTAGGCTTATTCGATCGACCCAGGTTGAACACGGATGACCAACAGTAGCTGGACTACACGGGCTACTTACACCCAATGCTGGTTGTGTTGCGGTTTTTCCAAGTTAATCAAATCAGTCCACTAGCCGACTGATTATGTATGTTCATAATGTATGACACGACTAAATGGAATTAGAATACCCCGTTCCTAATGGATGTGTCCATTCATAACCGTTAATGCGATATGATCCCACTAAGACTCATGAGCCGGGCATGGTGGTATGGGACACCGTATTCGAGTTGTCGGCCTATGCTGGGGTGACGAGACTCTCGAAGTGACCAGTGAACAACCAAGACTCATGAGCCGGGCATGGTGGTATGGGACATTGTGTCTAAGCTGTCGGCCTATGCTGGGGTGACGAGCCTCCCATAGTGACCAGTGAGCACTAATGGAGGTGATAGATCATTATTCGAACGACCCCCATCAAATTACCTGGCCGATGGTTCCGTGCCAGAGTACCGTTCGAACGACTCGGGCGTGAATGGAATTGGGTGACGAGTCCTTTCCTTTATGTGTTTTTGGTTATATGTGACAAGCCCGCACCTCGGAACTGAGTGATCATACTCGGTTTGGGTGACGACCCATACCGAGTTGATCCTCATACATTTAGGTATTATACCGTACCTTTAGAATTATCGATTTGTAAGATAAACGGGTGATACGTAAATTTGGATAAAGGGACACTGGTAAGGAGTCGCTACGTGCGGCAACGAGCCACGTGATCCGGATAATGACTCGTGATATAACGTCGGAATCTTAGCTTCTCCAATATCCTAGATGAATGAAACTTAATAATTACTCAGCTAACATGATCATTCATCGCATCGCATTAGTTTAGAATGTGGCGAAACAGGCGTTGAAGTCGCATGTTGAGGAAGTGTTGTCATTTACGAACCAGGTGGTCGGAGTCGCGTGTGAGGGAGTGTTGTTTGGAAAGGGCATGCATCATGTCATATCTTCATATCCACATTTAATAAGAGTATTTAGGAATTGTTTAATTTCTTATTTATTATTAACTGCACTGATTGTGTCTATAGCATGTGTAACTTAGAACTAATGGAACCACTGAGTTGGCTATTCACTCCCACTTGGGACGGTGTTTTAAAACACCAACCAGACATATTATTGATGCAAGTTCTATCGAGGCCTCCGGCAGGTAGGCTTAGATCGGTTTGCGCCACCACCGTTATGTTCTGAAAGATTTGGAATAAACTGAAAACTTTACACTTTAACCATCTTGGGTATGTATATTGTGGCTTGTATAATCTTCATTAGGGCGGACACCACTTTTCAATTGTACTTTTACTGTTTGCCCTATATTTATTAATTTTTGTTATCTCTACCTCGCTTTGGTTCTTCTAAGTTGAATTGCGCAACTCTGATTATTCGTGTGCGGACTTAATGTAAATTAGAATGAAGACATATGTGTATTTTATTAAGTTAACACCTGAAAACTTGGGATCGGAGTCTATGTACTAGGGTGTCGATTTTCGGGGCGTTACACTAAGTTTATATAAATGATACCCAACGAAGAGTTTTAGAGCCTCACCAACACATACATAATTTATCCACGTAGCACAATGTTGTCTATCTTACTTTTAGTCTTAGTTCCTTCACTTATGTCCAGCCTTGTTACAACAAGTTCAGAGTTTAGTATAGCTTAGTCTGCTATTATCCAGCGTCATCGCTCATGTAGTACGCCTTAGGAGAAGATTACGTATACACACAATCTCACTACAAAGTGCAACACTATCTATCTTAATTTTAGCCTTAATTTCTCCACTTATGTCTAACCCTTCTATAGCAAGTCGAGTTTAGTATAACTTAGTTTGCTATCATTCAACGCCATTGCTCTAGTACGCCTTAGGAGTGGATTAAACATCCACGACCTCCGTTGTTGGATCCTTGATTAACCAAGTCCGAGTTTATACTTGGAGAATCACACCAGTCACGTCCCACAAACTGTACACCATGATTGTCCTGTCCACAAAGACAATCAAAAGTAAATTTCTTTATTTTCATTGCTTATTTTACTTTCATCTCATTAATTATATTGATCTTATTTACAAATTAATAAGATCGACGATCTAGTCTTTCTTTTTTAATTTTATTCATCCATTATTTTATTACTGAGAAACCTAAGAACCACGACCATCGTTGGTATAAAAGTCTTTAGCTAAAGGAAAAAGATCTCTGTAAAAGACTAACCTTTTCCTTTCCAATTGCATAACATTAGGCTGAATAGGCAAATTAACCTTCATAAGCTTGATTTTACAGCTAATTTGAGGTCATAGGTGTGCAATCTAACTTGAGTCGAATATGACACCGGCATGCCTCGCACTATATTAACTGCGTACCATCCTTTAACAAGTGTGGCCTCCTGTGTAATTGAATAGCGAGGCTGACGCATTCATCAGGTGGGCCCAGATGACCATATTTTTCTCACCTTGCACTTTTAGTATATAGGTATGGCCACCTGATGAGTGGGCCATTCTGATTTTATGGCCACGATAGACTCACAATACACCATAATAGATGAGCTGCCTGGATCTTCCCACACGTGCTTTGCTGGCACGTGTGACACGAAGCCCTTCCTTCCATGTCACTCGCGTACACTTCATCATCCTCAGACGGACTCGTGCAATGGACGATCGGTTCCCATCATTTCCAGCAATGTGGGACCCTCCCGCACCTGATGGGTAATCCGGCCCACTGCCTTTTCTTAATAGATGACGCTCCATCATTTATCTTCGTAGTAACGCCAATTTGGCACTCGTGACTTTCAGACCAGGGCCCACCCAACATTTGTGGGGCCTTCAAATCTACACCGTTAAAAGTTATAGTGTACGGAGCTAATGGGGATTGGCTAGAGATGTTCACCCCAAGGATGTCATTGGACAGGGCCTGGGCTGGGTCAGAATCAACCCAAGATAGACAAAATAAAGTACCCGAGCCGGAGCCCTACAAAATCTGGACCTTAGGGTTTAAGGGTGCAACCCGGTTGGGTTGGTTTGAGGTCAACTTAAGCCCGACCTGACCTCCGGTGGACCCACTCCACCCCGAATTCCAAACCAATATGCCTAGCTTGAACCCATTTCAAATTTCTCCATAGGCAGTTATAAACTGACCCAACTCGACCCAACCTGACCCAAAAACATGTGATGATTCCCAACCCAACTTGATTTAAAACCGGGTTAGAGTTTTCCAGCTCTAACCCAATCCAAGGACCCTAACAACCTGACCCAACTCAAGCCCAACTCAAATTGGGGTTGGGTCAGTCGGGTTGGAATAACCCGAGTGGGTTGGGTTGGTTATCAGGTCAACCCAACCGCAACTCAACAAGATTCAACCTGATGCCCAACCCAAGCCCTGAAAAGCCAATTGCCCAGGGCCTGAACAGTCACGACTGGCCCAACCCAAATTTTGGGTTGGGTTAAGATCATGTCTCAAGCTGAGACCAAGCTGAGTTGGGCTTAGGTTGAGGCCGTGGGCAACCAGACCCAACCGAACCACGACCTTACATTTAAACACATGTTGTCCACATATTCGAGACTAGTATACTTGGACCTGGACCACTTCAATCCAACCAGACGGACCAATGAGCTTGATCTGAGCCTATGGCCCAATCACTAATCATGGCTATACTCGATCTGGCATTGCTAGGATGTGAGCCGACCCACGAGTTTCAAACCAACCGTCGTGAAAGTAGTTGGGTCCGGACTGTAGGACCAGGGCTGGAACAGCCCAGAGATTAGAAAGGTGGCTCATCGATTGGACGGTTTATATTTAGCCTGAGAGATTGTATTTCCTGATCTAAGAGGTGAATATTAATACAGGTGCCCATCTAGAACAACACCCACCAGATGATAGTCTGGGGTGTCCATGCAGCCACGTGGGCCCATCTTCGATGGGCCAAGATCGACTTTCGTGTTTGGCTCGATTCGTTCGTGTCCTCTTATATCTGTGATCAACCAAAGACATTTTACAAAGAAAACCTTTATATATAATTCCAGTTTAACCTATACATCTATAACTGAGATAGACGGGGGCCACATGCCTTATGTTCGGATGATCTGAGCCATCCTCCTGGTTTCAAAGATCTGTGGGCCCTACCATGATGTATCTGTTTTATCCACTCCGTCCATCCATTTTTCTAGCTCATTTTATGGCATAAACCCAAAAATGAGGCAGAACCAAAACTCCAGTGGACCACGCCACAGGAAACAGTGGGGCTTAAATACATACCTTTGAAAACTTCGTGGGGACTACAGAAGTTTTGGATCAAGCTGATATTTGTGAGTTTCCCTTCATCCACGTGACTTTATGAACAGGTTGGATGGCAAATAAACATTGCAGTGGGCCTCAAAAAGTTTTCAACGGTAAGCGATCAAACCCCACTGTTTCCAGCGACGTGGTCCACTCGATCTTTGGATCTGCCTCATTTTTTGGGTTAATGATCTAAAATGAGCTAGCAAAATAGATGAAATGAGTGGATAAAACACATACATCATGTGGGACCCATAGAGCTTTGACACCAGCTAGCTGGCTGGTGTTGGTGTCATCAGCCAAACCACATCCCACTTTTAATGGCAGTTCTCACAAGATGATGGATGTCTGTAATGCAGCATGTGGGCCCCACCCATCCCCCGACGGAGCCATGTTACATCCTGGCACTATATCAAAAGTCAAAGTCAAAGAACGACTTTTCCACACTTTGATTAAGGAATGTGGGCCCACCTACCCCAATGTGGGTCCCAGTCATCTGACGTGAATTTCTCATACACAGCTTCAGCTATGACTAAGACAAAACGACTAGGACTTTTCCCATGGGTTAGGTGACAAGATTGATGGGGCCCACCGTAACGTGTGCATGACATCTCTCCACATCTACGTGAGCTCATGCTTAGAACGTGAGTCCAGAAGTTAGGCCGTTCCAAAACTCAAGTGGGCCACACCACTGGCGACGCCCATCATAGAAACCTTCGCAAGGCCCACCATGACATCCGATCGGTTTACACGGCTAGGATGAAAGGAAAAAACCGAAGAGGGAGAACTTTCATGGCCTTGAGAAGGTTTCATTAATGGCAGTGGTCATTATCCCAGCTCTTCCCTGTGGTGTGGCCAACATCCGTTAGGTGGACCACACCTTCTAGATAGATGTACAATGAAGCATACAGCTGGAGATCAGATCCATGTTTGCTTCTTGTTTCTCCACCAATTATTCTAAAGCACGTTGTTTTTTTTTTTTTTTTTTCACACACACGCACCCGCCACACACCACGCACGCCGTAGTGGGATTTCACTACCTATGGGCTATGGGTTCCGAAGCTAAGACCTCGTGTTGAAACTCCTCAGAGTCTACCACTCGGGCAAGGACTGGGTTTTGAACCCATGATTTACAGGGTTTTATACATAAAATTTCAATAACATTTTAAGCTAGGGCCCAAAAGTGGTGCGATTCCTATGCTTAAGTGGACCACATAATGGGCATTAAGCATATATGGTTGATTTTATTTTATTTTTTCTATTTTCCCTTCAGGGTGTCATTGTCACCATTGCTTCTTGTGGTGTGGTCGACTTGAGCCTTGGATCTGCCTCAATTTTGAGCTTGGATACTACAATGATATGGAAAAATCAATGGATGGTATGGATAAAACTCATACATCATGGTGGACCCTCAGAGGCCCTATCTTTTTCCAGCTAGGGGTATCTAATCTGTGTCCGGATTTAAAGGAGGAGAATGATTCAATGCTCTTGAGTCTGCTTTTATTTAGTTAGTGATAGACAGGCTATGTTTCAACACTAAGATTAATGATTCAAGTATTAATGTAATATGAGTATATTTTTAAAAAAAGTTGTTATGCCCCTATTTATGGTTAGAACATTTAAAGATAGAAGGCAAATTTGAATGATTTATACTTAAGGCTGTCTCTGTGTTACAACAAAATGGCTTTGATCTGTCAAGAAAAAAATTTCATCCAGAGGGACAGTCAGGATCATTGTATATATATAAAGAAGTCAACAACTCATCTAAATATTTGGTGGAGCACATTATGGATTGATCACTGAGGATCAATTTTATTAAGTATTCTTAATCATCCCATTCATGGATTCGAAAATGAATGGATATAAAAATCAAGGCCAACTTTTAGTTGGGCTAGATCATCCATCTTGTGTGATCATAGGATTTCTTTTGATGGTATCCCACGAAATGCTGAGTGGACCTAATGGACAACTTGGATCAATTGATTAAGTGCACTATAACTTTAAATAATCCAAAGTATTGGATCATTTCTGAACATCACCTTGAACTGGAATCACTGGTTGTGTTTGGCAGTATATGTTTACACATGATTTAGCATGGGTAAATCAAACAGTCTAGAAGACGCACATAGCATCTGTGGTACATGTGGTGTTGATGAACTAAAAAATAGAAGGAGATAGAGACATACATATGAGAGAGCATTAAATGCTATCAAAAGCATTTTTCTACGAAGCAAAATTTACATTAAATTAAATCTCTCCAAGCATTAAATGTAAAAAAAATATTATCAACGTATATTTGTGGCCAGCATTAAATGTTAGTTTGTCAAAAGTAACTCTTTTGAATGCTAAAGCCAAAATGATATGAGAACTCCAACCGATGCACAATTTGAATAAGCGATGATATCTATTTTGTACATTTGGCCATACACAATAGATTATACTTAAAAAGAGAATCAATGAGATTTGTAAAATTGATCATTCATATTTCTCACAATACGAAAACTTATGTACGGTCATTGCCTCTTAAAAGTATATAAAGCAGCATACGATAAAGAGCTCGTAGCCCACCCCAAATACAATTAATCTACATACAATGCATCATTGCTTTATCTTAGCTCCTACTTCCTTCATTTTAGTCCAATTACGTTGTAGAATGTCCTGAGTTTAAGTTAGATCACCATTGTTCAACATCATTATTGTAGTATGCTTAGTATTAATATAAATATTCGTGACCTAACATTGTTGGATCTTTAATCAACCGAGTTCTTATATGAAAGATCACACACCTTGGTTACATCTGGTTGACCAATTCACCTTGATCATTTGTTTATACAGACAATCATACGTATATATCTTCTGTTTATTTCTCTATTTAATTTTACTAAACTTTACATTTAAATTAATAAAATTGGCATCTTTTAGCCTTTAGTTTTTAATTTATCCATATTTATTCAATTGAGAAATACAAAGCCTGTTATCATTGGTGAAAGAAAAGTCCTTAATGCAAAGCAAAAAGAATCAACTCGAAAAGACTAACTCTTATCTTTGTAAAATCACTTGATCGCCGTCGATGGTTGAAAGGGCAACTAATTATATGAGTTCAGTCTTAATGGGCCTATCTCACCGTGTGGGCATCAATGTTCAATCAAACTTAAGTTTAGTATTATTATGACACACCGGTACTATACTAACTGCACACGTAAACCAAATACAAGCTCTTATTAACATATGTGACCTCATGTTTGATTGAATTGCGCAATGGTATATAATTGAAATTTATTCGAATCTGATTATTTGGTAATTGGAGATACCAAATTATATAGGAGAACTTAGACAGAGAGATGACTGTGCCAAGGAAATGGATTGTATTCACATTCATGTTAAATGAAATCACATCAACTACACTTCTCCATGCACCAACACCAATTCACACATATGCTGACAAAAGAACCCTGAATGTAATGGTAGGACTCAGCCAATCAAATAATGGCCTGAATTTTGGGCCAGTCATGTTCTGATGGCTCAGATCTCACACAGGTGGCAATGACTTATTCAGTCTCTCCTCACAATAATCCCGACACCATCTTGAAAGTACAACCACTAAAAACTATGCCTATGGCCCACCCGATCAGTGGCCTTGATACCGATCCTTGATAAAAATACGATTAAAGATAGACATTCAATGATTTTTCCCTTTTCCTTTTAAGAGAGTGATGGATATTTGGACCCGATTACTATCTCAGCCTGCCACCTCAAGATGGAGAGTTGGTACTCTACCATATTCGGGTTCTCTGGTCCCCTTATCATCTCTTGTACCATACTCTCTCAGCATACTGCTGACAGTGACACTACCCCGCCGGGACCTGGCTAGAGACCGACGGTCTGGCAAGCTCTGTGGGGCCCACCGTGATGTATATGTTGTATCTATGCCGTCCATCTATTTGGAAATATCATTTTAGCGCATTATTCCAAAAAGGAGGCAGATTTAAGCTTCAAGTGGACTACATCAGAGGAAGCAGTGGGGATTGAAAGCCTACCGTTGAGAATTTCTTGGGGGCTAGAGAAGTTTTGGATCAAGCTAATATTTATTTTTTTACCTTCATACAGGCATATGTGACCTAATGAATAGGTTGGATGGTAAATAAGCATCACGGTGGGCTCTAAGAAGTTTTCAACAGTAGGAGTTCAATCTCCACTGCTTCCTGTTGTGTGGTCCACTCGAGTCTTCGATCTACCTCCTTTTTGGGATCATGATCTAAAATAATCTGTCAAAACAGATGGACGGCGTGGATAAAACATATGCATCCCGTCCCTCTCAAGCTAGCTCGTGGTGCGTGTAGTACCCAATCCACGCCCAACGACCATGCGTATGGCAACACGCATCTAGGTGTGTCCACTAAACAGGTAGAAGCTGTGCGGTCACGATGGATGGGATGCGGGCGAGGCCAAGAAACACACTAGTTGGACAATCCCAGCCGTTTGATTGGTGTCCGTCAGATTAGTAGCTATATAGGCAAATGTGCTGCTGGAGGATTCAACGGCAACCACCCATTTTTGGTCTATTCCCCATCTCTAATCAGGGACGGCGATTTCATGCGCAGGAAGTTCATGCGCTGGGATGCTAAGTGGGGTCCACCGTGATGTTTGTGGTAAATCCATACCGTCCATTCATTTTCCAAGATCATTTTAGTACATTCTACTAGAAATTACGTGGATTCAAAACTCAAATGGGCTGCACGAGAGGAAACAGTTGTGATTCAGTCACCACTGTTGAAACATTTTTAAGGCCACAAAAGTTTCTTATCATGGTAATGTTTTCGTATTTTCACTTCATCCCAGTGGAAATGACCTTATAAACCGTTTGGATGACATAAAAAGAATCAAGGTAGAGCCCAGAAAGATTTCAACGGTAGAAAACTATTTCCCCAGTTTTTCCTCTCGTATGCCCACTTGAGTTTTGAATCTACATCATTTTCAGTCGAATGTCATCAAATGATCTCGGAAAATGGATGAATTTATCACAAACATAGCGGTGGACTCAACTTAACATCCCAGCGCGGGAACTTCCTGAGAAAGGCTTTGCAGGAAATCCGCGTCCCCCTGATCAGTCGCCCACAGGCCACAGCTCCTAACGTTCTGTCCTTATCTGGACAGGCTGGACGCGGGTTTCCTGCCAAAGCCTTTCGCATGAAGGGACGCGGGTTGACAAGGATTTTAGATAGGGCCCACTGTGATGTTTGTTAGAAATACACACTGCTCATCGGTTTTTCAAGTTCATTTTAGGAAATGCTACAAAAAAATGAGGAGGATAAAAAACTCAAGTAGGCCACACGAGAGGAAACAGTGGAGATTTAGTGACCACTGTTGAAACATTTATATGGCTGCAAAAGTTTTGCATCAGTTTAATTTTTTGGCTTTTTCACTTAGTCTCGATGAAATTGACCTTATAAACGGTTTGGATGGAATATAAACATCAAAGTGGATCCTAGGAAGGTTTCAATGGTAGGAATTCCTTTCCCTGCTGTTTCATCTAGTATGGCTCACTTGAGTTTTGGATCCTAATAATTTTCAGTCTCATCTTCTAAAATGAGCTCAAAAAATGAATGGACGAGTTGGATTTCTAACAAACATCACAGTGGGCCCCATCCAAAATCCTTGCGCAGCAACTTCATGCGAAAGGCTTTCGCAGGAAATCCGCGTCCCGCATGAAGTGGCTTAGGTGGGATGCTAGGTGGGGCCCACCGTAATGTTTGGGTGAAATCCACCCGTCCATCTGTTTTACAAGATCATTTTAGGAATGAGATAAAAAATGAGACGGAACTACAACTGAAGTGAACCATATGAGAGGGAAAACTTAAGAGAGAGTTTTCTGCCATTGAAATCTTCATGGACTCCACCTTTATGTTTATATGCCATTCAAACCGTTTATAAGGTCAGTCCTAATGTGAAATAAAAAATGAAAATTTAACTGGATACTAAGTTTTTGTGGCCACATGAATGTTTCAACGGTGGTCACTGAATCCCCACCGTTTTCTCTCGTGTGCCATACTCGAGTTTTGAATGCCCCATTTTTTTTAATTGAATGTTATATGATCTCCTGAAATAGATGAACAGTATAGATTTCTCACAAACATAACGGTAGGTACTACCTACGATCTAACTTCCCATTAGAGGCATTAACAGGAAACCGCCTCTGGACTGACGCGGATTGAATACCGACACTGCTGGACGGTGCTCTGTGGGCCCTCTATAATGTATGATTTTTATCTGCTTCATCCATTCCTTTTTTTAAAGATCTTTTAGGGCAGGAGCCCAAAAATAAAACAGATCCAAATCTTAGTATACCATGCCATAGGAAAAAGTGGAGATTGATCGACCACCGTTGAAAACTTGTTGGGGTTACAAAAGTTTTTTTAATCAATCTGATATTTGTATTTTCCCTTTCCTTTCATCCAGGTCCCTGTTACTTAATCAACACGTTGGATGAAAATTAAACATTACAGTGGGCCGTAAAAAGTTTTTAACGGTAGGCTTTAAATCACTAATGTTTTCATGTGGTGTGGTCCACCTTAAATTTGCACTTATTTTTTGGGCTCAGGCCCTAAAATAATGATAAAAAATGGATGGACGGCTGGATAAAACACACGCAAAATAGTGGGTCCCACAGAGCACCGCCACTTGCAGTGTCAGTAGGCACAGTCGGCGTCCTGAGCTGACAGGCCATTCACATTTGAAATGAGAGTAACTTTTATACTCTGCTAAAGTAGATGGATGATACACAGGGACTTAGAAATTACTTAGATATTAGATACGTGGCATATAGTTAATTCAAATTACACCCTCGAAATAATTGTTAACAGTTTAGATGTAGCATGAATAAAAAAATTAAGCTTATTTGACTTATGATTATCAGTTTGGTGGAAGTTAGAAATGAAGAAAATCCTACCGTCTTATTTCAACAAACACATGTAGATGAATCAGACGGTAGGATTCTTCAACCACTGATTTTTAGACTGTAACTTAGAAATACTGGGTCCCACAATTTAGTCAGGTTAATTTGAGTTATATGCGCAACATGTACCATTTCTAAGTTCCCGAGTATCAAGCGTCACAATCAGACAGAGTATTAAATAACTCTCCATTTCAAATATTCTGTCTTTCGCATCAAAAGGTCTCACGATGTTTGCTAATTCCACACGCAGGCACACTAGTCATACACGTGCGTTAAATCTGATCTGTCCATCAGGTGGATTCACTGTTTATATCTTCCGGCCTAAAATATACGTCATTTCAAACCTCAGGTGAGCCACAGAAATGTCAAAACAAATAGACGGATGGATTGGAAGTTTTTAACTGTCAAGTTACTTTACATATTGTGGACCACTCAATGAGTATAACTGTCTGATTTTAAGGTATAAAATACAAACGTCACTCTAAACCAGATTGGAAAGCTCAGATCTTATACACATGTTCCATATTCGCACGTACGACTGCGCGTGGATGGGCAAGGCTACACTCGCGTGTGGAATAATAAAATCTCAGGGCTGTAATGAATTCACGAGTGATATTTTGGGAAGCGGATTAGCTGGTGTACCACACATCAGCTATGTAGCTGGTGTAGATACGTGTCGTGCAAAGACGAGCACTGACGCTCCTCGAGCTCTGAGTTGTACGAACGGTTCAAAGGAGATCAAAGTTACATGGCCCCACAGCGATGTATTTATTATATCTACACCGTTCATCGATTTTTAGAGATCATTTTAGATTATTATCCAAAAAATGAATTATATCCAAATATCATCTGTACCACACTACAAATAGCAGCGGAGGTAACGGTTTTCACAGTTAAAAAATTCGTAGGGCCCACCATAACGTTTATTTTCCATCCAATCTGTTCATAAGGTTAAAAAGACCTGAACGAAGAGGATAAACAAAATTTCATATTGATCCAAAACTTTTGTGACCCAAAAAGAATTTCAATGGTAGACGTTCAATCTCTGACTGCTTTTTTCAGTGTGGTCCACTTGATAGTTAGATCTGTCTTATTTTTATTCTAAATCCTTAAAACTAGCTCTCCAAATGGATGAACGGTTTAGATATAACACATACATCATGATCAGACCCACATAACTTGCTGACGTAAATACAGCAGCTATATAGCTGTGTGAGTACACCAGCCAATCCGCTTCCGATATTTTGTTGGGAACGGATTGGCTACTCCCCTGACACCAGCCAATGGCTGGTGGTCGGTGCTATGTGGGCCACGCTATGATGTATGTGTTTTATCCATGCCATCCATCTGTTTTTACAGATCATTTTACAATGTAAGTCCAAAAAATGAGATATATCTAAATTTCAAGTGGACCACATTACAGGAAACAGTATTGAATGAGGGACGACCATTAAAAACATTTTGGGGGCTATAAAAGTTTTAGAACAAGCTGATATTTGTTTTTTCTCTTCATCTAAGCCTGTATGACCTAATCAACGGATTGGATGTCAAATAAACAGTATAGTGGGCCATAGGAGGATTTTAATGGTTGATATCCAGTCACTATTGTTTTCATGTGGTGTGGTCCAGCTGAGATTTGTATCCCTCTCATTTTTTGGCTCTAACAATAAAATGATCTTTAAAAGTGGATGAACGGAATAGATGAAACACATACATCATGGTGGGGCCCACAGAGCACCGAACACCAGCTACGGAGCTAGTGTCCGGGGAGTAGCCAATCCGCGTCCTATTTTGTTAGCTTGAAAGACGTACGAAGGCATAAAGATGGGGAAACGGATTGACTACTCCCCTGACACCAGCCAATGGCTGGTGGTCGATGCTCTGTGGGGCCCATCATGATGTATGTGTTTCATCCATGCCGTCTATCTATTTTTACAGATCATTTTAAGCTATGATACCAAAAATGAGATATATCCCAATCTCATTTGGACTACATTACAGGAAACAGTATTTAATGAGCATTGACAATTAAAAACATTTCGGGGGCATAAAAGTTTTGGATCAAGATGTTTTTGTTTTTTTCCTTCATCTGGGCCTGTATGACCTAATCAACAATTGGATGTCAAATAAACAGTACAAAGGACCTTAGGAGGATATTAATGGTGGATATCCAATCACTATTGTTTTCATGTGGTGTGGTCCACCTGAGGTTTAAATATCTCTCATTTTTGGGATCAAGCCCTAAAATGATCTTTAAAAATGGATGAACACAATGGATGAAACACATACATCATGGTGGGGCCCACATATCACCGACCACCAGCCCCGGGGCTGGTGTCAGGGGAGTAGCCAATCCGTTTCCCATAAAGATAGGATGCTGTAATGCAAATGTCACTGTGGCCCACCAAAAGTAATAAAAAAGCCTCAAATCGATGCGATCTGGCAAAGATAGAGATGGCCCGCTATAAAGAAAAGTCTAAAAAGGATTTGAAAAAAAGGACTTTCCACTTTCTTGTGATGGCTCTGTCATGGGTTCTATTTAAAGGTCTCTTTGTATATTAGTGGAAGCAAATCATGAAAAGCACATTTACAAACCTACATTATTCAAAAGAAAATGATGCTTAGTCACTTAATTGTTAAAATTAGTGCTATTGATGGTGTATATATTTATTTATTGAATTATATTGAAATTTTTAGAAAATTGAATTTACATGTGTGGATGTGAGCATTTTAAGATACAAAAATAAATATGTAGTCAATATTCTTCAATTAAGGGTTTGGCCTCCTGCTTTCACGGCATAGGCCATTATACCGGTACGTACAATAGGGGTGATGCACATTAAGATGCATGTCAATGTGAGATGAACATTCGCTTTAATTTTTTAGATGATGAATGAGATCTCATATGGATTGAGAAAACGGATTCTATCCTAATAGGATTATGTAAAACTATGTATTGCGATGGAGATAGATTATTGGTTGATTGGATGGATCGCATGATGATAGTGTAGATAACAAATGTTTGATCATTCACGATGTATAAATTGATCCGCATGCTATTGAAGATGAATTGCCCATGAGTGACAAGTTGATTTCAATCTAATTCATGTGCGAGTGTGCTAGTCCCATAGGTAACTCTAGTGCTTAACTTATTCTACATTATATGGCGTTGCCGTGATGAGGTGATTATAAAACTACGTGTATAGGTTCAATTATGTTGAAAGTAAGTTGAAAAAGCGCCTTAATCATTATAGATAATCACATGATGTTGATGCATGAGAGACTTACCTAAGGTGTCAGATCGAATAGACGGTATAATTATATTGTGAATGATTTTTGAAAAATATCTATATTGCTATGTTAATAATTTTAATGGGTTTTGATTGGTTAAGTTTATAGAGAAAAAATTCTTTTGACCTTAAAAGTAAATAAGTTTGTGTAACGGTCAAAGCATGGAGAGTTGTACATGTGCATGTTGAGTCAAACATGTCCAATTAAGTGCGATTATATCAATAGTTAGGATAAGTAGTTGAAGATTGGGACTAGTCAATTCTAATTTACTTGCAAACTTGGTGCAATGGCATTTACGAGAAGGATTATAATCTCAAAGGTTTGACACTAAATTTGAGTAATTCACTACACTTTATCACTGCAATATAAAAAATACTAGAATTTATGTTTAATGTAAATTTCTTTAAAATGGAGACTTATAAATATACATATAAAATTTTAGTTTAAGATATTCTCTCTTTTTAAGCCCTATATATAGAGAAATTTCTTTCCTATTATCTACCCTAGTTCACCAACTCTAGAAATTCTATATTGTGTAGTGTTCTTTTATTTCTTAAGGTTGAGACTCCACATTTCTAGTAGGCTTTCTTTTATCTCTGTGTTCATCTTCATACATAGAAAAAGATGATCATAGACAATCATAGACATGAATTTAAGATAATTTCTTTTAAAATTGATATATTTTATATGCTTTCACTAAGAACAAGTTGCTTGGTAAGCACATGCATGGCATACAAGTAATTGAAATTAAAGTATCTTGTGGGCCCTCATGTAGATACGTTGAACATTGATTTGCCGACAACTGTCCATCAATCGAACCTTTTACAAAAAAACAAAAAAAAAAAGCAAGCAAGAATGAAAGGTTAGGACTACTCAATCTAACTTTAGGAATTAAGGGAAGTGGGTTCTACAGTTTAGCCTAATTAATTTGATTTAATTTATGCAATGTGTATTTCTCCCCGGCTCTAATTATGTGTGTTGTGGGATGATATATAGATTTCTTAAAAAACTTGTTTATATGATTTTTATAGAAAGTAATTTCGTTGCTACATTTTAATCTCTTAATGGGCAAATGAAACTTAGAACTATACTTCTCTAAGTGTTGCTCCATTTAAAAATTGGTAATGATTCTTCGATTATACACATAGCATATTTGTACAAATTATCTAAACTGTTCAAATTGCTAACCCAACTATGGATGGAGCATAGCCAAAAAGTAACATGAAAAGATAATATTAATTGTTTGAATTTTCCAATCAACTTTGGACAACACACTATTTTACTTTTAACCATCCATTTGACAGCCATTAGTTGGATGGTTAGCATTAATTTATTAAAAGATATGCTCCACCATCTATTGGACCTATAATCGGGATGATTGGACAGCTGCAATCGGTGCGGCTTTTGAAGAAGTCTAGTTGCAATTATTATTGAAATGGTGCCAAAACAATCCACGGGTCTAGACATTAAACTTAAAAGATAGCACTTATCCTACTTTCCGAAACCTAGGCAGGTAGTTCATGGTCCCTAGATATTCCAAATAAAACCAGCTTTATCTCTCTCACATGGCATTATTACATATACCAATATTGAGAGAGAGAGAGAGAGAGAGAGAGAAAGAGAGAGATCACGGGCTATTTTCTTTGATGGTGCACGTGTAAAAAAGTAAATCCGAATGTATACGTCTACAAGACTACAAGAAATGACACTTTTGTCGTTGGTCTTGGAACCAACTGAAGTCTTTGTCAATCGTTAGTTTGAATTAGAAGCATTGTAAGAATATAAAACAATGGGAATTAAGATAATGGAAAAAGGTTAAGTAAATGGGCACCTTTAGAATAGGGTTAGAGCTAAACATACATTTAGGGTCTGTTTGGATGCCCCTGAATAAGTTACTTTTTCTACTTACAGTAGTAAATAGGTAATTTATTTTAGATAAGTAAGTTTGGTTTATGACTAGTTATAAGTGACTTTTTTTACTTAATAACTATTTAATCACTTTAGTTAATTTTTTTTAGCTTTACTACTTTTCAGAAGTTGATGAAGAGACGCATCTGAAAGGGATGAAAGAGAGGAGAAGCCAATAAGTGATAAATATGTTGTTTACCAAATGTACTTACCTGCTTAATAAGTAAAATTTATTAAAGTTACTTGAGACATTAATAACTTATTTTAAGCAACTTGAGATCCAAACACCCCCTTGGCAACTTGTATGGAGTGTGATTGAGTTCTTGTGGGGTACATCGTAGATGGTCATGTTAGAAAATATATATGAGGTAGGTGGAATACTATGTTTGAATAACTAATCATGTCATTCTTAAGATAGTAAATACTCCCACACCAGTTAAATCCATAACATGGATATGTATACATAAAGCTGTACACGAGTGGAGCTATCTTAGGTAATACGCTCGACTCAACTCGCCTCGGCTAAAAATTTGATTCGAATCGAGTTGAGATGGTTTTTGGAACTTGAACAAATTTTGAGCCTAGTTCGAGCTTGCTCGAGCTCAACCCGACTCTGATCGAATCTCAACTCGAATCGACTCGGATCAAATCGGATCGGTGACTCAGTTATTTTGATATTATCGTTGCTCGCCGGATGTTTGATGAAATGACTCAACGAAGTATTGTTTCGGGTGTATACATTCTCCGCAGGATCGGCTGGTGGTGAGGAAGGAATGAACACAAAACAAATCGCCTACAAAAAAAAACTTTGTAATATAAAACTACCATCATATCTTGATTTTAATGCTGTTCACCGAGTGTTTGATGAAATACTGTAAATTGCTATTATTGTTTTACATTATATGAGAAATTAAATATGCACTTAATGTGTTCGAGAAAATGTCGTACAGGCTCGAACACAGTTCGAACTGGCCCGAGCTTCTGATTGAACCGAGCGGAGCTGGCCGGTTAAGCTCAAGGATCGAGCCGAGCCGAGTTCAAGTTGAAGTTAACTACTGGCCAAGCAGAGTCGTGCCAAGCTCGACTCGTGTACACCTCTATTAATAGGTATAGTAGGCTAGTGAGATTTGGAGGCATGTTTTTGATGGGCCAGAGAGGTTAGGAGGCATGATTTACATCCATCAATTAACCACGCATTGGTACTTGATATGATGGGCTGGCATAACCAGCCCCATGAATCCATCGTATCTTTCCCCCACATGATGGACAAGTGGATCTCATGCATACATTAGGCCCACACATAATGTTGTGTTCGAGGCCTACCGTGATGTAGGGTCTACAACCACCCTTTTAAGTTCATTTCTTCCCAAAATCTGGTTGATTCAAACCATAGGTGGGTTAGCGAATAAGGTACTGTTGAGATGGGGACGCCCACTAGTTATAACTTTTCAGATCATGTGGGGCCTAATATGTTGAGATGCTCCAAACCAGGATGAATTGACCACTACTTTCAGGCATGATTTCACATGGTGTGGACCATTTGAGTTTTTGGATTGGCCTGATCTTTTGATGGGTACATGTTGTGCGAAGACGAGCGCCGACGCTCTTCAAGCTCCGAGTTGTACAAACGGTACAAAAGAGATCAAAGTTACATGGGCCCTACAATGATGTATTTTTTATCCATTTGGAGAGATCATTTTTTATCTTAATCCCAAAAATAAGTGATTTCCAATTCTCAAGTGGACCGCACCACAAATAACATTGGGACAATGATTCTCACCGTTAAAACGTTCAAAGGGCCTGCAGTAATGTTTACTGTCCATCCAATCTGTTCATAAGGTTACACAGATCTGGATGAAGAGAAAAAACAAATATCATATTGATCCAAAATTTCTGTGACCCCCATAAGGGTTTCAATAGCACGTTGAATCCCCCATTTCTTTTTACAGTGTGGTCCATTAGATTTTTGGATCCGTCTTATTTTCTAACTAAAGCCTTACGACAAGCTCACAAAGTGGACGGACGGTTTGGATATAAGTCATACCTCATGATACGACCGACATAATTTGGTGACGTCAACACATCAGCCACATCAGTAGTGTGTGGTACACAGCCAATCCGCTTCCCACTTTTGCCATCACAGCATCTACTCCGAGATCCAGTACATCCATTAGAAAAAGGCACCACCACTGTATAAATGCCCTAGCTTAAGAATTAGGTTGATCCACGTGGACCACAGTTTCCATGACAAATGTACAGCTCTAAAACACTCGGCTGAAGTTCTCTACCCCATCCATCTGTTTCCAATATTGAGGCCCACCTTCTGAACGGACCAGATTAATTTCAGGGACAACATGGTCTGACAAAGAGGTGGATAGATTTGATCCTGCACATATGTGCTAGGACGATGCTAGGTGATTTACGTGAGAAATCCACCCATAACAGAAACTCTAGATCCAACCTCCAGCTTGGAAGTTGTGTAGGAGATAGGTCGGCTAGTAGGTCAGAAGAACAACTAATCTCAACGAAAGGAGCTCGACCTATGGCCAGTAGGAGTAGGTTGGAAGAACTACATGCCTCAACAAAAGGATCCCAATCGCTTAACTAATTTATCTTAAGATATATGACTGAAAATGCTATAAATTTAAAACTCAAGTAAGCCATACGATAGGAAAACTGGGGAAATATTTTACTACGGGTCGTTTGGCACCGTGGATTAGAGGGGATTGGAAGGGGTTTCAAATCCCCTTGATTGTTTGGCAGCATAAAGTAACTGGGGATTGCCAATTCAGGGGGTTTCCAATCCCCTCTTTGAGAGGGTTTGTAATCCACCTTGAGAGCTTGATTACACCTAAAATCATTTCAATGATTGCAAGTGTAACATATATGTTACTGGACACTTATCATTCTATTAGGCATATGGCCCACTAATGATGATTAGCACCATCCAAATATTATCCGGCACCGTCCAAACATTGTCCATTTTAATCAACTATTAAAAATCGTTGGTTATCACTCAGACATGATTTTGTGCATATGGTCCATCCAAGACTTGGAATTTCATCATTTTTAGGCAAAACATATACTTCAGCAGGCTTATCACAACAATAGTGTCAAAAATTATATATCTCACTAATTAAGAATATTAAAATTGATTTAGTAATTAAATTCAAACCTCATAGATTAAAGTTGATCTACACCCTAGGGTGCCAAACACACTAGGAGGATTGCCAATCAAGAAGTTTCCAATCTTGAGGGTTCCGAATCCAGAGGGTTCCAAATCCACCCTCCCAAACAGGCCCTTGACGCAACATGCAAACAGTTTATAAGGTCATTTTCATTGGGATGAAGTTAAAACACGAAAACCTTTTTCCCATACGTTAACATAAAAATGTTTCAACGGTGGTCATTAAATTTGAGTTTTGGATCCACCACATCATGTCCTAAAATGAGCTCATACAACATTTGGAGGGAGTGGATTTCTCACAAACATCACGGTGGCCCCACCTAGCAGGCTTTGAAATTGGCATCCATGTGACATGACGTATGTATACGTGCATGACACGTGCAAGTAACAAACCTTCTAACAAGTAAGAAATTTTGGATTCAATGAGTACTTTTTCAAAAGTTTAGAAGTAGAAAAAAGCACAAATTTGAAAATTGCTTTACAGAAACTGATTAATTAGATATTCTAGAAACATTGAAGAGGAACGGTCTCGCTGTTATATTCTTTATGAGGGTGAGATGCATGGCTAGTCAAGGTAGGTAGCTTTCAATTTTTGAATTTCACATCCCTTTCTCTTATCTAATTCTCGTCCGTCTATCCGTGGACCCCATCATCACCTTTCTTCCTCTCAATCATTCCGAAAAATGTGGGGGCACGTAATCTCGTCATGTTTCATCATTAAATGATCATATTTCCACCAAACGTCTTCTTTATATGAGGCCCAGTCTTCACGCGTGCGTGAGATCTGGGCCGTTCATTTTACTGGGCCCAGATACAAATACCAATGGGCCCGATAAATCAGCGTAACAGTTTTAATTGCCTTCCAATACAATGCCACCGTCACCTGCCGACATTTACTAAGTACTATGAAGACAAAAAAAGTAGATGAAAATAGGGAAAAGACAAGTGATCTGGTCCGTCCATCTAAGTGTACCCCACCTTATAAGCCACGGCCGAAAGCGACACCGCATTTAAAAGAAATTAATTGTCAGTCCACCCAAGTGATGGCTATAAATTTTTGGACGTGGATTAGCTACTCGCAGGTTGAGTAGGGAGACTTGCTACTGAAGTGACGTCACCAAGTTCTGTGGGCCCCACCATAATGTATGTGTTATATCCACACCGTCCATCCATTTGGAGAGATCATTTTAGGACAAGAGACAAATAATTAGGCAGATCGAAAGCTGGAGTGGACCCCGCCATAGAAAACAGTGGAGACAGTGACGTCCACCATTGGAACCTTCCTAAGGTCCACCGTAATGTTTATTTGAGATCCAACCTGTTCGTAAGTTAAAACAGACATTAAATAAGGGAAAACGAAAATATCAGCTTGATCAAAAACTTTCGTGGCCCTTAGAAGTTTTTAATGGTCGCGTCACTCTCTCCGCAATTTTCTGTGGTGTGGTCCACTAGAGGTTTATATCGGACTCATTCTTTGGCTCATACTCTAAAATAATCTATCCAAATGGATGGACGGTGTGGATACAAAACATACATAATGGTGAGACCCACAAAACTAGGTGACGTCACTTCAGTAGCCAGGCTACTCAACCTGTCAGTAGCTAATCCGCGTCCTAAATTTTTTTTGGTCATTTCTATTCAGATTCAACGGTGAATGGCTGGCATTTCTAGGAAAGTATAATACTGGGAAACAGGAACAGCCTTGGGAGTGGGCCCGGCCCCACGATGTTGATCACGATCTGAACCGTTCATGTGGTGGACCAGTTGAGTTTTTGACGGAGTGAAACATAGCTTCGATTGGGCAAGCCTGCCTAACCATCTAATCATGGGACTTTTGCAACCGTTGATTTACAGGCTGCCACTAGGTGTCATGAATATTCAATCCATATATATATATATAATATATATATATATATATATATATATATATATATATATATAGGCCTATGAGTTGATAACCGTATGAACGGTTTAGGTTAGGTGGCCCAATTTTGGTGACTTTTGGAGAGACATCCTAATGACATGTTGACTTCTGCTCTCTGTTCGGACACCGAATCCAGCATGTCTTGACGCCCCCCTTGGGGCCCACGTGTTGAGTGGTCGGAGAATTTTAATCTTTGATGTTGTGGACTCTATGTTATATGATCCATCATTACAAGGTTATAAGAGCTATTATTACAAGCTTATGTTTGGACATCAGTCTTTAGGGCTCATTTGTGAACAATTATTAGTGGATGACTCACACATAATTATATATTTGAAACATTTTCAGTTTAATGTCCTTTTTACTAACCTATACTCTTGAAATTAAAATTAAAACAAGAGAGGAAATTGCAAGAAATGAGAGAGGATTCAATAAGGATAATTGGTATTGCATCCGAATTTTTAATTTTCTTGGTACCTCTGTTAAAAATGAGTCATTCTCTTGGTAAGGTCATTTTACATCTGTTATTGCAGAAGATATTTATCTCCGGGTTCATGCGAATATCCTTAATGGTAGATATGGTTGGATCATGTGGACAGCTTGTACTACAGTGCTTATTATAACCATCACTACCAATATAAAAATATATAATGATGAAAAGATAATTTTTAGCTGCTTTCATTCAAGTATCTATATGTTAGGGTCATCATCCGACCCAGTTATTTATGGAAGTAACAAAAATAGCTTATTTATGTCTATGGAAGGCTAAAAGTCATCCTGGCACACCTACGCAGGCTGTAGTGGGATTTCACCACCAACGGGCATCGAACCCAAGACCTCATGCTCAAACTCCTTGTAGTCTAGCATACTAGCACGGAGGTAAGGACCCAAACCCAAATACACCGTCATCCATAGCTCAAGTGGTAAACTGAGTGAAAGATACATCATTTCAACACTGAGAGGTCTTGGTATCGTTCCCTAGTGGGGGTGGCTAGCTGTGAACTGTCAACTGACAGGTTGGGTACACTTCATGAGGAGCGGATTAGGTGAGACCTTGGCCTCACCCAAGATAATGCAGACCTTACTGTTTTCTAGAATATGGTCCACCTGATAATTGGATTTTTTATTTTTATTTTTTTCATTTTCAAGATCATGCTCTAAAATAATCTCTCAAAACGTATGCACAGCGCGATGTAAGGTAAATAAATAACGGTGGGTGCCACACTAAGGGATTCACCCACCTCCCTGTACATGGGAAACACCAGAGCCGCGCCCCAGCGAAACCGTAAGAAGCGGTCCTTACTCTTACTCTGGCGGTAGACTCTCAGGAGTTTCAACACTTGTTGAGGGCTCAGTACCCATAGGTGGTGAATTTCCACTACGGTGTGAGTGTGTGGTGGTGTGTGTGCGTGTGTGAAAAAAAATAAAAAACAAACCGTAAGAACTAGAATGCGGTAAGCCAGCTCCATGAAGCACACGTGTGAGCACGATGAATCAATCGGGCTTGTCCATCTAGTGGGCTCATGTTTCAATAATTATATCTTTAGACAATCCGGCCTATCAACTACTTAGTATTTTTGGCTGACAACTACTTTTGTTTTCCACCGTTGATTCGAAGAACATGATTAGATGATCGGGATCATTTGATCAGTATCCTTGTTTACTTTAGATCATTTTCCATACATAACTAGTGCCAAATAGACATGCGCCTCTCGTTATGGCGACTCACACACGTGCACACATGCATACACGTACATACGACTATATTTGATGTAGGATTTGGCTATTTGGCTTTTATGATAGGATAGGATTTTAAATTTAGAGCCGGTTGGGAATTAATTGTAATTGGATCTAAGAAGTAAATGCACCACCTTTCCGTGCATTTAGTGCGATGGAGTCGGAGGTAAATGGAAACATGCTTTCCTGTGCGTTTTGTTTTTTCTGCGGAGTTTGAAGTAACTAGTGGTGAGTTTACTCTTCTTTTTGAAAGGCGGGAGAGTCACAAGTACAAATAATAAAAGTGTTAAATGCGTTATTAATCTAGTATATACTTAACATGTTAATGATATTATGAAATAATTAAAATATCGGCCTTATCGTTAAAATCACACTGGTTAAATGATTCAAACCTTTGAAACATTAGCTATTTAAATAAATAGTAAAAATCATTGATGTGTTGCTTGTTTGTGGTCTTTTCATTTACATCCGGCTCAAGGCTTAGAATTTATTTATTTTTTGGTAAAAGTATATATTTAGTTATGCTTATTATAATTATTTTATCAAATATCACATATGCATGTAATTTTGAGATATTAAAAGTTGTTGATGTGGATTTCCGGCACGCCCTTAGTCAATCTCTGTTCCCTGCACATAAGAAAGAAAATAAACGAAGACCTTGGCTCTAGTCCGGGGGACCTCCGATGCTTAAGTCAGTTTCAATGATATGCAGAGATGGCGTGTTAGAGATGGTAATGTTCCGTCCCTTTCACTGGGGTGGAGGCCCTTTATTTATAGGTTTGAGAGGATCCTATTTGTAACGACCTGTAAATTTTCGTACATTGGGTCGAGTACCACCTTGACCAGAAATCACGTAGAATTAAATCCTTTAGAAATTTAACAAAGTTAACTAAGTACTAAACTCGGTTAGCCATGAAATCCGTTGGGATCGCTTTAAATACGATCTGCAAGACCCAAAACTTGCAGAATTAGTGACTCTAGGTTACCCTAAAGTCTAGAACCAAACTCATTACCCGTCTGCTCTCGGGAATGAAACGAAACTTCGTATTGAGTCTAGATCACGCATCGGGAGTCCGATTAACACGAAGCTAAGGAAATAGGACCGCCCCACTGGGCTTGACAATCATCTCAAAAATCAGCTCCGACCGATGTCCCACGGCCATTTGTTTCGATCCGGAGCGAGGGAGTGTGAAAAACACTATTCCCATCCTAATAAAAATATCAGGAATAGTGATCTGGCATCATTCGGTTGCGCGTCAGTATTAAGCAACCTGACCGTCAGAATCAGACTAAATTACACCCTCGGATTAAGAAAAATTTCAGGAACATTTACATGTACTTGGAATTTCTGATCGTGGCCCACTGACCGTTGAACTGAAAGTGGTCCGCCACGTGCGATCTAGGAATCCGATCGAGTCGAAAACGTAATCCCACGTAGATCCATAGATGGTGAGCTTAAGTCTGACGTTTGGCTCAAGGAGGGCCACCAGAACCTCCTTTTGAGCTGGAAAAGTGGCGAAATGCCTATATAAGCAATCACCCTTGAACCTGAGTCTATTTTAGAGATGTTTTTGGCTATAAAAGGAGCTTAGAACAGCCCCTCTCACAGCCATACGAATTTGGGAGAAAAACCCTAGAGAGTGAGAAAGAAAAGAGAGAGAAAGGCTTGGAGTTTGTAGCCGATCTTTCTCTTGCTGCTTCCATTCATTGCATGGCCTACACCACTCCGTTCTAGGTATTTTTCCGGCGGTATCCATCCCATTTGAAGGTAAGAAACCCTAACCCTAGGTCTGATTTGAGGTAGGATCGTTATAGGTTATGAAAAAGCTAATCGATTCCGCTCTTTAGGCTAGAAAACTCCCGTATACGGAAGCTCTACTACCCTTACTGATTCGTTGGAATTCCAAGGGCCAAGGTGAGGACTTTAAGTGTATAAGTTACGTTTTTCAACACTTTCAATGTCAGATAATGATAGATTCATGATCTGCATGTAAATGCACATGTACAAAGTGCTTTCCGTTTCCTGTTTCGATTAATGTTGTAGAATATGGAATTTCACATACTCTAGATATACGTAGAAATACCGTATACGTATTTTTTTTGGAAAAATGTTTGACATGTTTATTTAATGTATGATTATATAATGTATGGATAAAATACTAGTTTGGCGAAAGGAATCGCCAAAATACATGCTCCCTTGTAAATGTCAAGTATGTTGAAATTGTGTATTCTAGAAATACCGCGTATCTATAAATTTTGGAGATAGAATTGTCATGATTATTTGTTGTATGAATACGGTATACGCGGATAAAATAACCGCTTGGCGAAAGAAAAGCCCTAATACGCGATTTGCTAACATACGTCATGTATGTTGGAATGGCGTACTCTAAGTGTTTGTGTAATGGCTTGTGTGTGTAAATGCTTGTGTATTAGTGCCTTAGAGAGGTGCTGATATGGAATTCCCGACTCCCTTAGAGACATGTAGGATCCCCTCCACGCGGTGGTTCACTATAACCACTCACTTGTGGCGTGTATGTAATTGTATCCCTATGTGTATAGTGCTTTACTATATGCTTCACAACATGCTTTACAACATGCTTTACTTCATGCTTTATAACCTGCCTGCTAACATGCTTGTATTGCTTGTTTATCATGCTTTACTCCACATGCTATTGATGAAAACTATTTGAGTTTGGGACTATGTCTGTAGTCCAAACATTCGGTACCAGACTTGCGGTTGTGGCTGAGATTCATATCGCCACAAAGGACGTGTCTGGCGAACCCGAGTCGTACTTCGGTTGGCGATAGTGGTTGGCCACATGGAGTGCTTTTGCGCTCCATATCGCTCAACTTGTGGTGCGCTCGAGCTAGTCAGGCTCGTCAAGTAAACCGAAATGTACTTATGTGTTCACCATGTTTGGTCGCAACTGCTTGAACCTAGGGTATCAAACTTACCAGTGGCGATCCCGTTTAACCATGGTACCTAGATCCGCTAAGTCGCATGAGCCGGGCATGGTGGTATGGGACACCATGGTCGAGCTGTCGGCCTACGCTGGGGCCATGTGCCTCCCCGTAGTGACCATTGTGCAACTAAACTCGTGAGTCGAATACGGTGGTATGGGACACTGTATTCGACCTGTCGATACTTACGGCGAGAGCCGAGTACGGTGAGATCTGTGCTCGTGCTGACGGGCGACGAGTCCTCCGTAGTATCATCAAGTGTACTCCAAGTATCTGTGATTGGCGACGAGTCTTTCACAGTAACTAGAGTATGAGTTGAGCCGAGTACGGTGAGACCTGTACTCGAGCTGACGGCTAGTGATTGAGCCGAGTACGGTGAGACCTGTACTCGAGCTGACGGCCAGCAATTGAGCCGCATACGGTGAGATCTGTATCCGCGCTGACGGGTGACGAGCCCTTTGCGATGCCTTCACTACGCTTCTCTAACTATAATATTGTATGAGAATAACTAGGATTGACGACCCTAGAATGGATCATGTTGGGAATGATACAAGGGAGGTACCTTAGTTTCCCAATCCTGCTGGTTGAAATGGACTAATAAAAACTTGGTAATCATGAGCATCATCGTACCGCATGTGCTTTGTAGATGTGGCGCACTGAGGGAGTAAGCATTCGCGAACGTAAGATGATGTCGCTTGAGGGTAGTTTGGCAAGGGCATACAGCATCATGTCATATCATTATTGCACTTAACAAGAGTAGTTAGAAATGTTTGATTTGTACTGTTTTATCATTACTGCTTGATTGATTTGATAACATGTTAACTTATGCTTTATTGTTCCACTGAGTTAGCTACTCACTCCCACGTTATGGGACGGTGTTTGCAACACCCACCAGACTCTGTCGCAGGTGTAGATGGCGCCTTGGTTCAGGAGCCGGAGCCCGACTTTGATGAGGATCAGGAGGAGTTCTCCTTTATGCAGTATTCTGACGGCTTTGCTTAGGCCGGCTGCATCGCGGGATTTTCAGGGCTCTCTTGAGAGTTGTATTTTGATTTTTGACTTAGAAACAATACATGTATATTAGTACTCAGTTAGTACTCATACTCTGGAGTTCATAAAATTTTGTTACTTTACATACTTTGAATATAAAATTTCAGTCTTCCGCTTGCCTTTATACAATTGAACTGGAGTATGAATTACTGTTTTGGTATAATCTCATTCATGTTTATTGCGCTAACTTAGACAACATTTAACCATCATTGTGTATGTTGCATAAGTGATGCGTTGGAACTCGGGAGTTGAGTTCATACTCGACCCCCGAATTTCAGGGCGTTACACTATTGTGCAAGGATTCTCCTCCCGATATTTGGGAGATTTGATTTATCTCGCTTTTGGTCTCTGTCCAATCCCGGGATCCTCGGGATCGGAGATCCTTCTGCGAGATATCCGAGAAGATATTTCATCACATCATCTTTCCTTCATCCGACATGGCCGGAGCTAACTCGGCCGGCCGAGGCCGGGGCTAACTCGGCCCGGCCGAGGCCAGGGCTAGGCCGACTCAATTTGGATGGCTCGGCTTTACGAGGTGAGATTATTAAGCCTTACGTGACTCACATCCGAATAACCCATTAGTCGTTCCATGCCGGCTCAATTTGATTCATCTCCTTGATTTGTGACCATTGACTCGGATTCAGTGTATGCCTCGGATAACCGAGATATAAGTCCGAGTCTTCGGACAGCTGCTTTTATCCCCAACAAAAGTGATTTCATTAATCAAATTTAGATTCTTGTAAATATGCTAAAGAAATCTAATTCATGTCCATTACAAGGGCATGTATAGGGATTAGGGCCGTACACGAGTCAAGCTAGCTCGAAAAGCTCGCTTGACTCAGCTTGGATTGACTTAGCTTGAAAGGCCGACTCAAGGCGAGTCAAGCTTGTTTACTAAAGCTCGAGTTGAGTTCAAGCCAAGTTCGACCATGGTATATTTCAACTCGACTCGACTCGAAGCTCGAGCCCGAGCTCAACTCGGCTCGAGTAAAATATATATATATATATATATATATATATATATATATATATATATATATATATATATAAGTTTTTTTTTTTTTAAAAAGAAGTTAAAACTTTAAAGTTTTTTTTAAAAAACTCTACCCGACCTTACCCGTCCCCATTCTCTCTTTTTTTTTTTTTCCCTTACCCTACTGAGGTAAACTCGACTCGACTCAAGATAAACTCGACTCGACTCGAACTACTAGCTCGACTCGAACTCGAATCGAAAGCTTTGGCAAACAAGCCAAGCTTCAATGTTGAGCTCGAGGGCGAGCTCAAGCTCGAGTTCGAACTCGAGTATAGAATGGACGAGGCAAGCCGAGCTTGGCCTACCTCGACTCAACTCGGCTCGATGTCCAGCCCTAATAGGGATGCATGGAGTAGCAATCAAAGTATTTATTATCAAGTTTGACACCTTAAGGGACTATTTGTTTTCTAAGTCACCATTATAAGTACGTGCAAATAGTTAATAATTATTTGCCACTACAATCTCGTTTCTCAAAACAAATGTTGATGTTATGCTTTTCTAACATTAGAATCGAGGAGTGCAAATTTAATATGGAGCCCTCTTTGATATACATGACTTATCAACACCGTTCATATGTTCTATAAGCTGATTTCAGGGCATGAGCTAAAAAATTGAGGTAAATATAAAGCTAAGTAGTTCACACCATAGAAAACAACGAGAATTGAAAACTTACAATTATAAACTTCTTTGGCACTCAGTAGTTTTGGATCAAGCTGATATTTGTATTTTTTTCTTGTCCATGCTCATGTGACCTTATGAATAGGTTAACCTTATCTATATCCATGTGACCTTACGAGCATATTAAATAACATGTAAATAATCTTATGAGCTCCGGAATAGAAAACCTTTCAACGGTAAAAGTTTTATGACCACTCTTTTGAATGGTGCAGACCACTTGAACTTTGGATCTACCTCATTTTTAGGCTCATGCCCTAAAATATTATGAAAAAACAAATACATAAGGTATATTTGTATGATATATTATGGTGGGGCCCATAAATTTAAGTCTTTTTTAGACTGATTTTAGAGACACATACTTAAAATAAAAAATACACCTAGAATAATAATGAGTTATTTACCAAGTATATCCACTGCAAATAAAATCTGCATGGATCAAGGTAAGTGGCTAACTTCACTTCTAGTTTGCGGTTTCTTATGCATGTGTACATGTTTAAGCAATTCTAATTGTGAAATCATGTCCGTCAGTTAAATTCTAAAAATTGACATTATCCGGCCACATGGTCCATCCAGACATGTCTCTACAATATTTTCAGTTTTTTATACCCCTTAAACAATAATCTATTTCAGTTTTTCTGGGTGTAACCAATAATCTATCATTTGTTGACTATGGCAGTTGTTAATGAGTTATTGGAAGAAACTAATGGGCCAACGTGGCAGATGAATGATTAAAGTTAGAATGACAGAGCATTAATAAGAGAAAAAACTTTGATGCTCTGTGAGAATGGGGTGATGATACGCAGGTACAATATTTCATAATTTAAAATAAACTGCAAAAGGCCCACTTCAGATATATCCATGAACCAGAATCTAAACTTATATGGACATTTGATTATCAGATCGCTATACATTTATTGTACGGTTAAAATAATACTATCTAATGGTCCTATTTCAACATACAGGTGTCCACAAACCATAGGTTATAATTTCTCCGCCAATCTGGGCTTTATAGTTGAACGGTGTAGATTGCATAGATGTGTGCCACACAACGATGCAAAACGCTGGAAGTGTACCAAAGCCAAAACCAGTATGGAAAATTTTTAGTATAGACCCGACAGAGCACCCACCTTTACTTGATCCAAACAAAACTTACCTAACCAAACTAGACCTCTGTCCGCAATGATCAAAGGTATTTTTGTCCAAAACTCTATTTCTGTGATTAAAAATCTTCTCTGATAGCATAAGTTTTCAGACAAAAAAAAAGAAAAAAGGGCATCTTATGTAAGAGTATATAGTATAAATAAGGAGGAAGGGTGCAGATTCGGTGAGGCCGTGGGCTCACCTTGATGAGTGTTTTGTATATCCATGCTGTCCATCCTATTTGTCAGCTCCTTTTAGGGTGTGATCCCTATAAGGAATCAAATCCAAATCTCAGGTGGACCACACCATAAAAAATAGTGGTGATTGAATGTCCACCGTTAAAAACTTCCTTATGATACACCGTAATTTTATTTGCCTAAGTACCTGTTGATAAAGTCAGACAGACCTAGACGAAAGAAAAAACACAAATACCAGCTTGCTTCAAAACTTCGTGGCCCACAGAAGCTTTTAATGGTCCTCATTTAATCACCACTGTTTCATGTGGTGTAGTCTATCGGAGTTTCAATCTACTTTATTTTTTTCGGCCCATGTCCTAAAATGAGCTGGCAAATTGGATGAATGACGTGGATATAAAACACATACATCAAGATAGGCCCCATGGTCACGGGCTGACAGAATCGATTCTCAGTGAGGAATAAGTTGCACTTTTATTTTTTTTAATAGGTCCAAAACTTATGTTACGAAATTAGTTTTTTAAGTAAAAAAAAAAGGGTTTTAGACTATATATATATATATATATATATATAATATACATATATATATATACGTGGGGTTTTAAGGTAAAATATTTGAAAAAAGTAAAGTATTTTTGTCTTTATTAATTCGTCGGTACTAATAGCTAAATTGATAAGATAGGTTCTGTTCGGGTCAAATAAAGAAAGGTAAATGGTCGGTCGGTCGCGTCTACGGTGAAAAATTACCATATTTTTCCGGTGTGCCTTTAGCTGGATGTTCCATATATATAGAAACCATACGTTTCAGTGTATGATAGCCATCCGATTGTTTTTCCTGTTGGATAATGAACGGTTGAAATCGTTCCTTCCTAATAGGATGGTTGGTTAGACCGACGACATGTCACATGTCTTCCCGATCCGGTCCTGCGGAAAGAGATCATTCGTCCCAGAAATGTCAGGAAGCCGATTAAGGTGTCACCCGGGGAACACGTAAGCGGGTCTTATACTGACCGTGGGGCCCACCTCTATGAATGTATTCTATATCCCTGCCGTCCATACATTTTTACAGATTATTTTACTATGTTGTACCAAAAATTAAAAATATTAAAATCTCAGGTGGACCACAAAACAGGAAACAGTGGTAATTGAATTCTCACCATTAAAAACTACTTAAGGCCCACCTATGGTCAAAATTAATGTTTTTTTTCCATCCAATCTATTGATAATGTAAAATAGAAATATATTAATGGAAAATTCAAATATCAGCTTTATCCAACACTTTTACGTCCCACAATAATTTTTAATGGTCAATAACCAAAGTTTATGGTTTTCTAGTCCACCTGAGACTTATATTTATTTAAATTTTGGAATAAGTACTAAAATGAGATGGAAAAACGTATGGAAAGCTTGGATATACAAAAATATCATCAAGGTGGGCCCCATACGGTCAGGGTAACACCCACTAACTTGTTACCCGGGTAACACCTAATCCACTCCCGAAATGTCATATCGTAGCTGGCACGCAGCTCTTCACACAATACACGCCTTCTCATAACTGATAAGTGGGCCCGATTTTTCGTAATCCAGACCATTCATTTTTATAGTTTCCCAGTGAGTTAGAGTATTCACTAAAATTCTCCTCGATATAAAAGTAAGCTTTCTTGCGTGCGGCTATGGATGGACGGTTATCAAGATAAATAATATTGGTGGGCCCACATTCGACTTAAAAAAGTCTAGCATTGGTATATGAGATCACCGAATTTAAATTATATTTGCGGAAGAATTCATCCATGGTGGGGTCAGTAGACCAATGACTTGGATGAACCAATCATCACCTTGATGTCTGTTTTTTATATCCACGCCGTCAATCTGTTTTTTCCTCTTATTTCAGGAAGAAATTCTGAATCATAAGAAGATCCAAGTCTAAGTTGGACCACACCAACGGAAACAGTAATGAATAGCTATTAAAAAATTTTTATGTCCCACGAAAGTATTTGGATTACCCTGATATTTCTATTTTTTATTCATCCAGATCTTCTTGACATTATCAAAAGGTTAGATTGCAAATAAACGTTACAAAAACCTTACCATGGCCCCTTTGGGTTTTTTAACGGTGAGCCACTCAATTATCACTGCTTCTTGTGGTGTGGTCCACAAGAGATTTTTATCTGTATATTTTTTGGTTCCCTATCCTAAAATGGGCTGGAAAAATTGATGGACGGTGATGATATACAAAACATCATCAAGGTTGGCCCTACGGTAGGGGTAGCACCCACTAAGATGGTATCCTGATAACACCTAATTCTCACCCCTCTCACCATTGGAAACTGTGTGGACAACCGAAAATTTGCATCATTATGATATTTCTGTGTACATTTTATCTAAGTGATAAAAACCCAATGAACGGTTTGGATGGTATATAAACATCATGGTTGACTCCAAGAAGGTTTGAACGGTGGACTTTTCTCTTCTCTCCGTTTCTTGTGATATGGCCTACCTGAGTTTTAAATCCGTCTTATTTTTCTCGTTAGGTGTGGTTTCAAGAAACTGATGGACGGAGTGTACTTGTAACATTCATCTACGTGGGCTCTACGTAGCTTCAGACCACAGGAACTTCCTGCTGCCAGGGTCACAGGCAACTCACGTCCGGCACCATACGCACATTTCGTCGTCTTGCAGTTAAAGTTGTACACGAGCAGACTAAGGCTCGAGTACTCGCTCGACTCGACTCGGAATACTCGACTCGTCAGGTGTTAGAGCCGAGTACGAGTAGTTTTTTCCTACTCGTTTTGAATTCGAGTAGAGTACGAGCAAAGTAGTACTCGACTCGGTGCTCGAACTCGGTACTCGACCAGGGCCATATATATACAACTAAAGCCCTATTTCTCGGTCGCTTTCAACTTTCGCTCGCTCCGCCTAAATCGAAAAATCAAACCCTCCCTTTCCTTCCCTCCCGCCCATCGTCCAACGCTCGTCCCTTCTACCCTACCCATTCGGCCTTCCCCTCTCTCTCTCTCTCTCTCTCTCTCTCTCTCTCTCTCTCTCTCTCTCTCTCATTCGTCCATCGTCCAGACTCCAGCGCTCGTCCCTCTTCTTCCCTCTCTCTCTCTCTCTTCTCTCTCTCTCTCTCTCTCTCTCCCCCTGCCGCTCGTGGCTCGTCCCTACGGCCTGTCCAGTGCTGCTCGCCTGCTCGTCCTACCCTGCCCAGTGCCCCTGTCCCTGGCCTGCCCGACACCCCTGTGCGTAACTCGTCCCACCTTTGCTCGATGCTCCTGTCCATCCATCAGGTAAGAATTTCGTTTTGAATCTGTTGCTTTCTAATGTTGATTTTGATGGATTACAGAATCTATGTGTTGGGCCCACCATTTTGTGTGTATGCTATCCAAGTTGGACGGCGAATGATTCTGAACAATGTATTTGAACTTTAACATACAATGGTTTTTTTCAGCCATTTTATTGCTCGTGTGCTCGTACTCGGAGTCGACTCGAAAACTCGGACTCGACTCTACTCGTTTATTACTCGTACTCGGGCGAGTAGAGTACGAGCAGGGGGTCCCTGCTCGTTGGCCGAGTAGAGTCGAGTACGAGCAGCCCTCGGGCGTTAAAAGCCGAGTACGAGTAGGGCGATACTCGACTCGACTCGACTCGTGTACAGCTCTACTTGCAGTGATGATATCGTTATGGTCATTTTTTATCATAGACCCAACGTATCATCTACCTTTTTTATACGATCATAATAAAATTTACCTTATCAAACTAAACCTCTACTAGTACGAAGCCAGATAGGCCTTTTTTGTCCAAAACTCTTTCTCAGTACCTAAAATTTAACTTTGATAACATAAATTTTTAAGGGCCTGTTTGGGCAGTGGTATTGGAAGGGATTGGGTGGGATGGGATTCATCTGGTCCTGTGCTAATTCCACTCCATGTTTGGGAAGAATGGAAAAGCTTGGAATTAGATTAGATGGAATTGCATTGGTCCTGTGCAAATTTCACTCAATGTTAGCAAGTTGTGTAGGTCTCGCCATGATGTGTGGGCTATATCCACACCGTCCACTCTTTTTTTAAAGATTATTTTAGAGCATGGGCTAAAAAACTTGGTAAATCTAAGGCTCAAGTGGACCCCACCATAGAAAGCAACGGGGATTGAATACTTACCGTTGGAAACTTCTTTGGGGCCACATAAGTTTGGGATCTACCTCATTTTTAGGCCCATGCCATAAAATGAGGTTATAAAACAAATGAACAGTTTAGATATAACACATGTGTGTTATTCTCAATAATTTCAAATGATGGTGGGTATATCTATGCAATGTACCACTATATTACCAACAAAGCATGGAATTAATCTTATCCCATGGCAACCGGGGACAATCCCCTGCCATGGGTAATAATTATGTTTTTTGAATCCCATCCCACCTAGTCCCTTCTAATCCCATAGCCCAAGCACGCCCAAGTGCCATAAAAAAGAAGCATACAAGAAAAGAGTCTATGGTACTAATTTTTTCCTTTAAGGCCTGTTTGGCCGGGCAGATCCCACGGTATTAGGAGGGATGGGATCGGCAATATCCTGCGATGGGCATGACGAGCCAAACAGATCTGGTGAACATGTCCCAGGATATGAGCAATCCCATGAATTTTAAGACAATCCACTGACATCACCATCATTACCTTAAAATTGATCTTATCCCTTGGTTGGATGGATTGGAAGGTAAAATCCCACGTGCCAAACAGACCCAATGAACTTGTCTTGGGATATAAGCCATCCCATGCATCTTAAGACAATCCACTGACACCACCATCATTACCTTAAAAATGATCCCATCCCTCCTAATACATGGGTTCTGCCCGGCCAAACAGGCCCAACAGTCACACCGTAAGAGGGATCAGGTTTCTTCCTGAAGCGGATTGCGTAGTGTGCCACGCATCACCTATCTCCATAGTGTGTTGACATGGCAAATGATGTGGCCCGGACATGATGTTTCTGTTATATCCATACCATCCACCTATTTTACGCGACCATTTTAGGGCGTAAACTCAAAAAATAGGCAGATTTAAAGCTCTAAGTGGATGACACCAAAAAAAGAACCTATATGAAGTGAAAATACAAATGCCATTTTGATCCAAAGCTTATGCGGCTACGGTGAAGTTTTCAACGATGTTCCTCACTGTCCAGTGCTTCTTGTGGTGTGGTTCACTTGAGATATGGATCTTCGTCATTTTTTTCTTATTTTGGTTTCATGCACCAAAGTGATTAAAAAATATAAAAAAGATGGACGCTATAGATATAAACATCAGGGTGGGTCCTTGCTCGTATCCGGGTGGTAGACTCCTCAAAGTTTCAACACCGGGTCAATGGTTCGAATACCCATGGTGGTGAAATCCCACGGTGTGTCTGCGTGTGGCGTGAGGGTGTGGGGGTGTGTGCGCGTGTGTATATATATATAAACATCAGGGTGTGCTCACGACGGAGTTTGCCACGTCAACACACCACGCAATCCGCTTTCGTTCCCTCTTCTTCCTCCTCTTTCGGCACGATCCCCGGCGCTTAAAAAAAGAGGTCCACCTATATTTTATTTTCCCAAAGTGCCCCTTTGGATTCTCTATCTTCCTTTTCCTTTTCATACTAGTCCTCTCACAGAGAGATCCCACTCTCAGAGAGAGAGAGAGAGGAAGAGATATATATCTATGCATCGAGTCTTGCGTATTTCTCTTTTGTAAACATGGCTTCCATCGCTCTTCTCTCCTTCTTCTTCCTCGCGTCTGCATTCCTAACTAGTGTCTGTGGAAATGCCGAGCTGAAAGTGCTCATGGAAATGAAAGCCTCTTTGGACCCGGAAAACCGCTACCTCTCTTCATGGACGGAAGAAGGAGACCCCTGCAGTGGCACTTTCGAAGGAGTCGCCTGCAACGAGCATGGAAAGGTAGCTAACATCTCTCTTCAAGGTAAAGAGCTTTCAGGTTCCATTCCTCCCGCTGTTTCTGGCCTCAAGTGCTTGTCGGGTCTCTACCTTCATTATAACTCCCTCAAGGGAGAAATACCCAAAGAAATCTCGAATCTCACCGAGCTTTCTGACCTCTATCTCAACGTTAACAACCTCTCTGGAAGCATTCCTGCAGAAATCGGCCACATGGTTAGTCTCCAAGGTGAGGAAAAAACCGGTAATCTGGTATCTTTTTTGGAGATTTTGGGTTATATATATATATATATATATATATATATATATATATATATCTATATATATATATATAAATAATTTAAATTTAAATATTTAATTTCTTTTCTGGGTTTAAGTAGCTTTTCAGCTTTGTATAAACCTTTGAGAGGGATTTTTCTTTCTTTCTTTCTTTCTTTCTTTTTTGATGATTTTTGGGGGCTTTTAGGCTAATCTCTCTCTATCTCGCTCCTTTTCTCTTAGTTTTGCAGCTTTGTAATAATCTTTTGAGTGGGACGATTCCTACACAGTTGGGGTCTCTGAAGAAGCTGAGCTTTGTTGCATTACAATGGAATCAATTGACGGGTGCGATTCCTGCAAGCTTGGGTGATTTGAGTTCGCTGAGTAGGTTGAATTTGAGTTTTAATCAGCTCTTCGGACCCATTCCTGGGAAGCTAGCTGTAGCTCCTCAGCTGGTGGATTTGGATGTCAGAAACAACAGCCTTTCAGGCAATGTTCCTTCAGGTATGATTTATTGATATTCCGTTGTTTGTTTTAGATGAATTTCAGAAGCCCATTTTGATTTCTGCTGTTATTTTGAGTTTCCAACATTGAATGAAAGAACCAAATAAAAGTTTTCATTCTTCTTTTGTTTTCCTGAGATGTAATTGAAGAATTCATTTTGTGTTTTGCTTGTATGGTGAAGCATTGAAGCGACTGAATGAAGGATTTCAGTATGGAAACAACAACGGTCTGTGTGGTATTGGGTTTTCTTCTCTGACAGCTTGCGGGTCTTCATATACTTTAGATCCTAACAGACCCGAAGCCTTTGGATCGGGCACTATTGATACGCATCACATTCCACAGTCTGCGAGTGTTCAGATGCCTTGCAACAAAACCCATTGTCGGCATTCATCAAAGAGCCCTGCAATTGCTGTTGTCATTGGGGTTATTGCAGTTGTGGTTGTAGGAACAGTTGCAGGGCTTTTGGGTTTTACGCTCTACCGTAGGAGGAAGCAGAAGATTGGAAGCACGTCCGATGTTGCGGACAGTCGGGTTAGCACTGACCAGGCCAAGGATATCAGCAGAAAGAGCATCTCTCCGCTCATCAGCCTCGAGTACTCGAACGGATGGGATCCATTGACCAATGGGAGGAGTGGGGGAGGGTTCTCACAGTCACATGAGATTCTACAAGGGCTTCAGTTCAATTTAGAGGAGGTGGAGTCTGCGACACAGTACTTCTCTGAGGTGAATTTGTTGGGGAAGAGCAGTTTCGCTGCTACCTACAGGGGGATTCTGAGAGATGGGTCTGTTGTTGCTGTGAAGAGTATCAATAAGACGAGCTGTAAATTGGAAGAGGCGGAGTTCTTGAGGGGGTTGAAGATGCTGACTTCTCTGCGGCATGAAAATCTTGTGTGGTTGAGGGGGTTTTGTTGTTCGAGTGGAAGAGGGGAATGTTTTCTCATCTATGAATTTGTTGCTAATGGAAGATTGTCGCAGTATCTTGATTTGAAGGACGACGAGAAGGTTCTTGATTGGTCCACGAGAGTTTCGATCATCAATGGCATTGCCAAAGGTCAGCTTTTCTTCATCACTTTTACTTGTCTACTGCTTTGCCTTAAAAAGAGTTCTATTTAGCCTTCTCTTCATGGTTTCATTACCTTCCAATTTTCTCTAACCTGGTTTCTAGAAAAGAGGTAATTTCAATGTTGGATCAAGCATTTACTCAGGCCAAAAACTAATGTGGGGCCCGCCTTTAGGTAATTCAAGTCATTCATATGATTTGCCCTGTAGTGTATGGGATCATCCTCATCTGATTGGGTCCTCAGTAAATGTGGACATTTCCTTGTAATTCTCTATTTTTCTTCAGATGCCTACCATCATCTGATAGAGGAGATACTGAGGGTAGGCCCCATCCCATGATGGAATGCACTGGATCAATGGCTTAGGTTACTGAAAGTGGGTCCCACTTGTACTGCTGATCGGTCGAACATAAAAATGCTGTTCCTTTTGATCGAGTGTCATATAATACTTAGAAAATAGAACCCAAATAAAATTTTATTTTCCTTCCTTTCATTTAGATACTTAGATGCCCATTTAGACTTCATTAGAGAAAACCCATCTGGTCCATTTGTTTTGTTGTACTTGTTCTTCATCTTGTGTATTTAGAGATGAAAAACCAGATAGTCTTTATGGTTTCACTCATGGGAAATGCTTGTGTTTTCATCCAGGCATTGAATACTTGCATAGTGACGGTCCAAACAAACCCGCTATGGTCCATCAAAACATATCAGCTGAGAAGGTCCTCATCGACCAACACTTCAATCCCTTGCTCTCTGATTCCGGTCTCCACAAACTCCTAGTTGACGACGTTGTTTTCTCAACCCTCAAGGCCACTGCTGCCATGGGATACCTGGCCCCCGAATACACTACTGTTGGCCGATTCACAGAGAAGAGCGATGTATATGCCTTTGGGGTGATTATTTTCCAGATCCTTAGCGGGAAACAGAAGATTACCCACTTGATGCGACTCGGGGCTGAATCTGGCAAATTTGATGACCTTATCGATGAGAAACTTCATGGGAAGTATTCCAAAATTGAAGCAGCAAATCTGGCTAGGATCATGTTGGTTTGCACCAACGAAGCTCCTGAGCGGAGGCCTACCATGACGACTGTGATTGAAGAACTCCGCAAGTGCAATAGCAATTGCTAATGGGCTAGCATGGCGACTGTGATCTGCAGCTCAGCGTGCTCGCATAACACACAGATGCGATATGAAAGCCCTAATCATCTGGAGCCCCACCATATAGGTGCCCTAGTTTGAAAGGCTGTCTGCTCATATGGTGGGCCACACACGTACGTTGAATGTGGACTCTTTGATAAATGTGTGGCCTGCCTTATGTACGAAACGGTCTAATTTTTCGACCAGAGAATCTATAGACAGTGGGGCCCGTGTGATGAGTGGCTTAGATGTCACACATGTTTGACACATTGGCATGCATGCCTAGAATGGGACCTGCTCACTGTCCCATTAGCAGGACTCTTGCTAATGGGATTCACGGCAGAATCCTGCCTCCATGTATGTGGTTGTTGAAGGAGAATAGACAAAAGAGAGAGAGAAATGGGACAAAAACTAACTACTGATTCTGAAGGTTTGCTGGTTTGTAATTTCATATATGTATGGATTCCGTCTTTTCTCTTTTGAGCTTTTTGTTTTTTGTATTCTGGCATTTTGTAACTTGTATTTTGTTAAATCCCATTAGCTTGAAATTACTCAAAATATTTCTATCTTGCCAGAGGACTAGACTTGTGATAGTTTAGCCTCGTCTAAAGAATGGTGGTGACTCTTCAACATGGCATAGTTGCACGGCCAAACCTCTAAACCGATGGTGGATGAAGCATAACCGGTGGAGAAGATTGCAGCAACTATTCATTTTATAGCCAATCAATTAGACGGTTGGGATTTCTCGATTGTTGTAGAGATATGATCCATCTACAAATGTATGGACAGCCATACGGGAATACCACGTGAGTAGTATGGGTCACCGCCCACACGGTAGAATAGCTTAAAGGACATAGCATGGCGCAGCTTAGACTGTGGGGCCCACCTTGATGTATGTTCTTTACATCCATTTTGAAAAGCTCATTATAGGGCATTATATAAAAAATGAAGCAGATCTAAATCTCAGGTGAATCACAACACAAGAAACAGTGGTGATTGAATGTCCACCATTAAAAACTACTTGGTGGCCACCAAAATGTTTATTTTCCATCTAACCTGTTTGATAATGTTACAAAGAGAAGGGACCACACAAATATCAACTTGATGTTTATTTTCCATCCAACCTGTTGATAATGTTACAAAGAGAAGGGACCACACAAATATCAACTTGATCCAAAACTTGTGACCAACAAGAAGTTTTTAATGGTCAATCACCACTGTTTTCTGTAGTGTGGTCCGCCTGGATTTGAATCAGCTTATTTTTTGGATCATGCACTAAAATGAGATTTCAAAACGGATGGACGGCATGGATGCAAGGTACATACCTTATGGTGGCCTGGCCCCACAGTTACTGATCCACATTTGAAGAAGCCCCGTCCGACATAGCAGGCGATGTGATCGGCAGCCCATGTGATTGCAGGAGCAGATTCCGTCAGGCAGGGGTAATATCGACGTAGTGTAATTTCATTGGCAGATGCTTGTCAGAAAATGGCCCACTGTCTTTCAAAAGGTTGTCGGGCAATGAAATTGCGCCAAGGCCTTTCTAAACTCGGTGTTAACCTCCCTCGTGTGTTTACGTAGCAAAATTGGATAGTTCGTGTATGTGTTATATCTATACCGTTAGGGCCTGTTTTGGGAGCGTGGATTTGGAACCCCCAAGATTCGGAAACCCCAGGATTGAAAAACCCCTGGATTTGCAATCCTCATAGTGTGTTTGGCATCCTAGGGTGTGAATCAACTTTAATCCAAAAATACCTTTACATGGTATATTTATAGGGGTTTCAATTTAATTACTAAATCAACTTTAATATCTCTAATTAGTGAGATATATAGTTTTTGACATTGGTTGTGATAAGCATGCAGAAATATATGCTTTGCCGGAAAATGATGAAATTCCAAGTATCAAATGGACCACAAGCACAAGATCATGTTTGAGTGACTAACCAATGATTTTTAACCGTTGATTAATAGAGACAGTGTTTAGAAGGTGCTGATTTACACGGACAATGTTTGGAAGGTGCTGATCATCATTAGTAGGCCATGTGCCTAATAGAATGATAGTGTATAGTGACCCACATGTCACACTTGCAACTATTGAAATGATTTTAGGTGTAATCCAAGCTCTCACCGTGGATTGCAAACCTCTTCAAAGAGGGGATTAGAAACCCCCTAGATTTGCAACCCCCAGTTATTTTATGCACCAAACAACCAAGGGATTTAAAACCCCCTCCGATCCCCTCCAATTCACGGTGCCAAACAACCCCTTAGTTCATTCTGAGATGTCATTTTAAGATATTAGCCTGAAAAATGAGATAGATCCAAAGCTCAAATAGACTATACCATAGAAAGCAGTGGGGACAATGATGCCCACCATTGAAATCTTCATACGGCACCATGATGTTTATTTGCCTGCCAACCCAGATAAAATGAAAATGCAAATATCAGTTCAGATCCAAAACTTCCCTGACTTTCGAGAAGTTTTCAATGGGAGGCATTCAATCCCCACTACTTTCTATGGTGTAGTTCACTTGAGGTTTTGATATGTGTCGATCCCAGCTCATACCCTAACATAATCTCACAAAATGGATGGACAATGTGAACATAACACATACTTAATAGTAAGGCCTACAAAACTTTGCCACTAGGGGCCTGTTTGGGAGGGTGGATTTGGAACCCCTGTATTTGAAACCCCATGGATTCAAAATCCTCTGATTGTGTTTGGAGGCCTGGGTTGGGAATCAACTTTAATCCCATAGTAGCTATGCATGATATTTTTAAGGAGCTTATATTTAATTACTAAATCAACTTTAATATTTCTAATTAGTGAACATATGTAATGTTTGACACAATGGTTACAATAAGCCCGCTGAAATATATGTTTTGCTGAAAATGATGAAAATTCAAGTCACGAATAGGCCACGAACACAAAATCATGTTCAAGTGACCAACCAACTATTTTAACAGTTAATTTACATGGACAATGTTTGGACGGTACTGATCATTATATTAAAGTAATTATAGTGATGCAATTGATAATCTAATTATTTTGGAACATAATTAGCAGGCCATGTGCCCAATAGAATAATAGTACCGTGACGTACATGTTACACATGCAACTCTTAGAAGGATTTCAGATGTAATACAAGCTCTTACTAGATTTGAAACCCCCTCTTTGAGATGACTTAAAACCCTCTGGATTTGAAACCCAAACAAGTGGATTTGAAATCCCCTCGAATCCCTCCAAAACCATAGTGACAAACGACCCCTGGGGCAGGTGGTGTAAGGCACGCCACGCAATCCGCGTCCTTTCAGTGTTACGGCGACCTGACCAAATCCCGTGATTCGGGAGACACCCCTCTGTCTGTACTCATCTCATCAGAATAGTGAGTAGACCTCTTAAATTACCAATGTGCCCTTCGTCTCTCTCGTCCTCGTCCACTCCATCCGTCTGCATCTTTGAACAATATACACGTGTTTTGATAAGTGGGGCCCAAGGAGGCTTTTGAATCATAGCCTCTCAACGGTGTGATACGATAATGGGTCCCTACCTGTTAGAATAGAAAACCCATTGTGTATCTCGTCAGATCAACGGTCTGGATCACACAACATGACCATACTCTCCATGTATCTCATTACAAGTCGTCTACACATATTTCAGCAACCGCTTCTTTTTCTTTTTGTCTTTTTTCTCCTCAACTTGCAGCTGGCACAACTTTCGTGCAGTGATTGGACGGTCCGGATCCATTACCAAAGAGTATCAATCACTTTTGTGGGGCCGATATATTATGAGGTCGGATCCTATACAAACGCTTCACTTAAAAATCCACTTGTGGGTCCCACTGGGGTGTTTTAATGACATCTAGTCCGTCCACGTGTGTTCCCTTCTCTTCTCATTGGATCCCCAAACTTTGGTTTTATACAAAAGTAACAAAACAGAGGAGGGCATCAAACATCACACATGATTTAGAAGTTCTAGGCATGATTTCAAATGTCATGGCCCACCTGAGTTTTGGATGAGCTGAATTCTGGACCGTACATTCATTCTGGTCAGATGCACCTTCGGAGTGGATTAGATGCAACATGAAAAACATACCGAGTCTCACATACAATCTGGAAGGTTTTCAACGTTGGACATACCTATCCCACCCGTTCCCTGTTGTGTGTCCCACTTAGGTTTTAGATAGGCCTGATTTTTGAACTCCAAGGAGAAAAATAGGGGTTGCCAATGATGGACGGATTGGATGTCATTGAAACATCACCGTAGGCCGCACACGTGGACTTGTACGTTAACCTTGATGTAGAAACATTTGTAATGGATCCGGTCTCGTGAAGTGATGTTATCTCCTGTGTAGCGACCTATCCATGGGAGCGGATTGCCTGTGACCCCGGGCACAAAGATATCTCTGTGACTGTGCCCTGGGCCGTTTGGGGTCCACAGAGATGTTTGTGATGAATCCACTCGGTCCATCTGTTTCGAAAGACCAAAATCGGACAGGATTACAAAAATCAGGCAGATCCAAAACTCAAGGGGGCCACCCAACAAAACAGTGGGAAGCAACAATGTCCACCGTTGAAACTTTCCTCGAGCTGATCATCATGTTTACATGCCATCCAAACCGTTCATAGAATTATTACCACTCAGATAAACTGTAAGAACAAACATCATCCTGATACAAAACTTCTGTCACCGTCAGGCATTCAATCCCCACTTTTTGGTGCTGTGGCCCACCTGAGTTTTTGGATCTGCCTGATTTTTAGAATCCTGTCCTATTATGGTCTTTCAAAACAGATGGACGGAGTGGATTTGTCATGGACATCTCTATGGGCCCCACAGAGCTCCAGGCACTGGGGTCACTGGCAATCCACTCCCCCATCCATGTGTTTGGTAAACACCAAAATGCTGTGCAGCATGTGATACTACTGGACTATGCAGTTTTATGTTTGGTAGAGAAACTGCCAAACGATAAAATGAGAAAACCGCTGGTGTGAAAAATGGGGTCTGTTTGTTTGGACTCTAGATTGGGATCTGGTGCATCACATCCATCTGCATGGTCCCTGTTATTTGTGTTTGGCACCAGATCTTTCAAGAACATCACCCGTGACCATCACATCTTCCCATACATGGCTGCTAAATTGGGTCATCTGGACTGTCTATTTTGTGGGCCTCCTTATCGACGGATTGTGGCAAAGAATTTATATTGACCTAGCAATCCCAGTGACGCAGGGATGAATGTGATGAGGTCGATCACCGTCTTCTTAAAGGATAACTACTTCAAATCCACAGAGCTTCTCTATACTCCTCACAGAGATTTTTGAAATCCACGGTGAAAAAAATAGAAATAATTCTAAAATATTTGAAATAAATTTGTTGATGATGGACACATAAAATAAATGAGTATATAACCCTTTAAAAAGGGATACCAAGACTTGGGAAAAAGTTTAGGAATTAAACTACAACTAAGACGCCCTAAAATTCGTAACTTACTATAAATAGTAAATAATATGTGTCCTACGTGGCTTAACTAAAGGATGAAAAGTTACAATCGAACCAAAACTGACTAAAAATAGTAAAAATGGAAATAAACAGGAAATTCGACCATTGATCTGATGGAATCTTGCAAATTTGACATGGCCAACCCAGCATAGCCTGGTTGGTTGGCTAAAGTAGCTCGTCCTACCCCAAAATCAGATATGGTACGTCGAGTAACTCATTTAGGTTTACAAGATATGCCTGTTTTAAGGTTCAGACAGTCTTGATGACTTCTGCCTTTGATCGGGCCTTCTTTGATCCATCTTGGAGATGAAAGTGTCCGTGACCCGCTCTACATCACCCAGCCGTCCAATCCTCAACTTGGGATGGTCAAGAGAACAAGCATAGTTAAAAGTACATTAATAGGCCAGCTGCGGTAGTTTAATCGATGTGATTATTAGATTACGGCCCATTGACACTGGCCCACCAAAAACACATGGTCACATGTATGGTGGTGATCGTAGCCTGACCAACTTGATAGGATTATTCTCAAGTAATGATCCAGTCTCCGAAGTTGTATGGTCGGTCAGTGTGATCTGCACCCTGGCCCATTGATGAACGGTATAGGTTGACGGACGCATGAACTAACTGTTAATAGACATGATTTCTCCACATATTCTAGAATTGTTATCCATATGACCGTTCAACAGAAATGGACCACTAAAGAAAACCAATGAACCCGTCATGAATGAACCGGGACATGCGGTTGAGTTCTATAAACTACAGCCCATGGGCTCCCATTCACGTCGAATCATCTTAGCCTTCCAATGTCCTTCCATGCTCAAGGCACCCCTTATTGAAGCTGATCGAATTCAGACCCCTTGAGCAAGGATGAGAGATTCATCATAAAAATTCCAACGAAACAGGATCAGGTGGGCCACATGTCACGCCCCAAAATTTGGGTACCCGAATAGGGTGTCCAGGACCCGAATTTTGGGGCGTGACAAAGTTGGTATCAGAGCCAAGTTTGATCTTAAACATTGGACCTAAAATAGAAATTTAGCTCTAAGTCTTCATAAATAGCCTTAACTAGGAGATGAGAAATTTAGAATACATATGTAGGACATTTTAATTTATTGTAATATAATACTTAGATCCTATTTAGGCTGTATATTAACATACAAAATCAAATTTGGACGTTAGGAAATTTCTGAGAATTTTTCTAACTATTTATTGAGTTGGACAGCAATAATCCATATAAAATGTTTGACTTTGAAAAATCATAACTATTTAAATAAAACTCCGATTGAGTTGATTCAAAAACTCAATTGAAGCTTGATAAGTATAATTTTATAAAAAAAATATGTAAAAATTAAAATATACTGATATTTCAGGTGTGTATTTGATGTTAAAAAAATCTATCCAGAAATCGTCCAAATCTGGACAGCGTGTACTCTCTGAATTTTTAAAAATTTTACAGGCGTCGAAATATTATGAAACTTTACAGGAATATAGTAGACTTATAGATGTATCTATATAAAAATTTTTAAGTTAAAATAATATCTAAAAATATCAAAAATATCAAATAGAATAGCACCCTTATGACCAGAAATTTCTGCACATAGTTCTAAACTACATTTTAGTTCAACTTCTTTTAGATCTTCATGTATGCCTACATTGAACCGTCTAATTTCTTATAATCTTAAAATTATTCAGTAAAATTTATAATCCCCTTTATTTATCCTATGCTATGACGGATGAAAGTATGAACCTCGGGGCCGCATCGGAGACTCAAGTACCCGGTGCAGCTAGGCAAGGAACAATTATTGACAAGATCCTCCAGGCGATGGAAGGATTTGCCTTATTTATGGGAACACAAGTGCTTATAAGTCAATCTCAGGAGCGGACTCAAGCGACGCATGTAGCCGCTGAAGGGACGGGGTCCTTATTGGAAAAGTTTAAGAGGCAGAGACCGCCTACGTTTAAAGGTGGGCCTAACCCAAGTGAAGCTGAGGGTTGGAAAAGGCAGATGGAGAAAATTTTCACAGCTATGAGATGTAACGAGCAACAAAAGGCTGAATTAGCAATATATATGTTGGAAGGAGAAGCCGATCATTGGTGGGAATCTACAACTAAGGAGAACCCGAGCATAGAAAGGTGGACATGGGACCAATTCTGCACAAAATTTGAAAATAAATACTTTCCAGCCTATGTGCGTGCTCAAAAGGTTACAGAATTCATGAAATTAGAACAAGGAGATATGACGGTGCGTCAATATGATGCAAAGTTTACAGAGTTGGCACGATTTGCGACATTTCTCATACCGGATGAACTTCGTAAAGGACAGAAGTTTGTTGAAGGACTAAAACCTTCTATCCGTACTCGACTGGCGCCATTTCTTATTAAAACGTATGCAGAAGCAGTGGAACGCGCCAGCGCAATAGAAAAGGACTTTGATGAGCATTGGAAGAATCGCGAGCCGAGGAAGGACATGAGGAGTGGAGCCAGGACCACGCCCCATTCATCTCTCACACAACATGAAGTGACTAAGCGTCAGAAGATGATGCCAACATTAATACCCAGTCATGCCACTATGTAATTTTCAACGCAATTCACTGGGACTTGCCATAACTGCGGAAGGGTGGGCCATCCTGCCCGCCATTGTCTTCTACCACCTCGTCACCAATATCCAGGGAATCAAGGACCGCCACGATCGTTTTACAGGCCGCCTCTTCATTATGCACCGTCTACATCATATCAACGACCTCCGCCGCCGCCTCCTCAGATGATGCATCCAGCTGCGAGACCAGCACAACCTTATCATCAGAGGCCTGCACAGCTACATCCACGATTCCAGCCACCTGGACCCCCTCAAGCTTATCCGAGACCACCTCAACAATTGCAACAACAGGTCAAGCCTCCTCAATATCAGCAACTGAGGCCAGAAAGTCAGGCGCCCCGACCTCAAGCTCAAGGACGTGTTTACGCTCTATCTTCATTCACAAATGATCCAGCCCAACTTCAAGAGTATGAGGATCCAAATCGAAGCTATGAAGATCCAACGCCACCTCAAGATGATGCTGCACAAATGTATGAGACTACTGCTTCTGCTTATGGGGACCCAACACAACCTACAGATATCACTCCTCAACATGGTGTTGAAGCTACTAATGATGTGGTGGAAGGTACTATCTTGGCTTACACCTCTCTTGCCAGAGCATTATTCGATTCAGGAGCTACACATTCATTTATATCTTATTTCTTCGTATGCTCACTTGGTATATCACCCGTACGATTAGATAAGAAAATTATCGTAGCAACCCCTCTCGGTAAGTCCATGAATTTAGAGCAAATATGTGAAGAATGCCCCATCATAATTGAAAATGAAATACTGCCAGCAAATCTCATTATTATGCCTATGAAGGAATACGATGTCATCTTAGGAATGGATTGGTTGTCCCAGTATCGTGCCAAGATAGATTGTTTCAGGAAGACGATTACGTTGAACATAGAAGGACGATCTCCACTGAAATTTTATGGGACACGAAGAAGGAAAGCGCCTATTGGTTTGTCGGCTATTGTGGGAATCGAGCAATCAGAAGAAGGGATTGAACAAATACCTGTGGTAAGGGAGTTTCCAGAAGTTTTTCAGGATATTCCGAGGTTACCTCCAAAGAGAGATGTTGACTTCGGTATCGATCTAATGCCCGGAACCGCACCTATCTCTAGAGCACCTTATCGCATGGCTCCGGTAGAATTAAAAGAATTAAAGGATCAGATCCAACAGTTGCTAGATCAGGGTTTCATTAGACCCAGCACGTCGCCATGGGGAGCACCGGTCTTATTTGTAAGGAAGAAGGATGGAACTATGAGATTATGTATCGATTATCGTCAGTTGAATAAAGTAACAATCAAGAACAAATATCCTCTTCCTAGGATTGAAGATTTATTTGATCAGCTTAAGGGAGCGAGGTTCTTTTCTAAAATAGATTTGAGGTCAGGTTACCATCAGTTGAGAATAAAAGATGAAGATGTGCACAAGACAGCTTTTAGGACTCGTTACGGGCACTATGAGTTCTTGGTAATGCCATTTGGATTGACAAATGCTCCAGCGGTATTTATGGATCTTATGAATCGGGTATTCAAACCTTATTTAGATCGATTCGTTATTGTATTCATCGATGATATTCTTATATACTCCAAGACTCATGAGGAGCATGAGGAACATCTCAGGACCGCTCTGCAGACGTTAAAAGATAATCAATTGTATGCAAAGTTATCAAAATGTGACTTCTGGAAGCATGAAGTAAAATTTTTGGGGCATGTGGTGTCAGAGAAAGGGATATCTGTGGACCCAGCTAAAATTGAAGCAATATTAGAATGGGAGCAGCCCTCGAATGTGTCTGAAGTGCGAAGTTTTCTCGGCCTTGCTGGTTACTATCGAAAATTTATAGAAGGATTCTCTAATATATCAAGACCCCTAACTAATCTAACTAAGAAGAATACGAATTTTAAGTGGGATCAAGATTGTGAGCAGGCATTTACCGAACTGAAGAAGCGGTTGACATCAGCCCCAGTTCTGACATTACCGACCGAAGGAGAAAGATTCGTCGTTTATACTGATGCGTCATATCAGGGATTAGGATGTGTTCTTATGCAAGGAGGCAAAGCTATCGCATTCGCATCACGACAGTTAAAGACTCACGAGAGAAATTACCCGACGCATGATCTGGAGTTAGCAGCAGTGGTTTTTGCTTTAAAAATTTGGAGGCACTACCTATATGGGGAACAATTCGACTTATATTCAGATCATAAGAGTTTAAAGTACCTCTTTAATCAGAATGAATTGAATATGCGTCAGAGAAGATGGATGAAATTTTTGAAGGACTACCATTTCGATATTTCATATCACCCAGGAAAAGCAAATGTTGTGGCCGATGCCTTAAGTAGAAAGACACGAAGATTTGTGGCCAGCCTAATGATCAAAGAGTGGGAGATGCTAAATGTTATCAAGGATTTCGATCTGCAACTTCAGCTTGAAGAACCTCAGGCGCATCTAAGTAACCTAGTAGCACAGCCTGCCCTGGTGTGTAATTTTATTTTATTTATTTATTTAATTATTTTCTTAATGTTTAATAGCTAAGTTTAACTTATTAACCTTTAGAATTGAGATTAGATCATGATAAACTTTTCTCTTAGATTCGGCGTATTCTAGAAGCTCAGAAGAAAGACGTTTGGCTACAAGAAAAAGGAGCGGAAGGAATGGGTAAGGAGAATGCAGAATGGCGAATTGGCACTGATGAAGGGATTAGGTTCCGTGGAAGGCTATGTGTTCCAAATGAACCTGATTTGAAGCAAGAGATTTTGGACGAGGCTCATAGATCAAGATTCACTATCCATCCAGGGGAGACTAAAATGTATCACGATGTTAAGCGCCAATACTGGTGGAACAACATGAAGCGGGAAATCGCCGAGTACGTATCTAAATGTGCGACATGTCAACAAGTGAAGGCAGACCATCGCAGACCACCAGGACTCTTGCAGCCGTTACCGGTCCCCAAGTGGAAATGGGAGCATATATCCATGGATTTCGTAGTTGGATTTCCGAAGACAGGTCGACACCATGACACTGTATGGGTGATCGTGGACAGATTAACCAAATCCGCACACTTCATCCCGATAAAAATTTCTACATCTGCAGTGGAGTTGAGTAAAATTTGTATTAAAGAAATCGTCCGACTTCATGGTACTCCAGTATCCATCGTCTCCGACCGAGATCCCAGGTTTAAATCACGGTTTTGGGCAAGTCTACAAGAAGCTTTGGGAACTACTCTCGATTGCAGCACAGCATTTCACCCGCAGACTGATGGACAAACAGAAAGGACGAACCAGATTTTAGAAGATATGTTACGTAGCTGCATTCTCGACTTCAAGGGCAATTGGGACGATCATCTGCCGCTGGTAGAATTTGCATATAATAATAGCTACCAAGCCAGCATTGGTATGGCACCATTTGAAGCTTTATACGGAAGACCCTGCAGATCACCAAGCTGTTGGACCGAAGTAGGAGAAAGGACATTGTTGGGACCAGAACTTATTCAAGAGACCTCCAAGAAGATTGACATCATTCGGGAACGTATGCGCGCCGCTCAGAGTCGCCAAAAGAGCTATGCAGATAATCGACGCAGAGACTTAGAGTTTTGTGTGGGAGATCATGTGTTCATAAAAGTTTCCCCAATGAAAGGAGTTATGCGTTTTGGAAAGAAAGGGAAGCTCGCGCCACGTTTTATCGGACCATTCGAGATCCTACAAAGAGTAGGAGTTGTAGCATACAAGCTGGCTCTACCACCTCAGTTATCCAATATCCACAATGTATTTCACGTTTCCATGCTTCGAAAGTACAAGCCGGACGATTCTCATGTCATCGAATGGGAGCCACTAGAGATTCAAGAAAATGTCACATATGAAGAGCAACCTGTGCGCATTCTCGATCGTAAGGAGCAAGTACTTCGGACGAAGGTTATACTTCTTGTGAAGGTACAGTGGAGTCATCACAGCGAGGAAGAAGCATCGTGGGAGCGAGAACAAGAAATTCGAGAAAAGTATCCTAACCTCTTTTAGGTATATAAATTTCGAGGACGAAATTTTGTTAAGGTGGGTAGAATGTAATACTCCGTTATTTTGAAAAAACGGTGGGTTCCACCGTTGCCTTTGGTGTGGCCCACCTGAGCTGTGGATGACCCTCATTTTTGGGCTCAGGCCCTAACTCTGATGGGCAAAATGAATGAGCGGTGTGGATCTATCACATGATGCCTGTGGGGCCCATTCTCAATATATATATATATATATATATATATATATATATAATATATATATATATATATATATATATCAAACCACAAAGTGACGTGCTGACGCACGTCACCCCATGAAACTCTCCACGATTCTCTCTCTCTCCACGACTCTCTCTCTCTCTCTCTCTCCCACTTCTCCACAACTGTTGCGGATGGGAACCCATTCACCATGATTTCCATCATCATGGTGGGACCCATTCCTCAATCTAAACCGTCCATTAGACTAAGAACCCATCAAATCACCTACCATTATTTTATAACCCATTTCTCATACTACATATAGAAAATCATTAAAAAAAAAAATCACAAAAGAAAGATTTTGAGAAGAAAAGAGAGATCAGGAAAATGGAGTACGTAAGGGTTCAACATCGAGTTCAAAGTGGATTAATCCAAGTTAGTGCACGTCGGAATCAGCCTCTCTTCAGATTATTTCCTCCCATCACACTATTTTTCCATATCAGGTAGGTGATCATTCCTTATTTGAAAATTTCATAAGTAATGGCCTTAGTTAATCTAGACATTAAGATATTTTTTTTATTTGATTGAACTAATGCAAATATCATTTTTTTTTTATTTTTTTTTATTTAATATTTTCTAGTAGTGATAATGAATATTCATTATATGAATATTAATACTCTATCTGTCATACTTCCTTGTAAATTAGATGTATTTTATGTTAACCATTTTTATGCAATGATTTTTACGGGTACTCTGGCATAAAAAGATCACTATATTAATTGTTATGGGTGATCTGATATTGTTTATTACAATGTTTCCTTGTAAATTAGATGCATCATATATGAATAATTATTTTTTTTTGTACAATGATTCTTACGGGTGCTCTGCCCAGGGTCATTCCCGAAAAGATCAGCACGACACGGGTGCTCTGCCCAGGGTCATTCCCAAAAGGATCAGCACGGGTGCTCTGCCCTGGGTGATTCTCTAAAAGGATCAGTACGCACGGGTGCACTGCCTTGGGCTTTTGTCCCTAAAAGGGTTATACCGGTGCTCTCCCGAGGGTCATACCCTAAAAGGATCAACACCGGTGCTCTGCCGTGGGTCATCCCCTAAAAGGATCAACACACATGAGTGTTTTGCCCACTCCAAATTTTAACATCTTTAGAAAAGTTATATTAAATAATTTATTTATTTCATGTTCATGAATGTCTTATTATTTACTATGATTTTATATTCAATGTTCGTCTCATTTGATTAATATGTCGAGATTTAATTTGGTAATATTTGTGAGATTTTCAACTTGGGATTGATGTGATCCTATTGAGTTGTCAACTCATTATGTGTTAACCGTTTCAGGTTATGAATATTTTGAAGATGTAGGGTACTTCTATTACTAGTGGAGCATGGAATGTGATTTGATGCACGTGGCATGTCATTCTACATAGGATAGATTTTATTTTATTTTAGAACTCTAAATGTAGTAATGTTAGCTTGATTTTCTCACTTCAAGTTAAGTTAAATAATTATACATCGATGAAATAAAAGAGTATGTAATTAGTTATCTTAATATATGTTTGGATTTTTAAGTTTTTTTTTTTTGCTATGGTGGGAGAAAATGAAATGCACATGAAATTTCCATACTTTATTTGTATTTGTATTTTTATTTTTATTTTTATATAGGTCACGGGTCTGAAATTCGGGTCCTGGACACCCTATTCGGGTACCCGAATTTTGGGGCGTGACACCACATGCACAATCAAATAATGGATGTTTAAAAAAGAAAGCTAACTGTCCACATTCAATGTTCAAGTGATTCACCTGATAAGTGGACTGACTTGATTTTGGGCTGGGACATCATTTTGTGGCTCATGTTGAAGAGGCTTGGATCTTGCACAATGAGGAATGTGTTGGCACATGTACCTGCGAGTGAATGTGCAGGCATAATTAGCAAAACTCCATAAACAGTTGAAAAGAGATCAGATGGATAAAAAGGCCCATTTGATCAATATCATCACCATTCACCATGCTGAGAAGGAGACAATTAATTTTCCAAATTCAGGGGGGCAGAGAGAGTATCGAACTAGTGTCATGTGCTAAAGGAACTTGAAAACAAGCAATGTGCGTGTGTGGACAACGATACATGACAAAGGATTGGAAATTGGTTTTGGCGTGTACTGTATCAGTCACCACTGAAATTGGGTCATATTGCCTCCATCGGGCTGATACAGCCGTATCATTTACGGATGAAACCAGTAGGTATTGAGCATACGTACCAGTTTTGGATGATGCTGTAAACCTTGAATATGACACCCTACTGGTGCAAAATCAACAAATTTTTTTGTAGGAAATGAATTTAAATAAATTGGGAGCGATCTTTCAATTTTACTCTTTCGAGAAGAAAGTGGTCATCAATCTGTTGGCATTAACTAATAACAAGGAAACTAATGGAAGTGTCAGAGAAGTAATTTTTATGGGCAGTCTTTGAAGTAGTATGGTAACAACAAGCATAAAATGATCTATAGAAAGTGACAATGGGCTCATTAAGAAGGAAAGGAAAACAAACCTTTCGGAATCTCGCCTGGACTCTCTGCAATAGAAGGTAAAGCTCTGTCAAAGGTAGGCAAAACAAAATCTTTATCATGCAAGACGCAACCAATTGGTGGTTTAGATCCACGCCCTGCAAGCATGCGTTTTCTCTTTTTATGGATGCCGGAAAAGCTTTATTAAAAAAGAAAGGGTCATGAATCATGATTCAAGGAGGGGAGGAGCATCTGTTAGAGATCCAGGCGGATAGCACACATGTTAAAAATCTGGGCTATTCATCAGGTAATGAGCACTGGGAACACGCCATATACCAAAATCAAGGTAGTTCAATCATCAAGTGAGGCACATATCCATGTTGAATTTGGATTGTTGGACTTTTTTTTTTTTTTTCCCAACAGCCTGCTTTTCTCATATAAGTTTGATTAGCTTGATTAGCCAACCACTATTATTTTTTGTCCATGGCATGTTCACATTATACCTTACCTGATGAATGGCCCAGATCTCTAACACATGCACCATCTACGAGTGTTCCACTCCCTCACACGAGGGATCCTCATTACTATAGAATATGCACAACTATAGCAGTTGGAATTGAGGTTGTGTTAGGTGACCAATAACTGTTTGATTTGATGAGATACACGTGAACAACTAGAGAATCTTGAAGATCAGAAGATCCTAAACATTTGATCAATGGCCTAGAAAACAGTCATTAAGGGGTGGTCTATATTAAAGGAAAAGAGTTACGAGAGTTTCATTATTGGGCATCCCCATCCACAACGAGGCTATCTTGTAAGTAGCTTGGATCACCAAACAAGATTCAAGATCCAACAGATAAAGACCTGATATATCCAATAGCAATACATCGGGATGTATTCTAGAAAACCTCAAAAGAACAACGAAATGAGGTGGTTATTGGCCAAAAAAAAAAATAAAATCAACAAGGGACCAAGAGTTCCCACTAGAAAGATAGTCTTAGAATCCCTCCTCACCAACCATTCCACAATATCAAATGCATGTTAACAAACAGACTCAGAGAAATGTAAGAGAGTTCTCAGAATTCAATGAAATTGTAAGACAACTTTCAAGCTTCATTGAAATGCTTAGGTTCTTTGAGTCCATTTCAACAATGGCGCTTCCATCGAATGTGCAAGAGATAATTCCAATACCCTCTTTAAGCACCTTTACAACACCTTATTAGAGTCACCACAAGCGGCTGGGACAATAAAGGACTTCCAAATGGCTCCATTGTCATCTCTAATCACGTCCCTAGGCTACAAGATCCCTGATGCCAGGAGGAGCCATGGATGTTGAGCTTCCAACACCTAAGTGAGATGGATCCTTTTTTGACACTTTCTTCCTATAAACAGCTTAATTATCAACAGTTCTCCTTGGTTCCTTTGCAAGTCAATGGCTGAAATACCATGGGACTAAGTACTAATGATGGCCCATTGGAACGAAAAATCTATTGATCATTGCTTTGGGAGGCATACCTGGACATTGTAGAATTCTTTTTATTGTCAACAATAAGTTCCATGGGAGAAAAGCAGACATGATCAGTACATAAAGGCTATGAATAAATTAAAGGAGAAACATGCAATTGATGTAAAGCATGGCCCAGCACAACCACCTATGAGATATCCTAAAATTCTGCAACCAATGACCCTGTAGCCTCCAAATTTTCTCTCTTTCAGTCCATTCAATTAAGAAGCAATGGATGAATTTGACAATCTTTTCAGGATCAAGTTTCTTATCTTCAAAATCATTCTATTGTGTTTTCCACATAGTGGCCATCAGAAGTACACTGTAACTTCAGTAAAAGGATGCACTGTCCATCCTTTGAATAGCTCCATCACTGATGATGGCATCACCCAAGATAACCCATAGGTTTGTGAGGAAAAAAGGCCCACGCTCCTTTTTTGAACTCACAATTAAGAAATAAATTATTTATGTTTTCTTCGTCAACCCAAAACATGAAGCAAATGTTGGGAAGAACAAAATTCCTACTTGGAAAATTATCTAGCATCAAGATTTTGTTACCCACAGATAACTAACAACATGTCTTGATGCTAGGTGGTACCTGAAATTGCCAAACTAATGAGTACATGGGCTTTTTTGGTGGTGCCCTGACATTGTTGAAAATTTTGCCACCTCTTTCTTTCCATGCATCCCAGAGCATCAGAAAACGGAACAACTTCCAAATCATTCTACCTCATTTGATGAACAGCCCACAATGCCAAACATTTTAGCCATGAAATTTTACTAAAAATTGAGGCCAAAGAGCTGAATGAAGTGGTACTAAATCCTCATCGTCGATTGTAAGGATTTATTAGTTGCCATTCTTTAACAAAAAACTTCCCCTCTTGAATCACCACTGCGCTCTTTTTAAGAACTGAAAGAAAAAAAAAATGGAGAAGAAAAACACCATTAGATTTCATTTCCACTACCTATAATCTTTCCTAGACTCGGACACAGATACCATGCCTGACACCAACTGATCATGATGGATCTTCATATACCAAACCAATTGATTGTACACTCTCACACTCTCATCTTCCACACAAGAAATAACTCTGCAACGTTGCGAACATCTCCCCTATCAACTATACCCAGCTCCCCACCCCTATTCCTAACCCCATACTCATTGCCAGTGACCTTTCTCTACAAACCATTCGGTTCATCACCAAACCTAAATCACCACTTACTAATGTCCAACTTACTTTAAAATTTCGGACACCTAAACCACCTTCTTGCATAGACTAATATAACTTTTTCTTCCTTTAATAATAATTAAAAAAAAAAAAAAACATTTTTCAAGGATATGCCCTCTTTTTCTCCCCTTCCTGAGGTACAAAAAACTCTACATGGAGTTATTCGGATTTTTAAACAACCAGCACTAGCATTTTGAAAAGGGACAAACTCCATAAGAAGGTTGGGGAGGGTAGCCTGGACAAGCATTATCTGCCCTCCAACTGTCCAAGCTTTCCTTCTCCTTTTTTTTTTCCCTTGCTTTTCTTTTCCTATCAATATTCCACGCAGTTATGCCAAACAACTTAAAATAAGCGTCAGTAACTGAAGTTGTATGGGTTGCTTTGGATTGAAAAGCTCCCTCAGTCCAAGGGAGTACTCAAACCATCCCCATCAAAGATCATCTCATTCTGCAACTAATCCACCAACATAACCCCACATATCACTGTAAGCCCTAACTTTCTTCAAAGTTAACATTAACTTTCACTTTAGCTACCAGACAAGGCAATGACTAAACTAGAAAGAAAAGCAGACAAAGGAATGCATGGAACACTACCAAACTCAGGGGTTGCAAAATAGATGATTCTTAAGGACTGCTTGGGGCTAGCCAAATCCTTTTTTTTTTTTTTCTTTTGTGATCTTCCCTTTTCTTTATCCAAAGAAACAATGAGAACAAAAGGTGTAGCCTTCTTTATTCAAACAATAATCTTATATTTACCATTTAGAAAGCACATATCTTGTCCAACATGACATAGATCTCTTTGGCCTGAGGATGGGATTTATCTCCCACAACAAACTCGTGAACAGTGCCATTGAGTTCAATCCAACTGCAACCAGGTATTTTTCTCATCTCTCCTTCTTTCATCATCATCCGAACCTTGCTAGCATCACTCCACATGCCAACACCAGCATAAAGATTAATAGAAGCACATATGAACTGGAATTGCAAGAATCCAACTCAATCAATTGCTTAGCAGCCTGTTGGCCAATGCTGAAATTTCCATGATTCCTGCAAGCACTGAGCAAAGCCCTCCAAACCACATCATTTGGCTTAATGGGCATTTCCTCTATTAGTTTTTTCGCCTCTTCCAAGTGCCCTGCTCGGCCAAGGATGTCGACAATGCACCCGTAGTGTTGAACTTTGGGCTCTACGTTGTACAGTCTACGCATAAGCTGAAAACACATCAAACCTTCCTTCACCAAACCAGCGTGACTGCAAGCACTTAGAATTCCAATGAATGTAATATCATCCGGTTTGATGGAACTTTTCTCCATTTCCATGAATAGATGAAGAGCTAACTCACCTAATCCATGAATAGCCAACCCACCAATCATTGCATTCCAATGGTCAACACTTTTACGTTCCAAATTCTCAAATACCCGTGCAGCATTCTCGATTCTCCCACACTTAGAGTACATGTCTATGAGAGCTACACCAAGCTTTCCATCCAAAGGAAACTTGTTTCTCTCGATATAATCATGTATTGTTATCCCCTCATCAATGCGCCCCAATTCAGCAGCTGCAGAAAGAGCGGTCACCAGAGTGGTGTGATCAGGAGATAAATTGCCGCCAAACCGCATCTTTTGGAAGAGTTTTAAGGCATCCACACAATGCCCATTCTGTACATAACCTGCCATCATGACATTCCAAGCAACCACATCTCTTTCAGGCATTTCATCAAACAAATGCCGAGCTGCCTCAACACTTCCAGATTTCGCATACCCATGTATCATGCTAGCCCAAGTGACCACATCCCTTTCTGGCATCAAATCAAACAACTCATGTGCATCTTCCAACAGTCCACACTTCACATAACCATCAATCATTGAGTTCCAAGAAACCAAATCTCTTTCAGGCATCTGATCGAACATCTCCCGAGCTACCTCCACCCCCTCCTCCAATCGCGCATACCCACTTATCATCGAATTCCAAGACACCAAATTCTTCTCCCCATCACCCATCATATCAAAAAGCTCACGCGCCACACCCACCATCCCATTCTTCAAGTACCCATCAATCATCGAATTCCAAGAGATCGAGTCTCTCTCAGGCATTCTATCGAACACCCGCCGCGCAACCTCAACAAACCCGCATCTCACATAGAAAGAAACCAAACAATTCAGCAAGAAAACATCCGACCAGAACGCGCTCTTCCACAACAGACACTGAATCTGCAATCCTTCCCTAACGAAACCGAGCCGAGAGCACGCTTTGAGAACGAGAGAAAAAGAGAACCGATCGGCGGCAACTCCATTCTCAAGCATGAATGAGAAGAGGAGGATCGCTCGTTCAGGGTCGGAGCCGTGAGAGAAGGATTTGATAATGGCATTCCAAATGAAGGGAGCGTCACGGTGTCTGGATTGAGAGAAGAAAATGTAGCGAGCGAACTCGACAAGCGTTTGATGGGGAGAAGAAGCGAGAGAGATGAGGATTTTAGTGGTGAGAGAGCGGTTTTTTAGGAGTCCGGTTGTAATGAGACGGGCGTGGATTTGATTCACGTCTTTGAGGGTTTTGCATTTGGGGAGGAGAATGAGAGTGGGATGGATGGAGTTCCATGGCTGTTTCACATTTGCATATGCCAACATAGCAGCAGCAGCAGCAGCGTGCCAGCGTCTTCCTTTTCTTGGCGGGAGATCACTGGAATTTTTTCAGATAACGCTGGCGTAGAAAACGACTTAATTTCATTGAATCCAGACCGTCCATATGTCTTTATTCGAAATCAGGCCGATTCAACATACAGGTGGGCCACACCATAAACTTATACCTAAAAAAAACAACTCTAGGACGCGGTTTGGTTGGTGACCCCAACACCAGCCATATAGCTGGTGTCAAAGCTCCGTGAGCCCTCACCATGATGTCTGTGTTTTATGGACGCGGATTGGCTACTGCCCCTGCCAACAGCCAATGGCTGTGGTCGGTGCTCCGTGGGCCCCACCATGATGTGTGTGTTTCATCCATGCCGTCCATTTATTTTTCTAGATCATTTTAGGATGTGGGTCCAAAAATGAGGTATATCCCAATCTTAAGTGAACCACATTACAGGAAACAATATTGATTGAACATAGACCATTAAAAACTTTTTAGGTCCCATAAAAGTTTTGGATCAAGCTGATCTTTATTTTTTTCCGTTCATCTATGTCTTTATGACCTAATCAAAATATTGGATGTCAAATAAACAGTACAATGGTCCTCAGGAGGATTTTAATGGTGGATATCCAATCACTATTTTTTCCAGTGGTGTGGTACAACTGATATTTATATCTATCTCATTTTTGGGATAAAACCATAAAATGATCTGTAAAAATGGATGAACGGCATGGATGAAACAAATACATCATGGTGGGGCCATAGTGGCAGGGGAGTAGCCAATCCTTTTAGTGGGGATTGAATGTTTACCGCTGAAAATTTCTTGGGGGGCCACATTGGCTTTGTACCAAGCTGATATTTGTATATTTCCTTTATCCAAGGTTACGTGACTTTATGAACAGCTCCACTTTTTCCTGTGGTGTTATTCATTTGAGCTTTGAATCTACTTTATTTTTGGGTTCATGGGTTAAAATGAGCTTAAAAAATGAATGGACGGCATGGATAAAATGTACATATCTTGGTGGGGGCCATATAGCTTTTGACATCAGCTATTTGGCCTTTGTTGGGGTCACCAGCCAAACCGCGTCCCTATTTCTAAAACTGTAGGGCTTTTACGGATGCAAGAATTCTTTTTTGTCACGGTTGAAACCGGTCAAATAAAAATGATAGTTTGCTTCAATACAAGATTTCAAACCTTGGTTGATAAAGATATATGGTACTATAATATAATTTTAAATTTTATTTAAAAAACAACGTATTATTCTAAAATTGAAATAAAATACAAGGTGCTACTCATTACACATACATAAATATGAAAACTAATATATCTTTTCACTATATATTATATGTTGCTTTATGATTATTTAAAGTGGGGCCCACTATTTGGACGGTTTAATTTAAGATACAAATTTCTCATGCATTTGGTTTATGATCCATCTTAAAGTTAGGCCTACCATTGCAATAATTTAATTTTAAGTTTACACGTTTCACACGTGTCATTGTGGGGCACTTGATGAGCCCAACTCGGCTTTGAATTACGCTTAGACCTATTAGTTTGGCCCATGTGCCTAGTTTGGGGCTAATATGCATGGCTCAATCAGTTTTCAAGCCATACTTGAACTTAAACCATTTTTGCCTTGCCAGTCCAACCCAAACCAACCCACCTTAACTTAGCTTGACCCAACTTCATGTGTCAATCTTATATTCTATTAATGTCATTTTAATCCTTAATTTAGGCGACCCATGCATCTATTTAATCAGCGGAAAGATTATTAATATTTGGGTGGTGTTATGGGAAAAATGGGTAGACCAATAAGAAAAGGCCAGGTTAGGATTTTGTGCATTTCGTCAGATTGAACAACAACGGACACAACCAAAAATCCAACCTTTGACTCAGACCAATCAAGAAATTAGGTCGGGCTTGGTCTCTCATCAACATGTCGGAAGATCCACTAATCCGTCCGACATTGAAAGAAGCTCCACTACTCTGCCGAATGAGTCAGGTTGGGATATCCCCAAGCCAACATCATTCCAGGTCGGCACAACCTATCTTCTGTTAGTTCCGACCTGATCCCAACTGCCCCTATCTAAGATTTCAGTCAAAGATCTAAGAAGTCAATTGCAATATGAATCTGCTTGAGATCCTAGCCGAGAATATAGGAAGATCCTCACGACTTGTGTAGGATCTGAATCCTACCACAACACATCCCTACTAAATAGGGAGATCGCTCATACGCCACCGCTTCTCCCCATCTATAAATAAGAGCATTTCCAATGGTGAAAGATACGCACAATTTTCAGCCAAAAACATTATTTACAACTGGACTCAAATTTCCTATATGACTTAGGCATCAGAGGGTCCCCTATACTAGCCAGGGTCTTCTTTATTCGTCTCTTGTGCAGGTATATGAAGGTCCAAAGATTTTTGAGTGGGCTTAGTTGTGCCGGTCCAACCTTTTTATTTTTATTTTTAAAGCTTGAGTTAAGTTGGTGCATAGGGTCTAAACTGCCAAGTTAGGTATGGTTGATCCATGCACTGCCCATTTCTACCCCATTTGTATATTCATTGGTGAAGAAAAGAGATGTGAAAATGATTAAAAGGAAAAACGAATATTAAAAGATTTAAAAATCATCTTTTGAGAGTGTTTTTGTTAAAATATTAATTAGGGAAATTTAACTTTCACTTTTTTTGTTAAAAGATTTAAAAAAAAAAAAAAAAACTTTACCGGTGTTTGGTGTATCCAAAGAGCCCCTGTGATTTTTGGGTAATCTTACATCGGGATGAATTACCTCAGATGAATGGATTGGATGGCATATAAACACCACAGCGGTCCCTATATTAAATTAAAGGTGGGCATCCCATCTCAACTGTTTCTTAGGGTGTGGCCTCCATGAGTTATGGATAGTCATGATTTTTGGGTTCCAACGTGGAGATGAGACCACGTAGCTAATGGACAGAGCGGATCTAATGAAAGTTACACTTCTGTGGCTATTCCACTAGTAAAGCTGGAATTTTTATTGCTTACATCCTTATATTAGGAAAAAATAAAACTTTTTATAACGTGATTCTTACTGAAAATACCAAAATGCCATCGCCCTTGTTTAAAAATTGGTTGAGCTTTTGGACAGACTGATGAAACTAACGGACGGAAGGGATGTCACATGAATGCTGTGGTGGGATGCAGGTTTCCTGCTACAGGCCTTGCAGGAAGATGCTGAGATGGAAGGCTAGGTGGGGCCTACCTACCGTGATGTTTGTAAGAAATTCACCTCATCAATACATTTTTTTCAGATAATTTTAGAACATGGGACAAAAAAATGAGGCAGATACAAAACTCAAGTAGCCGTGTAATAGGATCCTTACTCTTGCTTGGGTGGTAGGCTCTTGGGAGTTTCAACACCCGGTCAAGGGTTGGAGTATCCATAGGTGGTGAAATTCCACTAGCGTGAGTGTGTGGGGGTGTGTGTGCATGTGTTTAAAAAAAAAAATAAAAAAAATAGCCGTGTAATAGGAAACAATGAAGATTGACTGTCCACTGTTGAAATATTCATTAGGCCACAAAATTTTTGGATCAGGCTAATATTTTTATGTTTTCAGTTCATCCCAGTATGAATGACTTTATAAATGATATGGATGGCATATAAACATCACGGTGGACCCAGAGAGGTTTCTACGGTAGGCATTTCCCCGCCCAATGTTTCCTGCTGTGCAGCCCCGTTGAGTTTTGGATCTACCTCGCATAAGTGTACGTAGCTAAACCGGTGCGTGGGTATAGGTATATTTTCAGCCTGACTAATAGATAGGCTGGGTGAGGGTATACTTCGACCCATACGTGAACCCCACCCAAACCATATTATATATAAATATATTAATGATGAATTGTCTCTAAAATCCTTTGGTTTAAAAGACAGTTATAAATCGTATATAAATTTTTCGATGGAGGTTAATCGTCTTTAATACAAAGAAATAATTATCTACAATCATGGTTTAAGACGGTTTTTGACCGTCATTTTTTTGCTCTTTTGGCAATGTCTATCTACAGTACGTGCTGATGTGTAGGGCTCGTGTAGAATTTATATACTAAATCAAAAGTATTCTTGTAGAATTTCCTCTACTTGTACTACTATGTTAGATCAATGTGCGTTTAAGATTGTACATTGTTCATCAACTTCTATTGGTTGTAGACGTACAGTTGGACTCATCCAGAAGGTGAAAAAGCCTAGCCTTGGATTCTTAGATGTTTTGGTTGAAATAGACCATTCATTCAGATATTTTTTTAGGTGTTTCAATCATGTGATGGATTAAAAATAATATGAAGGATTTTTCTTTTAATTCTTTCTTAAATCCAAAATAGGGTGCTATATTTTAGGTTTTGTGAGGGAAAAACCATAGCTTTTTATTTGTTTTATAAAATTTAATTTTTCGAGATAATGATTGTTCACTCCCATTATCGCGATGCCCTACAATAACCAATCAGGGAGAGTTACGTGTGATCTGTACGGATACACACGGTATATTTGAAGATCTGCAAGATATATACGGAGGAGATTTCTCGATAAGTATAGTTGGAGTGTATCAGATGATGCTGTGTATTTCTCAAGCGGTTGATGAAGGAGCAGTCGTGCGTGAACGGGTATAGGACAGGTGGCAAGAGGAGAAGCATATAGAGAGCAATAGTAGAGAGCGGTTATGAAAACTTTCGGAACTTGAGAAGGATCTACATGGTTGGATCAAAGATATAAATAGTACGTAGCAAGAAATATCACCTCATACCAACCTAAATAAACGAAATCTATTTTCCAGTTATCCTGTCAAAGCAGCAAAGCATATGCTCACTTGTGCACCTTCTTACGTGAACACCCGTGCACACCTTTGCACACATGTAGTGGGCACAAAATCTGAACGGTCTACGTGATGCGGCACCCCCTGAAACTCTTTGGGCTCAATTTTAAGCCCGATCCAAAACTTTAGTGCGGGTGCTCACATAGGGTGTGCATGTGAGTATTCCTCTCTCTCTCTCTCTCTCTCTATATATATATATATATATATATATATATATATATAGAGAGAGAGAGAGAGAGAGAGAGAGAGAGAGAGAGAGAGAGAGAGAGATCATCCTTTGATCATGGCATAATAATCATGATTAGATCATGATACGATGACCATCAGCGGTCCATCTTTTTCTTCACCCTTAATGATCGATTATTAGACAGTACACAGATTATCCAATGTATATTAAGGATGCAGTTCGGCTGGTGATCCCTGTTGAGAAGTGGAGCCACATCTGGGGCCGCCCACTACCAGTCGAGGTTGCGCGGATTTCGTGTCGCAAGTCCTTTTGCAACTGGGATACAGAAAGGAGTTTCGAGGATTTCCTATCGCAAGTCCTTTCGCAACTGGGATGCGAAAAGGAAGTTGCCAAAACTATAAATTGGGGTCCATAGGGCTATTCTAAGGTTAAGGTGAATATTGAGAAATATTTCTAAGGTGCGGGCAAGGGATTTTCTCTGTACTTCCAAGGGAGAGGTTAGTATATTGCCTTGTAATCTTCGTTCTTCATAGTAGAAGTTTGCAGCCGTGGTTTTTTACCCTAGATTGAGGTTTTTCCACGTATATCTTGTCTTGTGGTTTGTTTTAGATTGCTTTGATCTATTTTTAGTTTATATTTGTTCCTGTTTATCGTTTGTGGGTTAGGCCTGAGATTGGATCTAGGTTCACTGCGTTGTTGGCATGCTGCGCAACAACTGGTATCAAAGCTATTGGTTTAGTTCTATTGGGAGCGATGACAGAAGATGGGAAAACTAGAATTGAGAAGTTTAATGGTTCAAACTTTGCCTTCTGGAGATGCAGATGGAAGATTATCTGTATCAGAAGGACCTCTATATTCCTCTAGGAGGAAAAGAGAAGAAACCAGAAAGATGACAGATGATGAATGGTTTTTACTGGATAGGAAGGCTTTAGGAACGATCCGACTCTCTTTGTCTAAGAGCGTCGTCTTTAATATATCCAAGGTAAAAACAACAAAAGAATTAATGAAAGCCCTAGCCACCATGTATGAAAAACCCTCAGCATCCAACAAGGTTCATCTTATGAAACAACTATTCAACATGAAGATGTCAGATGGTGGGAGCGTGGCTGAACATCTAAACGAGTTCAATACAGTCAGAGCCAGTTGGAATCCGTTGACATTGTTTTTAAGGATGAGGTCAGAGCGTTATTGATTTTATCCAGTTTGCCAGACAGATGGGATGGTTTAGTGATTGCTGTGAGCAATTTTTCAGGGTCGACAAAGCTGAAATTTGATGATGTGACTGGTCTAATTCTCAGCGAAGAATCTAGAAGAAAGGCATCAGGAGTTTCAGGGGATTCAGGGAATGCTCTAAACGTTGAAGGAAGAGGAAGATCGCTGAACAAAGGAGACAATAAACACGGGCGTTCTAAGTCGAGAAAGAAGTCCAAGGGACCGAAAGACAAAGATGGGTGTTGGCATTGCGGCAAGAAGGGGCACGTGAAACATGATTGCAGGGCGCTTAAGAAACAAGAAGGAAGCTCTCAAGACGGGAAAGATTCAGTGAATCTATCTGAGGAGAGTGACACAGAGGCGTTGATCTTGTCTCTTGATGTGAGGAATGAGTCTTGGGTTATAGACTCGGGTGCTTCGTTTCATGCCACTTTATATAAGGAAGTTCTGCGTAACTATGTATCAGGTGACTTCGGGAGAGTTTATCTGGGTGATGATGAGCTGTGCAGTATTGTTGGAAAGAGAGATGTTCATATAATTCAAAAAGACGGAACAACGTTGAAATTGAAGGATGTCAGACATGTACCGAGTTTGAGAAGGAATCTGATCTCAGTAGGGCAGTTGGCCGATACCGGTTATGTGACGACATTCGCCAGTGATTCCTGGAAGATCACAAAAGGTGCCTTGGTAATATCTCGAGGCAAGAAAGAAGGTACTTTGTACGTGACTTCAGGATCGTATAGTTCACTCGCAGTCGCATCAACTGGAGTGAATGGGCAGTTATGGCATCAGAGGTTGGGACATATGAGTGAGAAATGGATGAAAGTGCTATTGTTAAAAGAAAAACTACCAGGGCTGAAGTCTATTAACTTGAATTCTGTGAGGACTACGTGTATGACAAGCAGAAGAGGGTAAGTTTCAAGAAGACGGGACGCGCTCCAATGACACATCTGTTGGAGCTTGTACACACTGATGTGTGGGGATCGGTACAGGTATCATCTCTTGGTGGCTCACGTTATTTTATTTCTTTATTGATGATGCTAGTAGAAAACTGTGGATTTATTTCTTAAAGCACAAATTTGATGTATTTGATGTATTTAAGAAGTGGAAAGTTATGGTAGAAAATGAGACAGGTAAAACAGTAAAATGTCTTAGATCTGATAATGGGGGAGAGTATTGTGACAAGAGGTTTGAGGAGTATTGTGTAGCAAGTGGAATCAAACATCAAAAAATGATTCCAGGTACACCGCAGCAGAATGGTGTGGCTGAGCGCATTAACAAGACCATCCTTGAGCGCGCCAGGAGCATGAGGTTACATGCAGGGTTGCCCAAGATATTTTGGGCAGATGCTGTGAATATTGCCATATATCTCATCAATAAAAGTCCCTCAGCACCATTGGATGTTGGGCTACCAGAAGAAGTGTGGACTGGGAAAGAAGTGAACCTTGCACATCTCAGAGTGTTCGGTTGCACTTCATTGATGCAAAGCACAGAAACAAGCTGGATGCGAAGTCCAGGAGGTGCACGTTTATATGCTACGGGCAGCATGATTTTGGCTACAGGTTTTGGGATGCAGAAAATAGGAAAATCATCAGAAGCAAGGACGTAATCTTCAATGAAAAAGTGATGCATAAGGACAGTGTGCAGGAAAATAAGGCCGAAAAAAAGGAATTCATAGAGTTGGAAGAGTTAACGGACACGGGTGTTACAACGTCACAGGATGATCATGCACAGGAGCATTATGAGGCAGAGCCACATACACCGGTTGTGAAGAGGTCTACTCGGGAGAGGAGACCCACGGTCCGATATTTACCCTCCTTATATTATCTACTGCTGACAGATAATGGTGAGCCAGAGTGTTTTGAAGAGACATTACAGTCAGATACACGGGTTAAGTGGGAGCAGGTCATAGATGAGGAGATGGACTCTCTTGAGTCTAATCATACATGGGAGCCAATCACTCTACCTAAGGGTAAGAAAGTTCTTCATAACAAGTGGGTTTACAGATTGAAGGATGAGCACGATGGTTCGAAACGGTACAAGGCTAGATTGGTTGTCAAAGGATTTCAACAAAAGGCAGGTATCGATTTCACTTAAATATTTTCACCAGTAGTGAAAATGTCTACAATTCGTATGGTCTTAAGTATAGTGGCTACAAAGGACTTACATCTAGAGCAGCTAGATGTTAAGACAGCCTTTCTTCATGGCGACCTTGAAGAAGAGATATATATGCATCAACCAATAGGATACGTGACACCAGGAAAGGAGGACAAGGTGTGCAGACTGAAGAAGAGTTTATATGGCCTGAAGCAGGCCCCGAGGCAGTGGTACAAGAAGTTCGACAGTTTCATGTCGGGAAACGGTTTTAGGAGATGTCATGCAGACCACTGTTGTTATTTGAAGAAGTTTGATACATCGTACATCATCCTTCTTCTGTACGTTGATGATATGCTTGTGGCCGGTTCAAGCATGAAGGACATCTCAGATCTCAAAAGACAACTGTCTAGAGAATTTGCCATGAAAGATTAAGGAGCTACAAAACAAATCCTAGGCATGAGGATATATCGTGACAGAGAAAATAAGAAACTGGTGTTGTCACAGGTAGAGTACATAGCCAAGGTACTTGATCGATTCAATATGGGAGGTGCTAAGCCGGTTAGCACTCCATTAGCCAACCACTTCAAGCTATCTAAGGAGCAAGGGGCAAAGATATAAGAGGAACGAGATTACATGGCTAAAGTCCCATACGCGTCAGCTATAGGGAGTCTCATGTATGCTATGGTGAGCATGAGGCCAGACATTGCTCAAGCAGTGGGAGTTGTTAGCAAGTTCATGAACAATCCTGGAAAGGAATATTGGGAAGCTGTGAAGTGGATTCTTAGATACCTGGTAGGTACTAAGGATGTAGGGCTATGTTATGGTAGATCGGAAATCAAGCTACAAGGCTATGTGGATTCAGATTTGGCAGGAGATATCGACAGCAGAAGAAGCACTACAGGTTATGTCTTTACTCTGGGAAGTGCTGCAGTCAGTTGAGTCTCTCAATTATAGAAGATAGTATCTATTAGTACGACAGAAGCAGAATATGTTGCGGTTACAGAAGCATGCAAGGAGATGGTGTGGATGCAAGGTTTTATGGAAGAGTTGGGTAAGAAGCAAGCAGATTGCAAGCTGTACAGTGACAGTCAGAGTACAATACACTTGGCTAAGAATTCAGCCTTTCATTCAAGGACCAAGCATATTGCCATTAGATATCACTTCATACGTTCGTTACTGGAAGATGGATCGATTGCCCTGGAGAAGATTCATACAAGTGAGAATCCTGCGGATATGCTGACCAAGGCGGTCACAAGGAAAAAGCTGAAGCTCTGTTAAGCTTTGATTGGTCTTCAGGCTTGAAGACTGGGAGGTGGTGCATGGCGATGTGTCTCCAAGTGGGAGATTGTTGAGAAGTGGAGCCACATCTGGGGCCGCCCACTACCAGTCGAGGTTGCGCGGATTTCGTGTTGCAAGTCCTTTCGCAACTGGGATACAGAAAGGAGTTTCGCGGATTTCGTGTCGCAAGTCCTTTCGCAACTGGGATGCGAAAGGGAAGTTGCCAAAACTATAAATTGGGGTCCCTAGGGCTATTCTAGGGTTAAGGTGAATATTGAGAAATATTTCTAAGGTGTGAGTAAGGGATTTTCTCTGTACTTCCAAGGGAGAGGTTAGTATATTGCCTTGTAATCTTCGTTCTTCATAGTGGAAGTTTGCATCCGTGGTTTTTTACCCTAGATTGAGGTTTTTCCACGTATATCTTGTCTTGTGGTTTGTTTTGGATTGCTTTGATCTACTTCTAGTTTATATTTCTTCCTGTTTATCGTTTGTGGGTGAGGCCTGAGATTGGATCTAGGCTCACTGCGTTGTTGGCGTGCTGCGCAACAACCCCAACACCATTTAGTTAGCTGGCTTCAAAGTTTCGTGGGCTGCACTATGATGTATGTGTTTTATCAATGCTGCCCATCCATTTTGCTAGATTATTTTAAGGCATGAGAACAAAAATAAGGCAGATCCAAATCTCAAGTGTACCACACCACAAGAAACAATGCAGATTGAACACTTACTATTGAAAACTTCTTTGAGTCACAAAAGTTTTAGGTCAAACTGATATTTGTGTTTTCCCTTCATCCAGGGTAACATGACTTTATGAGCAGGTTGGATGGCAATAAACATTGCAGTGATCCCCCAAGAACCTTTAATACCAAGCATTCAATCCCCATTGTTTCCTGTGGTGTGGTCCACTTAAGCTTTGAATCTACCTCATTTTTAAGTTCATGCCCTAAAATGAGCTAGAAAAATAAATGAAAGGTATGGATAAAACTCATATATCATGGTAAGCCCCACGGAACTTTGGCATCAGCTAGCTAGTATTGGGGTCACCAGCAAACCACAAATGTATACAAGATGATTATCCTTCTGGTCAACTCATGAGTTTCTACTACTTAGGTGAAAGCTCACTTATTAAATTGGAAGTCTCTCTCTAATATAAGTCATCTACTAAGCCCATACTTTTGGGAAAGGCCCCCAGCATATGAACTAATGTGGTAAACAAGCAAGATCCAAGCTTTCCATTAGATGGGTCCAAATGGTCCATATAGTCCTACACTCGAGGTTTAATACCCTTGTACCAATATACACAGCTGTATCATTCATTATACTAGTATGTGTCGGCAACATGTACCTATTTCGGATGATACATTAAACCTCGACCCTGCCGAAAGGTCGGGCTGGTCCATTGATCATGTGGGTGAGGCCTACAGAGAGACGACAGCTTACAAAAGGCCCACCAAATTCACTTAAGCAGTTGTCTCCGGCTCGGTTCGGTCAGCAGCTCGGGCTAGTTCGAGCCGAGTTCGAGCCAAGTCTGCCATTGCAGCATTTTCACAACACCCGGACTGCACCTTCAAAATCTCCCTGTATTTGAGATAGCAGCAATGGTTTTACAGGTATTTTATCAAACACCTTCTAAGCAACATAAAAATCAAGAAAAAAAAGGTGTTGGTTTCATATACATACCTTCCTTGCCACCAGCCACACTTCTTTGAATCATTTCATTAATCATTTCATTAAACACTTGGTGAGCAACATCAATATCAAAGTAACTGAGTCACCGAACTGGTTCGATCCGAGTTCTATTCGAGCTGGGTTCGATCTGAGTTAAGTCGAGCTAGGGCCATCTTGAACTTGGCTCAGACTCATTTTCGAGCTCAAAAAATCAGCTCGACTCGGCTCAAACTCAGCTTCAAACCGAGTCGAATCAAGCTTTTTTGAGTCGAGTCGAGCGAGCTAATCGAGCTAGCTCGGTTCGTGTACACCTCTATATATACCGTCCAACCATTTGGAAAGATCATTTTAGAACATAGCCCAAAACCTTAGGCAAATCCATATCTTAAATGAACCACGCCATAGAAAGTAGTGGGGACAATGATGCCACCATTGAAACATTCCTAGGGCCCACCAGGATGTTTATTTTCCATCCAACCTATTAATAATGTTACACAGATCTATACGAAGGGGAAAAACAAATATCAGTTGGAACCAAAACTTTTGTGGGCCCCAAAAAGTTCTCAATGATAAACATTTAATCCCCACTGCTTTCTATGTTGTGGTCCACTTTAGATTTGAATCCATCTTATTTTAGGGCTAATGCCCTAAAATGATCTTGCCAAATGAATGGACGGTGTGGATTTAACGCTTACATCATGATATGGCCCACAAAACTTGTTAATGGTAACACACTACCAAGCCGATTTACCTCACATAAGACAATATGGTCATTGTAAGTGAGGCTCAACTTGATTTTTGTATTTTATATCCATGCTGTCCATCCGTTTTGGAAAATCATTTTAGGACATGAACCCAAAAATGAAGAAGATTTAAATCTCAGGTGGACCATAATATTGGAAACAGTGGTGATTGAATGCTTTACCATTAAAAACTTCCTAAGCCCACAATAATGTTTACATAATGCTTATTTTTCATCAAACCTGATCATATAAACTTGAATGAAGTGAAAAAACAAACATAAGGGATCGCTCACGGTCACTACGGGGAGGCGCGGTACCCCAGCATAGGCCGACAGCTTGGACATAGTGTCCCATTCCACCATGCCCGGCTCACGAGGCTGTGGACCAGTTTTAAGTGAATTTTCGATGGACTACAACGGTTGTAGGGTGGTTCAGGTTTCATACATAGGTGAGCATACAGGGTTAACAAATAGGGTTAGTCAGATAGTAGGCTAGACCGCACGAGTCAGGCGAGTGACCTCAGGCACAAGAGACCCATGTAGTCGAACTATAGCTAAACCCACGGTTTTAGCCTGAGGGTAGTCCCACCAATGGGACTACCATCTCTCCTCATGATTCCTGACCAACCCAAGGGTATGGAGGGTGATTCATAGCATGCTGGCTACCAATGTATAATCTAGTATAAACCACATCATGTTCTCATATTTCTCAACATATCATTCAGATTCTCATAGCAAACATGGTTAACAATATCATGAAATAAGTGCATGTGAGGTGTGTGTGTGTGGGTGAGGAAGTTACGCACTTCCTTCATCTCAAGCCATCATATGCACATGGGTAATGAAAGCATACATACTATGAGGTAACAATATATAGGAAAAACAATAAGGCATAAGCAAGGATTCATCCATACACATAAGCATGTGAGAAGAAAGAACAACATCATGGAGGCTAAACATGCAAATTCATACGGTTTCAACAACATATATTCCTAGCGCTTTCTCTAGATTATTAAATCATAACATTCAAGTAATCAAAATCATTAAGCTCGTACTAAAATTGGTGCTAGGCCACCTAAGAACAATAGTCCGCACCTTAGGATTCGTTGGAGACTTGAAAATGACCTAGGAACATCGATTTGGGGGCCGGTTGGTCGGAATCCCTAAAGCAAGCTCATACATGTGAGAAATCCATACAAAAACCCCCTTCCTCACAAGGGTTCTAAGGTAGAGGGAGGAGGAACCTTACCTAGACGATTGACGGACGATTTTGGTGGTTGTGGTGTAGGGTTCCCTCTTGGAGATGAGTTGGGGAGTCGAAGGGGTTGATTTCCTTGGGCCCCACCTTGATTTAGGGTCCACATTGCTCACTTTCACCGCCTATTGTTCTCCTTGGTCGTTGGAGAATTTGTTAGTTATGAGGGAGAAAGATTTATTGTCAGAGGGTGAGGGAGTTACGAGGAAGAGACTTGATCGTTGGAGGTTGGAAAAATTATGAGGAAGGAAAGGTGGGTTGTTGGAGATTTAGGAGTTATGGGGGAGAAGAGAAAGAGATGGGTTGTTGTTGGAGAATGAAGTTATGAGGGAGAGAGGTTTGGTGGTGGGAGATTGAAGAAAGCTATGAGGGAGAGAGGTTTGGTGGTGGGAGATTGAAGGAAGTTATGAGGGAGAGAGGGCTTGTTGTTGGAAGAGTGGAGGGGTTATGAGAGAAGGCTAAGGTTTATTCCCTAGAATTGGGCCCCTTGGCCTTAAGTTTCCATAATTTTCCAAAATAGCCTACTAGGACTCTATTTGATGTTGAGGAGGCCCTATCACCCCTCTGGCCACCAAATTTTGGGTGTAGGTGTCTCATGGCCGAAGAGTGGCCATGCAAAATCTGAGATCAAACGGATGAACGAATTTGGGGTTTGAGCATAGAGTTTCGATCTTTAAATGGCCCTAGGAAGTCCATTCTGATTGATGGGGCATTTCTGGTGGCCCTCTGGCCATGAAATTTATAGGATAGGTGCTCCATGGCCCGATGAAGGGCCATGCAAAAATTGAGGACGATCAGATATGGGGTTTGGTCGCACGGGTCCGATTCGCAATCAACGGTTACTGAGCCATGTCGGGTCCCAGATTTGTGGACGGGTGTAGTAAAATACATTAGACCTTCTTCGTAAATTTGGAAGGAATCCAACGGCTGGAAGGCCTGGTATCTCGATTTTATTTGCAAGTGCCAGATTTCAATTCTGGCATTGGTGGGGTGCATTCGGCTAGTGCCAGATCCCAGTTCCGGGTGTCCACTGGGTCCGCAGTCCGCGTTGGACCACAAGCCCAGTGAGATCTATGATTTTCTAAACTTTTAGATTTTTCTGACCCTCCTCGGTCACTAGATGGCCCACACGGGCTGTTGTTAAGTGTAAACAGACCATCTGGCTTGGCGGCCCGCACTTGGTTCAATCATAACCAGATTGGTCTAGTTTAATGGGCTAATCCTAGATTTAATTTACTTGTGATACCTCACCCTGAGTAGTTTAAACAAACGATCCTGCGGCAAATCCGACGTGGACGCCCCAGGACACTGTGCTGGTTGGACGGAACGTTACAATCACCCATGTATAAGCTAGCATTGAGTGCCAATGGTCAGTAAGTGATAATATAAGTTAATTACATAGAAAAAAATTTAAGAATTTTTGGAAATCCAAAACAGTAAAAATCCGGGATGATGTACACTGAATTGGAAGAGAATTACGAGAACATGGGATCGATGCATGGACTGCGTTGCATTGCCAGTTGCAGTAACAATCCTATAGGGAGCTCCTGATCAGCATCATATTATTGTCATTACAGTGCTGACCACGGGACACAAGGAGATGGTGTTGAAGAAATGCCGCATGCAATAGAGGCCTTAATACAGTTAATATTCAGTTGCTTGATTTTTATCCTCGTCATTCATCTCGTCTCGTGGCGCTACTAGCTTTTACATTTGTTTTGTTTTTTTTGGACGTTTTGGGATATGTTTTAGACAATGATTTACATAGGTTTTGTAGTATTATGGATTATGAAAACATATGTTATTACATGTTTTGGACAATGATTTTCTGCTATATCTACAAAAGACTTCCAGTAGCAATATGAACCCTTCTTCAAATATATTACATAGCAGTAATCTGTTTTGGATATGCTAAAGAGGATAGATTTCTATAAACAGGTCATTCTTGCACTCATAGAAGACCTCACTAAATAGTTGGTTGCTTTGAATTGATTCAAAGCCTGTAACCTTCTTCGTCTCCGAGCAAATAACATCTTCACCATTGGAAATCATGGAAATGACAATAGTCATGGGCTCAGGTGACTCAAACCCCACTTCAGGTTCTGTTTTGATGGGCGCCGGAGCTTTGAATAGATCTCCTTCCCCTCCTAGGTCATACTCTGAAACGGTGGAGATCTGAACAGATCTGCTTTCCCTCGAAGCTCTTTGAATTCACTTGGTTAATATCAGGAACAACAACTTGTATCCAACAGGTACAACAAACATAAAATTTTGGTTGATTAATAAAATACCACCCACATTTAAACCACCGACCGATTAGAAGAGAGTGTGATCCTTCGGCATCTTCTTGTGTCGAATATTAGAACACAGTGAAAAACCCTGAATGATGATCCTTGAGACTGATCACAGAGCTGTAACTTTACGAGTTATTAGTTATTCAAACCAAGTAGCACGCTTGATTGAAGTTGGATGAACAGCGTGGATGAAAGATGTACAAAAATTGGGGCCGAGAACGCATTGACCAGTGACCGGTGGTCACTGTGAGCAATGGTCAACAATCTTACTGTTTTTGGAATTGCAATGCAAATCAAACAACATTTGTAGCTGTATTAGAGGTGAGGTGGTGGACACCATAACATCCTTATCGATTTGACATGTCTATTACACCAGTGAACCAAACATACTACGTAGTGGCGATTTTATCTCTAGTACACCGTATTTTTTATATTAAACAAATATGTGGCAATAGTCAACTGTAGTAATACCAATCATTACAATTACATGTAATAAGCTATTATTACTTCTTTACATCCAAATACAATGTAATTTGGAAAACCAAGTAGGCCCTAAAGTAGCTTCTCCTACCCTAAAATCATATATGGTATGTCAAGTAACTAATTTTGGTTTAGAAGATATTCTTGTTAAATAAATAAAGAAAGAAATGATTTTTTTTTATATGCTTATATATACATATTTAGAGAAAAATGTAGGTAGAATAAGGTTCTCCATGAAAAAAAAAAAGAAGAAAAAAAATGCAAGCATTACGGTTATAATGCCCACAGTTATAATCCGTAGCAACTTACCTGGTCGAACAAGTCCCTACCAGTTCGACCTCGTTGGCTTGTTTTCCTATTGTAATCCCCACTGCTTTTTGTGGGTCCCATTATGAGGTATGTGTTATATCCAAGCCGTCCATCTATTTTTCGAACTCGTGTTAAGGATTGAGATGAAAAATAAGTTAGATCTAGCAATCAAGTGGACCACACTATAAAAGCCAGTGAAGGATTGAACGTCTACCATTGAAACCCTTTTAGTGGTCACAGAAGTTTTGGATCACCATGAAATTTGTTTTTCCTCTTCATCCAGGTCTTTGTAACTTTATGAATAGATTGGATGGTGAATAAATGTTATGATGGGCCTTACAAAATTTTTAATGGTGAAAATCAATTTTCTCACGGCTATAAATGTTATGATGGGCCTTACAAAATTTTTAATGGTGAAAATCAATTTTCTCACGGCTCTTTGTGGTGTGGTCCAGTTGATATCTGGATATGAATTTTTTTTTTTTTTTTTGAATAATGCTCCGAAATGATCTCGAAATATGGATGAACATTGTGGATATAATAAATATATAACTGTTGGGCCACGTAACTTTGATCTCTTTTGAGCCGTTCATACAACTCGGAGTTCGGGGAGCGTCAGCGCTCGTCTTCCAAGCGATGCGCTTATGGAAGGAAATGCAGGGCATTAAACCCAAGAAATGCTATCCGTACAGCTGGGGCTTAATTCTTAGGAGGTAAAAACAAGTGGGCTTAAAAAGGCTGGCGGGCCATATATGAGTTGCACAGTAGGAAATTTCTCCCCCTAAAATGATCTCTCCAAATGCATGGTCATTTTTAATGCAACACATACATCATGGCAGGGCACACATAACATAGTGACGTCACTCTACTGCCTACTGTCGATTTCAGTAGCTAATCCCCGTCCCCTACTTTTGAGCAGAGCAGACTTACAGTGGGGTAGCGTGATGAACAGCCATTTGCCAGGTTGGCAACTGTGGATGAGATTCGGATGCCCGCCTTTTCTAAAAATTTTGAACTGTCAGCTCCACCCTCCAACGGCTACTTGGAGGACGCCACCAGTCCACGCTCCCCACCTAAACAGCCCACACCTTACTTAATACTTACTAAAAAAATTCGTCTTGCCTCTTCCGCAAGTTAGCATCCAGCGTGTCTCACCACCGTCTGGGGTCCACGTGAAGAGATATTTCGATTATTTCGGCCGTCCATTTTCTTTTTACCACAGAAAATATATCTCTCTCCCATAATTAAGCTTTAATGATGATTGTATCCTTTGATTTTTAGATTTGAATGTGAACCATTGAAAATTCTCTTTTCATGGCTTTAGATCATTTTCAGATAGTTATGGTCAGAATCATTCAGTCGGAATAAATTTCATCAAGTGATCAGTATAGCATAGATTCCACAACATGGGAGGTTCAAATTGATTGTTGGGCCACTCAGCATGTGGGCTCCATGGCACACTGTGGATTCAGTGGCGGTTCGTGTGGATCCCCGGATTCACCAAGGTGGGTAGATCACAAACTGTGGGGCCCACTGTGATGTATGTTCCTTACATACACACCTTCCATCTATTTTTAGAGTTCATTCCAGGGTAAAAAATGAAGTAGATCCAAATCTTAGGTGTACCATACCGTCCCTCCATTTGGCAAGCTAGTCTTAAGTTGACACGAAAAATAAGATATATCTAACTATCAAGTGGACCACACTGCAAAAAGCCATGGGGGATTGAACGTCTACCACTGAAACCCTTTTTAGGGTCAGAAATTTGGATCAATATGATTTTATTTTTATTTTCTCTTAATTCAGGTTTTTGTGGTACACCAGCAATCCGGCTACCCCTTGCCACCGTCCCATGGCTGATGGTCGGTGCTTTGTGGGCCCCAACATGATGTATGTGTTTTATCCATTCTGTTCATCCATTTTTAAAGATTATTTTAGTTCTTGACCTCACAAATGAGAAAGATATAAATCTCAGGTGGATCACACCACATGAAAACAATAGTTATTGGATATCCACCATTAAAATCCTCCTAAGGCCTATTGTACTGTTTATTTGACATCCAATCTGTTGATTAGATCATACAGGCCCAGATGAAGGGAAAAAGCAAAATTCAGCTTGATCCAAAACTTTTATGGCCCCAAAATGTTTTTAATGATCGATGCTCATTCAACACTGTTTACTGTAATGTGGTCCACTTGAGATTGGGATATAACTCATCTTTGGTCTCATATCTTAAAATGATCTTTAAAAATATATGGACCGTATGAATGAAACAAATACATCATGGTGGGGCCCACAGAGCACCGACCATCAGCCATTGGCTGGTGTAGGAGAAGTAGCTAATCCGTTTCCAGCCAATCCGCTTCCAATGAAAAGATCGTAGAATCTATCTCACGTGGGACGCGGATTTCCTGCGAAAGACTTTCGCAGGAAGTTACTACGCAAGATTTTGTGTGGGTCCTACTTAGTTGCTTGTGTGAAATCTAACCCCTCTGTCCGTTTTTTAAGCTCATTTTATGATGTGGGACCAAAATCGAGGACGATCAAAAACTCAAATGGGCCACACGAGAGGAAACAGTAGAGATTTAGTGACCACCGTTGAAATATTTATATGTCCATAAAAGTTTTTAACAATATAATGTTTTTAGTTTTTTCACTTTATCTAAGTGAAAATGACCTTATAAACGGCTTAGATGGCATATAAACAGCAAGGTAGAGCCTAGAAGGTTTCAATGGTAGGCAAACCTTTCCCCACTGTTTCATCTTCTATGGCCCACTTGAGTTTTGGATCCTACTCATTTTTGGTAGAATGTCTTAAAATGATGTCTAAAAATGGATGGACGGCTTTGATTTCTCACAAACATCGCAGCGAGCCCTACCTAGAATCCTTGCGCAGAACTTACTGCGAAAGGCTTTCGCAGGAAATCCGCGTCCTTTCAGGTGTGCTATATTGGCTCGTGCGAAGACGCGGATTGGCTACTCCCCCTAACACCAGCCAATGGCTGATGGTCGGTGCTCCGTGGGACTCACCATGACGTATGTGTGTCATCCATGCCGTCCATCTATTTTTACGGATCATTTTACGGTATGAGACCAAAAACGAAGTATATCTCAATCTTAAGTCGACCACATTACATGAAACAGTGTTTAATGAGCGTCAACCATTAAAAAACATTTGTGGCCATAAAAGTTTTGGATCAAGATGATTTTTGTTTTTTCCCTTCATCTGGGCCTGTATGACCTAATCAACATATTAGATGTCAAATAAACTGTACAGTGGGCCTTAGGAGGATTTTAACGATAGATATCCAACCACTATTTTTTTCATGTGGTGTGGTCCACCTGAGATTTACATACCTCTAATTTTTGGGACCGAGCAATAAAATGATATGTAAAAATGGATGAACGGAATGGATGAAACACATACATCATAGCGGGTCCCACAGAGCGCCGACCACTAGCCCCGGGGCTGGTGTCAGGGGGAGTAGCCAATCCGTTTCCCGTGCGATAGGCTACAGCTAAAAAGTCGCACGCGCTCGAGCTTATGTGTCCCATATAGCTGTTGTAGGTACGTGTCGTGTTAGCTCCGAGTTGTACGAACGGTTCAAAGGAGATCAAAGTTACATGCCCTATAGTGATGTATTTATTATATCTACACCGTTCATCTATTATATATATAATTTTAGAGCATTGTCAAAAAGATGAATCATATACAAAGATTATCTGGACCACGCCATAAATAACAGCGGAGATCATGATTTTCATCATTAAACAATTTGTAGGGCCCATTATAACATTTATTTTACATCAAATCTGTTCATAAGGTCACAAATACCTGAATGAAGAGGGAAAAAAAATTTTCATATTGATCCAAAACTTCTGTGGACCCCAAAAAGGGTTTCAATGGTAGACATTCAATCCTTCACTGATTTTTCCAGTGTGGTCCAATTGATATCTATATATGACTTATTTTTCTTCTCAAGCCTTAAGAGGAGCTTGCCAAATGGATGGACGGTTTGGATATAAACCATACCTCATCATCAGACCCACGGAACTTGCTGCTATACCTCACACCAGCCAATCCGCTTCCAACTCTTGTACACCTCCGGACCACGTGAGCTCCCCAATTCGACCGTTGCAATCCGCCTCCCCTTTTCAGAGAAACCAACGTTTAAAAACCAGCTACTCTTCCATTTACAGACCTCTTTTCTCCCCTCCAATCCTCCAAATTCCACCACAAAAAAAAAAAGGAAATAAAATCCCAGCCACCCAAATCTCTAAAGAAAAATCCAGCAATGGAGGAGAGGAGGAAAAGTCGATTGAATCTCCCGGCCGGAATGTCCGAAACTGCGCTCCATCTCGATACATTCTCAACCTCATTCCCAAAGACATCGCCATCACCGTCAAAGACAACGTACAGCGATAGATTCATCCCCTGCCGTTCATCTTCGAGGCTCCAGTGCTTCTCGTTGCTGGAGAAGTCGTCGCCGGCCAAAGAAGGGGGGAATGAGGCTTACGCCAGGTTGCTAAAGAGCGAGCTTTTCGGGGTCGACTCAGTGCCCGGATCACCGGCGGGCCAGGCATCGCCGATGAGCCCCAACAAGAATATCTTCCGGTTCAAGACCGATCATTCTGCCCCGAGCTCACCTTACTCACAGTCGATTTCAGGCCATGATGGGAACATGTCCGGCGAGGTGTCGACACCTCCAAAGGCACCTCGGAAGGTGCCCAAGACTCCTCATAAGGTACAAAAGCCAACCAAGCACTACATTTTCCCTTCTTCTTCTCCTTTAAAAAAAAAAATAATAATAATTTTACATGTGGGTTTTCATTTTTAGGCCAAATAGAGGGTTTTAGTATAAGCAAAGAAGAAGAAATTTCAGAAGAAGAAAAAAATGGATAAGCTAATTTGGGGGAATGAGGGATTACTTATTAAGAAGAGATATCGTAAGGCTAATTGAGAGGAAAAGATTCTCGAATCCTTGTATGTGGCATGTGTTTGCCAGATCAGGGCCATTCATTTGGGGGCCATGTGAAAAAAAAAAAATTGACTAAATTTTCCATATCTGGCAAACCCATCTAGCCCACCCAATAATCAGAACATACTGATTTTTATAGCCTTGGCACATAACAGAATGGCCTGTTTTTGCGATGGTCTTGAAATAGGCCAATATATTAGAGAGGCATATTTTCTTCTCTCAGGATTCAAACACATGAACTTTGTCGCTGATACCATGTCAAACAATCACTTTCCCTAAAAGCTCAAGCGGTTAGATGATGGTGTATCAATGTATATGAAGGGAATATAACAAACAATGAAGGCTAAAGAAATGTCAAGATTTTCCATATCCAGCGTACATTTGTGGCCCACTTGATGATCAGAATGGCCTGATTTTAGTGCCTTGGCACATACATGGTACGTCCCACTACTCCAACTTGATGATCAGACCCCACAATGAGACTGATTTGAACCATGGTAGGGCACATCATATCCATGGCCCATTTCACCAAAAGGGACAAGAGGATCATATAATTCCAATGAAAAGGAGAACTATTTTTAGCTTCTTCTCTGCTGATTCCGGATTTCAGAAGAAGTATCTGGTTGTAAACTGCATGTGTGAGTTCTCTGATAAATAGTTCTATTCCAAAAGGGGGGGAAAGAAAATTAGAGTTACAAAATCTCATTTGTTCTCAAATGCCACTCTCCTGCATATGCAATTGGCATGTTTGTGTGAGATCCAGACTGTCTAGTCAGTCTGCTCACCAGGTATGCCACAAACACATGAATGTGGACCATTGATCAATTCCTCTTAACCATCCTTTTTAGGTGGCCTACTTGATGAATGACCCAGATCTCATACACGTGACACATTGCCACCTTTAGGAACTATATAGATGTTTACTGATGGCTAAATGGGTTGTAGGTTCTCGACGCTCCCTCGCTTCAAGATGACTTCTATCTCAACCTCGTCGATTGGTCGTCCCAAAATGTATTGGCTGTCGGATTGGGTACTTGTGTTTATCTATGGACTGCATCAACCAGCAAGGTAAAAGCTACAACCCATTGATCTCTCTCTGTTTTCTTGTAGTTCTAGACCATTGATTTTATTTGTTAGCATGATTGTGATTATGTTGTTGTGAGATGGGTTAGTGATCACAATATGTTCTTGGGGTTAGGTGACAAAGCTGTGTGATTTGGGGCCCAGCGATAGCGTTTGTGCAGTCCAGTGGACTCGGGAAGGCTCATATCTTTCTATCGGTACAAGTCTCGGTGATGTTCAGGTAAGTTAAACTGATCTCCCATCATATTTTTAGTTGGAAAATAGGAGGTTTTGTATTCAGGTTTGCTTAAGCACACACACACACACACAGCCAATAGGAGGCCGTATGTATGAAAGCAACAGATGGTTTAAAGAATTCTGATGGCCCACGCCTTTGATAGCCTGATTTTTTAGGCCCTGTCATCTATGAAGTGGGACCCGCCTGATGGGCATGGGAGTTCGGGCACATGTGGTGGAGTGTGGAGGCTCTTGTGCACTTGGCGAAATGCTGTGTTGTGAAATTTCAAATATTGTATACTCCAATAACTAGCCACATAAGTAGACTTCTGTAGCACAGAGGAATGTATTCATTGAGAAATTTCACAGCATGAAATTGACTAAAAACCTGTGCAAACATGTCGAAGGAAATGGTGATAAGAAAATCTTAAATTTTTACAGGAGTTCATCCAAAATCAGTTTCAATAATGGAGAAATTTACAGAATTCCACAATACATAATCAGACTTAATATTTTAGCCATAGTTCTTGATTTGCTGATCGTTGTTGTTGTCATAGCATTGTCTTGGCGATTTGGGCCGACATCCATTTCACCAATCATTCTTATCTAAGGCCCCATCGTCGGTTCAAAGGATCTTTTCCTATTCTTAATATAGGTTATGATGGAGATCTCTTTCCTACTCTTAATATGTATTTATTTTATTTTATTTTATTTTTATTATTTTTTGTTAGCTTTGTTAGTACACCCCACTGTCAGTTCACACTTCACTGTTAGCCACCCCACTAGGGATCGATGCCAAGACCTCAGTGTTGAAACGAGGTATCTTTCACTCAGTCTACCACTTGAGCTATGGATCAGGGTGTTTTCCTACTCTTAATATGAAATTGAAGTTTTTCATGATAAATAAGATGCATTTGAACTGCATAAAACAATAGCCCATTTCTACAGCTGTGTAGCTAATCATGTATTCCTAGTCTTGTTACATACAAGTGAGTTTCTTCAAGTATTTTTGTCAAACACAATTGGGTTACTAACCATTTTCATCATGTGATAGATTTGGGATGGCGCTCGCTGCAAACGGGTCCGAACCCTGGCCGGCCATCAGACTAGAACTGGTGTATTGGCGTGGAGTTCGTGCATACTGTCTTCTGGAAGCCGAGATCGAAATATTCTTCAGCATGAACTTCGTGTCTCAGATGATTACATTAGCAAGTTTGTTGGCCACAAATCCGAGGTAAGTGTTTTTAAGATCTTTTGTGCATGACGTGTCGGAAAACCACAGTGGATGCCAGGATCTACACTAGCATCAACCTAGGGAATTCAATTGAACTTTAGACTACATACCTGGATCAGCCATTGTGCTGGCTGTAGAGGGTTGCACGTCGGTCTTCCTCCTCCCCTACACCTACATCTATATGTTATTAAGTGTACGGAGTTGGGGACCAAATGCGCTATATAAAGGTAGAGTGGCTATGTGAAGAGTCCATCCATCATAGAACTCTTCCACTTGCCTACGACTTCTAGATCCCACACGTCCTAGGAGACATGTCGTTCTCCAATACAACACCATCCAAAGTTGTCTATAGTACTTTATGTCCATAAATCTGTGTACACTCATCAATTGTGTGGGTCCTACCCTAATGGTCATGTGACCGATCATTCCATTGCCAGATGGAGTTATACCATACATGGCCCACAATTCCAACATGATCATGTTGTCATACACACATGCAATGTGAATCTATCTGTGTGGCTTGCATATATATACTACATGTATCAAGCTACAAGACCTCTCTACACACCCACAAGCCTATGTGCAGTTTACATGTACATACATGGATGATGCATGTGTCATAAACTTTCTCTCTCTCTCTCTCTCTCTCTCCCTCTCTCTCTCTCTCTCTCTCTCTCACGTTGGATGCTCTATTATTGATTGAATTGCAATTACTAGTACAATAAAATGGACAGTGTCATAAAGTTTTTTTCTCTCTTTTCTTCTTTCTTTCTTCTTCTTATGGTTCATTCTCATAACAGGTCTGTGGGCTGAAATGGTCGCACTATGACAGAGAACTCGCATCCGGCGGAAATGATAATCAGGTCTGTTGATGATTCAATTTTCGATTGTCGGTGGACCACCATATTTTCATCATATACATATGGGCTTATTTTTTGTGTGTGCTTATATTGCAACCAGCTCTTGGTTTGGAATCAGCACTCTCAGCAGCCAGTCTTAAAACTTACAGAACATACAGCTGCCGTGAAAGCCATCGCCTGGTCGCCGCACCAACAAGGCCTTCTTGCATCCGGAGGTGGGACAGCAGATCGGTGCATTCGCTTCTGGAATACCTCAAATGGCAATAAGCTGAATCATGTGGATACAGGAAGTCAGGTTCTGTTCGTTTTCCATCCAAACTTTCCAAAGACTGATATCTAATCACTATCATTTTCTGTAGAAGGATGTTGAATCTTGCTTTATGCATGTGTGCAAGATCCGGACCATTCATCAGATGGGCCCCACTGTTATACCTGATGGCCTAAAAATCAGGCTGCTCCAGGTACCATGTGGGTCATCATGCCTTCAGAGATACATGAAGTGGGGACCACCTGATGACTGAGCTGACCTGATTTTATTGTAAAAGAAGGATCGACCAGCAATAAGCATTTGATGACTAGACAGACATGATTTTTGGGCCATAAGACATGCATGGTCCATGACAAATTACACTGATCTGGCACGTATCACAACGGCACATGTGCAATTTGAGAGGCTCTCACCACTCAGGATTTCGACAGGTATGCAATCTGGCATGGTGTAAGAATGTGAATGATCTCGTCAGCACACATGGATATTCCCAGAACCAAATCATGGTATGGAAGTATCCATCCCTTGGGAAGGTATGCTTCTTAGCTGTAATCCTTCAATTCTCCTGCTTTTTATTTGATTTTCTGCAAAGCTTGTTTTGTAAATAGAACAAAGCCCCAGGATCTTAACAGAGGTGTGTTTAGATTGAGAGAAATGTAATCCCTTGGGAAGGTATGCTTCTTAGCTGTAATCCTTCAATTCTCCTGCTTTTTATTTGATTTTCTGCAAAGCTTGTTTTGTAAATAGAACAAAGCCCCAGGATCTTAACAGAGGTGTGTTTAGATTGAGAGAAATGTATTTGATGTTTTTTTATAATATATTCATAGATGAAAACATGATGAAACAGGTAGCAACTCTAACTGGTCACAGCTTGCGAGTGCTCTATCTTGCCATGTCCCCTGATGGGCAGGTAATGTATTCTTGCCATGTCCCCAAATGCGCAATCAACCAGTTATCAAGTAGGCATAATTAATTAATTATATTTTGTCATATGTAATATGAAAAATTAACGCAAACTAGTTATGTAATTGTGTGCACTCTTTCGTGTCATTTTATAAACTACAGTATTTTATTTATATTTCACTATGCATCCGTATGACAGCTGCTTATCCTAATTCACCTGATCATGTGGCGTATGTCCCCAACAATATATATACATGTTCACTTCGTATGATCTTCTTTCTATTGATCATATGAGTTATAATTTTCAAGGATCTTGTTATAATCTTCTATGTGATTTTGTTGCCATATGTTAGCTTTCTAGCTATCTAATTTCGAAATGCTAGAACATAGCTAAACAGTTATCTTTCTATTGAATTATGGTACAATTTTGGACGGTTAAAAATTAAAAATATCCCGTGATCTTATTTCCACCACAAATGTCGACCAATACGTGAGAACAATTCAATCAATCGGAAATTTGGATTTTGACTTAGAGGCATAGTATTATGTGTTTTCATTTTGATTTAAAAACATCATGTGTCACGGTACACTTTCTGTGTGCCCGTACATCAAGCTTCATACTCAGCCCGAGTATCATTTAACTCAATACATAATGTGGACACTTACTATTCACGTAGGACGTGATAGTCGGCCATGCACCACCTACCCTGCGTTATGAGGCCATGTGGACGTCTACAGGACCGCTAATTCGGTGGTCCCTACAAATTGGAGGTTTGGCAAGAAGTTATGCATCTGGACCATCTCTATGTCGAACACGAGAAATGCCCAAAGCTTATGGGTGGGCAAAACGTCTACATGCTTTTCAGGAGTAACTTGTCGTGGAAGAATCTACTAACTATATTTAATCGAAATTGTAATACTAACATCTAATTTAATTGTTAAATAATCACTCCTAGGGAGCAATGTTAGTTAGATGTCCACATTGATGGGCAATGATGGTTAAATGTCCACATTGATGGGCAATGATGGTTAAATGTCCACATTGTGAGCCCGGTTTCCCAGTTTGGGGCATGACAGTTTTTATACTTGCTTTTATTTTCGGACTAACATGTCGTAAAAGAATCTACTAACGCTATTTAATAAAAATTCTAATACTAACATCTAGTTTGGTTGTTAAATGGCTATTCCTATGGAGCAATGTTGGTTAGATGTACACATTGATGGGCAATGATGGTTAAATGTCCACATTATGAACCCGATTTTCGAGTTTTGCGCGTGATAGTTTTTATACTTGCTTTTGTTTTCAGGAGTAAAATATCGTGGAAGAATCTACTAACGCTATTTAATAGAAATTGTAATAGTAACATCCAGTTTGGTTGTTAAATGGTCACTCCTAGGGAGCAATGTTGGTTAAATGTCCACATTGATGGCCAATGAAGGTTAAATGTACACATTGTAAGCCTGATTTTCGAGTTTAGGGCGTGACAATTTTTATAATTATTTTTGTTTTCAGGAGTAACAAGTCGCGGAAGAATATACTAACGGTGTTTAATAGAAATTCTAATACTAAAATCTATTTTGGTGGTTAAATGGCCACTTCTAGGGAGCAATGTTGGTTAGATGTCCACATTGATGGGCAATGATGGTTAAATGTCCACATTGTGAGCTCGGTTTCGAGTTTGAGGCGCGACAGTTTTTATACTTGCTTTTTATTTTCAGGAGTAACATGTCACGGAAGAATCTACTAACGCTATTTAATAGAAATTCTAGTACTAACAAATGGTCACTCCTAGGGAGCAATGTTGGTTAGATGTCCACATTGATGGGCAATGATGGTTAAATGTCCACATTGTGAGCCCGATTTACGAGTTTGAGGCGTGACAATTTTCATACTTTTTTTTTCCAGGAGTAACATGTCGTGGAAGAATCTACTAACGTTATTTAATAAAAATTCTAATACTAACATCTACTTTGGTTGTTAAATAGGAGCAATGCACTACATAATGACAATGATGGTTAGTCCACATTGTGAGACCGGTTTTCGAGTTTGAGCTATACTTAGATCAGTGATGCATATCACACATTATTGATGAATTTTCGATTGTGAGGACCAGTTTTCTTTTTGGATTTATGGACAGTGTTCATTCGTATTCGTATGGAGTAAGGACGTGACAGCTTTTGTTTTAAGGAGTAACATGTCGTGGAAGAATCTACTAACTCTATTTAATAAAAATTCTAATACTAACATCTAGTTTGATTGTTAAATGCATTTTCTAAGTAGCAATGTTGGTTAGATGTCTACATTGATGGGTAATGATGGTTAAATGTCCACATTGTGAACCCGGTTTCTGAGTTTGGTGCGTGACAGTTTTTATACTTGTTTTTGTTTTCAAGAATAAAATATCACGGAAGAATCTACTAACGCTATTTAATAGAAATTCTAATACTAACATCTATTTTGGTGGTTAAATGGCCACTTCTAGGGAGCAATGTTGGTTAGATGTCCACATTGATGGGTAATGATGGTTAAATGTCCACATTGTGAGCCCGGTTACCGAGTTTAGGGCGTGACAGTTTTTATACTTACTTTTGTTTTCAGGAGTAACATGTCGCGGAAGAATCTACTAACGCTATTTAATAGAAATTCTAATACTAACAACTAGTTTGGTTGTTAAATTGCCACTCCTAGGGAGTAATGTAGGTTAGATGTCTACATTGATGGGCAATGATGGTTAAATGTCCACATTGTGGGCCCGGTTTTCTGAGTTTTAGGCGTGACAGTTTTTATACTTGCTTTTATTTTCAGGAGTAACATGTCGCGGAAGAATCTACTAACGCTATTTAATAAAAATTCTAATACTAACATCTAGTTTGGTTGTTAAATGGCTATTCCTAGGGAGCAATGTTGGTTAGATGTACACATTGATGAGCAATGATGGTTAAATGTCCACATTGTGAGCTTGGTTTCCGAGTTTGGGGCGTGACAGTTTTTATACTTGTTTTTCTTTTCAGGTGTAACATATCGCGAAAGAATCAACTAATGTTGTTCAATAGAAATTCTAATATTAACATCTAGTTTGGTTGTTAAATGGCTACTCCTAGGTAGCAATGTTGGTTAGATGTCCACATTGATGGGCAATGGTGGTTAAATGTCAACATTTTGAGTCCGATTTCTGAGTTTTAGGCGTGACAGTTTTTATACTTGCTTTTATTTTCAGGAGTAACATGTCGTGGAAGAATCTACTAACACTATTTGTTAGAAATTCTAATACTAACAACTAGTTTGGTTGTTAAATCGCTACTCCTGAGGAGTAATGTTGGTTAGACGTCCACATTGATGGGCAATGATGGTTAAATGTCCACATTGTGAGCCCGGTTTACGAGTTTGGGGCGTGACAATTTTCATATTTTTTTTCTTTTTCTGGAGTAACATGTCGTGGAAGAATTTACTAACGTTATTTAATAAAAATTCTAATACTAACATCTACTTTAGTTGTAAATGACCACTATTAGGGAGAAATGTTGCTTAGATGTCTATATTGATGAGCAATGATGGTTAAATGTCCACATTATGAGCTCGGTTTTCGAGTTTGAGACATGATAGATTTTATTCTTGCTTTTGTTTTTAGGAGTAATATGTCGTGGAAGAATCTACTAACTCTATTTAATAAAAATTCTAATACTAACATCTACTTTTATTGTTAAATGCATTTCCTAGGTAGCAATATTGGTTAGATGTCCACATTATCTACTTTGGTTGTAAATAGCCACTCCTAGGGAGCAATGTTGCTTAGATGTCCACATTGATGAGCAATGATGGTTAAATGTCCACATTGTGAGCCCGGTTTTCGAGTTTGGGACGTTACAGTTTTTATACTTGCTTTTGTTTTAAGGAGTAATAAGTCGTAGAAGAATCTACTAACTCGATTTAATAAAAATTCTAATACTAACATCTACTTTAATTGTTAAATGCATTTCTTAGTTAGCAATGATGGTTAGATGTCCACATTGATGGGCAATGATGGTTAAATGTCCACATTGTGAACCCGATTTTCGAGTTTGGTGCACGGCAGTTTTTATACTTGTTTTTGTTTTCAGGAGTAAAATATCACGGAAAAATCTACTAACGTTATTTAATAGAAATTCTAATATTAACATCTAAATTGGTTGTTAAATGGCCACACTTAGAGAGCAATGTTGGGTAGATGTCCACATTGATGGGCAATGATGGTTAAATGTCCACATTGTGAGCTCGATTTTCGAGTTCGGGGCATAATAATTTTTATACTTGCATTTGTTTTCTGGAGTAACATTTTTTGGAAGAATCTAATAACGCAATTTAATAAAAATTCTAATACTAACTTCAAGTTTTGGCAGTTAAATTGCCACTCATAGGGAACAATGATGGTTAAATGTCCACATTGTGAGCCTGGTTTCCGAATTTAGGGCGTGACAGTTTTTATACTTGCTTTTGTTTTCAGGAGTAACATGTCGCGGAAGAATCTACTAACTCTTTTTAATAAAAATTCTAATACTAACATCTAGTTTGGTTGTTAAATGCATTTCCTAGGGAGCAATGTTGGTTAGATGTCCACATTAATGGGCAATGATGGTTAAATGTCCACATTGTGAGCCCAGTTTTCGAGTTTGGGGCGTGACAGTTTTTATAATTACTTTTGTTTTCGGAAGTAACATATCGCGGAAGAATCTACTAACGCTATTTAATAGGAAATCTAATACTAACATTTAGTTTGGTTGTTAAACGGTCACTCCTAGGGAGTAATGTTGGTTAGATGTCGACTTTGTTGAGCAATCATAGTTAAATGTCCACATCGTAAGCCTGGTTTTCGAGTTTGGGCGTGACAGTTTTTATAATTATTTTTGTTTTCAGTTGTAACATATCGCGAAAGAATATACTAACGCTATTTAATAGAAATTCTAATACTGACATCTAATTTGGTTATTAAATGGCCACTTCTAATGTGCAATGTTGATTAGAAGTCCACATTGATGGACAATGATGGTTAAATGTCCACATAGCGATCCCAGTTTTTGAGTTTGGGGCGTGACAGTTTCTATACTTGCTTCTTTTTTTTATCAGGAGTAACATGTCGCGAAAGAATCTATAACGCTATTTGATAGAAATTCTAATACTAAAATCTAATTTGGTTATTATTGACACATGTAGTTTTTAATCCAACGATAGATTGTTAGTTTGTTTTATAGGGATTGAGAGACACGAGTCATCTAAATTCTACTACTAATATCTAATTAGCTTAGTTTTTATACATGGTTTTCTTTTCAGGAGTTACATGGCGTGCAAGAATCTACTAACTATATTTAATGAAAATTCTAATTCTAATGCTTTCTTTTCGGTGGGGTCCATGTACTCTTCGGTTTTCAAGTTAGGGGCGGGACAGTTTTTATGCTTGCATTTGTTTTTAGAAGTAACATGTCGTGGAAGAATATACTAACGCTCTTTAACATAAATTCTAATATTAACATATAGTTTGGTTGTTAAATGGTCACTCTTAAGGAGCAATGTTGGTTAGATGTCCACATTGATGGGCAATGATGGTTAAATGTCCACATTGTAAGTCCGGTTTTCGAGTTTGGAGCGTCACAGTTTTTATACTTGCGTTTGTTTTCAGGAGTAATATGTCGCGGAAGAATCTACTAACACTATTAAATAGAAATTCTAATACTAACATGTAATTTGGTTGTTAAATGGTCACTCCTAGGGAGTAATATTGCTTAGATGTCCACATTGATGGACAATGATGGTTAAATGACCACATTATGAGCCCTGGTTCCGAGTTTGGGGCATGACAGTTTTTATCATTGTTTTTGTTTTTAGGAATAACATATTGTGGAAGAATCTACTAACACTATTTAATAGAAATTCTAATACGAACTACTCTTTTGGTTGTTAAATGTTTAATCTTAGGGAGTAATGTTGGTTAGATGTCCACATTGATGGGCAGTGATGGTTAAATGTCCACATCGTGAGCCAGGTTTTCGAGTTTGGGGAGGGACAATTTTTATAATTGTTTTTATTTTCAGGAGTAACATGTCATCGAAGAATCTACTTAACACTATTTAATAGAAATTCTAATACTAACATGTAGTTTAGTTGTTAAATGGTCACTTCTACGGAGCAATATTGCTTAGATGTCCACATTGATAGGCAATGATGGTTAAATGTCCACATTGTGAGCCGTGGTTTCGAGTTTGGGGCGTGATAGTTTTTATCATTGTTCTTGTTTTCAGTAATAACATATTGTGGAAGAATCTACTAACACTATTTAATAGAAATTTTAATACCAACTACTCTTTTGGTTGTTAAATATCTAATCTTAGAGAGCAATGTTGGTTAGATGTCCACATTGATGGGCAATGATAGTTAAATGTCCACATTGTGAGCCCGGTTTCCAAGTTTGGGGCAAGACAATTTATATAATTGTTTTTGTTTTCAGGAGTAACATGTCGCGGAAGAATTTACTAACGCTATTTCATAGAAATTCTAATACTAACATTTAGTTTGGTTGTTAAATGGCTACTCATAGGGAGTAATGTTGGTTAGAGGTCTATATTGATGAGCAATTATGGTTAAATGTACACATTGTGAGCCCGGTTTCCAAGTTTAGGGCTTGAGCTTTTGTTTTCAGGAGAAACATGTCGCGAGGGAATTTACTAACGCTATTTAATAGAAATTTTAATACTAACATTTAGTTTGGTTGTTAAATGGCCACTCCTAGGGAGCAATTTTGGTTAAATGTTCACATTAATGGGTAATGATGGTTAAATGTCCATATTAAAAACCCACTTTTCGAGTTTGGGGCGTTACAGTTTTTATTTTTGTCTTTATTTTCAGGAGTAAAATACCGCGGAAGAATCTACTAACGCTATTTAATTGAAATTGTAATATTAACATCTAGTTTGGTTGTTAAATGATTACTGCTAGGGAGCAATGTTGGTTAGATGTCCACATTTATGGGCAATGGTGGTTAAATGTCCACATTGTGAGCTCGGTTTCTGACTTTGGAGCGTAAAAGTTTTTATACTTGCTTTTGTTTTCAGGAGTAACATATCGCGGAAGAATCTACTAACGCTATTTAATAAAAATTCTAATACTAACATCTAGTTTGGTTGTTAAATCGCTGCTCCTATGGAGCAATGATGGTTAAATGTCCACATTGTGAACCCGGTTTCCAAGTATGGGGTGTGACTGTTTTTATACTTGCTTTTGCTTTCAGGAATAGCATGTCACGGAAGAATCTACTAATACTATTTAATAAAAATTCTAATACTAACATCTAATTTGGTTGTTAAATGGCTATTCCTAGGGAGCAATGTTGGTTAAATGTCTACATTGATGGGCAATGATGGTTAAATGTTCACATTGTGAACACGGTTTTCGAGTTTGGGGCGTGACAGTTTTTATACTTTTTTTTTTATTTTCAGTAGTAACATTTCGTGTAAGAATCTACTAACGTTATTTAATAAAAATTTTAATACTAATATCTAGTTTGGTTGTTAAATGGTCAGTCATAGGGAGAAATGTTGGTTATATATCCACATTGATAGGCAATGATAGTTAAATGTCCACATTGTGAAATCGGTTTCTGAGTTCGGGGCTTGACAGTTTTTATATTTTCTGTTGTTTTCAGTAGTAACATTTCGGGGAAGAATCTACTAACGTTATTTAATAAAAATTCTAATACTAACATATACTTTGATTGTTAAATGACCACTCCTAGGGAGAAATGATGATGTCATATTCTGATCCCGATTTCCGAGTTTGGCACGTCACAATTTTTATACTTGCTTTTCTTTTTAGAAGTAATATGTCTCGGAAGAATATACTAACGCTTTTTAATAGAAATTGTAATACTAACATCTAGTTTGGTTGTTAAATGGCCACTCCTAGGGAGCAATGTCGGTTAGATGTCCAGATTGATGGGCAATGATGGTTAAATATCTACATTGTGAGCTCGGTTTTCAAGTTTAGGGCGTTACAGTTTTTATAATTGTTTTTATTTTCAGAAGCAAAATATCGCGAAAGAATCTACTAACGTTATTTAATAAAAATTCTAATACTAACATCTAGTTTGGTTGTTAAATGGTCACTCCTAGGGAGCAATGTTGGTTAGATGTCTACATTGATGGGCGATGATGGTTAAATGTCCACATTGTGAGCCTGGTTTTCGAGTTTGGGGCGTGACAGTTTTTATACTTGTTTTTGTTTTCAGGAGTAAAATATCGTCGAAGAATCTACTAATGCTATTTAATAGAGATTCCAACACTAACAAATATTTTGGCTCTTAAATGGCCACTCTTAGGGAGCAATGTTAATTAGATGTCCACCTTGATGGGCAATGATGGTTAAATGTCCACATTGTGAGATCGGTTTTGGAGTTTGGAGCGTGTCAGTTTTTATACTTATTTTTGTTTTCAGGAGTAACATGTCGCGAAAATATCTACTAACGCAATTTAATTGAAATTGTAATACTAACATCTACTTTGGTTGTTAAATGACCACTACCAGGGAGCAATGTTGGTTAGATGTCTACATTGATGGGCAATGATGGTTAAATGTCCACATATTGAGCTCGATATCCGAGTTTGGGACGTGACCTTTTTTATACTCGCTCTTCTTTTTAGGAGTAACATGTCGCGGAAGATTCTACTAACGCTATTTAATAAAAATTCTAATGCTAAACATCTAGTTTGGTTGTTAAATAGCCACTCCTAAGGAGAAATGTTGGTTAGATGTCCACATTTATGGGCAATGATTTTTAAATGTCCACACTGTGAGCCCAATTTTCGTGTTTGGGGCGTGACAATTTTTATAGTTGCTTTTGTTTTCCGGAGTAACAGGTCGTTGAAGAATCTACTAACGGTATTTAATAGAGATTCTAATATTAACATCTAATTTGATTGTTAAATGGTCACTCATAGGGAGCATTGATGGTTAGATAATCACATTGATTGGCAATGATGGTTAAATATCGACATTGTGAGCCCGGTTTTCGAGTTAGGGGCGTGACAGTTTTTATAATTATTTTTGTTTTCAAGAGTAACATATCGCGGAAGAATCTACTAATGGTATTTAATAGAAATTCTAATACTAACATCTAATTTAGTTGTTAAATGACCACTTCTTGGGTGCAATGTTGGTTATATGTCCACATTGATAGGCAATGATGGTTAAATGTCCATATTGTGAGCCCGGTTTCTGAGTTTGAGGCATGACAGTTTTTATACTTTTGTTTTCAGGAGTAACATGTCGCGGAAGAATTTACTAACGCTATTAAATATAAATTCTAATATTAACATATAGTTTGGTTGTTAAATGGTCAATCCTAGGGAGCAATGTTGGTTAGATGTCCTCATTGATAGGCAGTGATGGTTAAATGTCCACATTGTGAGCCTGATTTTCGAGTTTGCGGCGTGATAGTTTTTATACTTGCCTTTGTTTATAGAAGTAACATGTCGTGAAAGAATGTACTAATGCTATTTAATAGAAACTCCAATACTAACATCTAGTTTAGTTGTTAAATGGCCACTACCTGGGAGCAATGTTGGTTAAATGTCTTCATTGATGGATAATGCTGGTTAAATGTCCACATTGTGAGCCCGGTTTCCGAGTTTGGGGTGGGACAATTTTTTTACTTGCTTTTATTTTCAGGAGTAACATGTCGTGGAAGAATTTACTAACGCTATTTAAAAGGAATTATAATACTAACATCTAATTTGGTTGTTAATGACACATGTAGTTTTTAATCAGACGACACACTATTAGTTTGTTTTGTGGGGATTAAGAGATACGATTCATCTAAATTCTTCTACTAATATCTAACTAACTTAGTTTTTATATATGGTTTTATTTTCAAAAGTAACATGGCGCGGAAGATTCTAATAACGCTAATTAATGGAAAATTCTAATACTAACATCTAATTTGATTGTTCTTGACACATGCAATTTTTAAATCGAACCACAACTTGTTTGTTTCATTTGTGGGGATTGAGAGAAATGAGCCATTTAAATTCTACTACTAATATCTTATTAGCTTTGTTTTTGTGAGGCCATGGGCTCACTATATGTTTGGCTCTATTTGGGCCACTCCTGGGGAGCAATGTTGGTTAGATGTCCTCATTGATGGGCAATGATGTTTAAGTGTAGATATTGTGAGCCCGGTTTTCGAGTTTGGGACGTGACAGTTTTTATGCTTGCTTTTGTTTTCTGAAGTAATATGTCGTGGAAGAATCTACTAACGTTATTTAATAGAAATTCCAATACTACCATATAGTTTGGTTGTTAAATGGCCACTCCTAGGGAGCAATGTTGGTTAGATGTCCACATTGATGAGCAATGATGGTTAAATGTCCACATTGTGAGTTCGGTTTCTGAGTTTGGGGGCGTGACAGTTTTTATAATTATTTTTGTTTTCAAGAATAACATATCGTGTAAGAATCTACTAACACTATTTAATAGAAATTCTAATACTAACATCTAGTTTGGTTGTTAAATGGCCACTAGTAGGGAGCAATGTTGGTTAGATGTCCACATTGATGAGCAATGATGGTTAAATGTCCACATTGCGGTTTTTGAATTTGGTGCGTGACAGTTTTTATACTTGCTTTTGTTTTCAAGAGTAACATGTCACGGAACATTTTACTAATACTATTTAATAGAAATTCTAATGTTTACTTCTAATTTGGTTGTTAAGTGGTCATTTCTAGGAAGCAATGTTGGTTAGAAGTCCACATTGATGGGCAATGATGGTTAAATGTCCACATTGTGATCTCGGTTTCCGAGTTTAGGGGGTGATAGCTTTATACTTTGTTTTGTTTTCAGGAGTAACATGTCACGGAAGAATATACTAACGCTATTTAATAGAAATTCTAATGCTAACATCTAGTTTGGTTGTTAAATGGCCACTGCTAGGGAGTAATGTTGGTTAGATGTCTACATTGTGAGCCTGGTTTACGAGTTTGGGGCGAGTCAGTTTTTATACTTGCTTTTGTTTTCAGGAGTAATATGGCGAGAAAGTATATACTAACACAATTTAATAGAAATTGTAATACTAACATTCATTTTGGTTATTAAATGGCCACTTCTAGGGAGCAATGTTTGTAAGATGTCCACATTAATGAGCAATGATGATTAAATGTCCAGATTTTGAGCCTGGTTTTCGAGTTTGGGGCGTGACTATTTTTATAATTGTTTTTGTTTTCAGGATTAACATGTCGTGGAAGAATCTACTAACGCTATTTAATAGAAATTCTAATACTAAGATCTATTTTGGTGGTTAAATGGTCACTCCTATGGAGCAATGTTGGTTAGATGTCCACATTGATGGGCAATGATGGTTAAATGTCCAGATTGTGAGCCCGATTTTTGAGTGTTGGGCGTGACAGTTTTTATAATTATTTTTGTTTTCAGGAGTAACATGTCACGGAATAGCCTACTAACACTATTTAATAGAAATTCTATTACTAACATATAGTTTGGTTGTTAAATAGTCACTCTTAGGGAGCAATGTTGGTTAGATGTACACATTGATGGGCAATGATGTTTAAATGTTCACATTGTGAGCCCGATTTTTTAGTTTTGGGCGTGACAGTTTTTATATTTGCTTTTCCTTTCAGGAGTAACATGTCGCGGAAGATTCTAGTATCGCGGAAGAATTTACTAACGCTATTCAATATAAATTTTAATACTTACATATAGTTTGGTTGTTAAATGATCACTCCTAGGGAGCAATGTTAGTTAGATGTCCACATTAATGGACAATGATAGTTAAATGTGCACATCGTGAGCCCGGTTTTCAAGTTTGAGGCGCCACAGTTTTTATACCTGTTTTGTTTTCAGGAGTAACATCTCGCAGAAGAATCTACTAATGCTATTTATTAGATATTCTAATATTACAACTAGTTTGATTGTTAAATGACCACTCTTGGGGAGCAATGTTGGTTAGATGTCCACATTGATGGACAATGATGGTTAAATGTCCACACTGTGAGCCCGATTTCTGAGTTTGGGGCATGATAATTTTTATACTTGCTATTTTTTTAGGAGTAACTGTCGTGGAAGAATCTACTAACGTTCTTTAATAGAAATTCTAATACTAACATCTAGTTTGAGTGTTAAATGGTCACTCCTATGGAGCAATGTTGGTTAGATGTCCACATTGATGGGCAATGATGGTTAAATATCCACATTGTGAGCCCGAATTCCGAGTTTGGGGCTTGACAGTTTTTATACTTGCTTTTGCTTTCAGGAGTAATATGTCGCGGAAGAATTTAATAACGTTATTTAGTACAAATTCTAATATTAACATGTAGTTTGGTTGTTAAATGGCCACTCATAGGGAGCAATGTTTATTAGATGTTCACATTGATGGGCAATGATGGTTAAATGTCCACATTGTGAGCCCGGTTTCTGAGTTTTGGGTTTGATAGTTTTTATATTTTCTTTTGTTTTCAGGAGTAATGTGTCGCGGAAGAATTTAATAACGCTATTTAGTAGAAATTCTAATATTAACATCTAGTTTGGTCGTTAAATGGCCACTCTTAGGGAGCAATGTTGGTTAGATGTCCACATTGATTGACAATGATGGTTAAATGTCCACATTGTGAGCTTGGTTTCTGAGTTTTGGGCGTAACAGTTTTTATACTTACTTTTGTTTTCAGGAGTAACATGTCACAAAAGAATCTACTAACGCTATTAAATAGAAATTCTAATATTAACATCTAGTTTGGTTGTTAAATGGCCACTCTTAGGGAGTAATGTTGATTAGATGTCCACATTGATGGGCAATGATGGTTAAATGTCCACATTGTGAGCTCGGTTTTCGAGTTTTGGGCGTGACAGTTTTTATAATTGCTTTTGTTTTCAGAAGTAACATGTCACGGAATAGCCTACTAACGCTATTTAATAGAAATTCTATTACTAACATATAGTTTGGTTGTTAAATGGTCACTCTTAGGGAGTAATGTTGGTTAGATGTACACATTGATGGGCAATGATGTTTAAATGTTCACATTATGAGCCCGATTTTTTAATTTGGGGTGTGACAGTTTTTATATTTGTTTTTCCTTTTAGGAGTAACATGTCGCGGAAGATTCTAGTAACGCTATTTAATAAAAATTCTAATGCTAATATCTAGTTTAGTTGTTAAATGGCCACTCCTAGGGGGCAATGTTCGTTAGATGTCTACATTGATGGGAAATGATGTTTAAGTGTCGACATTGTGAGACCGGTTTCTGAGTTTACGGCGTGACAGTTTTTATTCTTGCTTTTGTTTTTAGAAGTAACATGTCGTAGAAGAATCTACTAACGCTATTTAATAGAAATTTCGATACTAACATCTAGTTTGGTTGTTAAATAGCCAAAACTAGGGAGCAATGTTAGTTAGATGTCCACATTGATGGGCAATTATGGTTAAATGTCAATATTGTGAGCCCAATTTTTGAGTTTGGGGCGTGACAGTTTTTATACTTGCTTTTGTTTCCAAGAGTAACATGTCGATGAAGAATGTACTAACGCTATTTAATAAAAATTCTAATACTAATGTCTAGTTTAGTTGTTAAATGGTCACTCGTAGGGAGCAATGTTGGTTAAATGTCCACATTGATGGACAATGATGGTTAAATGTCGACATTGTGAACCTGATTTTCGAGTTTGGGGCATGACAGTTTTTATACTTACTTTTGTTTTCAGGAGTAACATGTCGCAGAAGAATCTACTAACGTTATTTAATCGAAATTCTAGTACTAACATCTAGTTTGGTTGTTAAATGGCCACTCCTAGGGAGTAATGTTGGTTAGATGTCCACATTGATGGACAATAATGGTTTAATGTCCACATTGTGGGCCCGATTTTCGAGTTTGGAGCGTAACAATTTTTATACTTGCTTTTGTTTTCATGAGTAACATGTCGCGGAAGAATCTACTAACATTTTTTAATCGAAATTCTAATACACATCTAGTTTGGTTGTTAAATGGTCACTCCTATGGAGCAACGTTAGTTAGATGTCTACATTGTTGGGTAATTATGGTTAAATGTCCACATTGTAAGCCCGGTTTTCGAGTTTGAGGCGTGATAGTTTTTATACTTGCTTTTGTTTTCAGGAGTAACATGTCGCGGAAGAATCTACTAACGCTATTTAATAGAAATTTTAATACTAACATCCAATTTGGTTGTTATTGACACATGTAGTTTTTAATCCGATAACAAATTGTTAGTTTGTTTTGTGGGGATTGAGATACACGAGTCATCTAAATTCTACTACTAATATCTAATTAACTTAGTTTTTATATATGGTTTTGTTTTTAGGAGTAACATGGCCCGGAAGAATCTACTATGGCTATTTGATGAAAAATTCTAATACTAACATCTAATTGGGTTGTTCTTAACATATGTAGTTTTTAAATCGAACCATAGCTTGTTTGTGTGTTTTGTAGGGATTGAGAGAGATGAGTAATCTAAATTCTACTACTAATATATATTTAATAGCTTTGTTTTTGTGAGGCCATGGGCTCACTATATGATTGGCTCTATGTGAGCCACTCATAGGGAGCAATGTTGGTTAGATGTCAACATTGATGGGCAATGATGGTTAAATGTCCACAGTGTGAACCCGGTTTTCGAGTTTGGTTAGATGTCCATGTGAATGGGCAATGATGGTTAATTGTACACATTGTGTGCCCGATTTTTGAGTTTGGGGCGTGACGGTTTTTATACTTGCTTTTGTTTTCAGGAGTAACATGTCGCGGAAGAATATACTCATGCTATTTAATAGAAATTCTAATACTAACATATATTTTGGTTATTAAATGGTCACTCATAGGGAGCAATGTTGGTTAGATGTCCACATTGATGGGCAATATGGTTCAATGTCCACATTGTGAGCCCAGTTTCTGAGTTTGGGGCGTGATAGTTTTTATACTTGATTTTATTTTCAGGAGTAATATGTCTTGGAAGAATCTACTAACGCTATTTAATAGAAATTCTAATACTAACATCTAATTTGGTTATTATTGACACATGTAGTTTTTAATCCGACTACAGATTGTTAGTTTGTTTTGTAGGGATTGAGAGACACGAGTCATCTAAATTCTACTACTAATATCTAATTAGCTTAGTTTTTATACATGGTTTTCTTTTCAGGAGTTACATGGCGTGCAAGAATCTACGAACTATATTTAATGGAAATTCTAATGCTAATTCTAAATGTGTTATTTTTAATACGTGCAGTTTTTAATTCGACCACTGCTTGTTTGTGTGTTTTGTGCGGATTAAGAGACATGAGCCATCTAAATTCTACTACTAATATCTAATTAGCTCAGTTTTTGTTAGGCCATGGGTTCACTATATGTTTGGCTCTCTATGGGCCATTCTTAGGGAGCAATGTTTGTTAGATGTCCACATTGATTGACAATGATAGTTAAATGTCCACATTGTGAGCCCGATTTTCGAGTTTGAGGCGTGACAGTTTTTATACTTGCTTTTGTTTTCAAGAGTAACATGTTGCGGAAGAATCTACTAATGCTATTTAATAGAAATTCTAATACTAACATCTAATTTGGTTGTTATTAGCACATGTAGTTTTTAATCCGACCACAGATTGTTAGTTTGTTTTGTGGGGATTGAGAGACACGAGTCATCTAAATTTTACTACTAATATCTAATTAGCTTAGTTTTTATACATGCTTTTGTTTTCAGGAGTAACATGGCACCGAAGAATTTACTAACGTTATTTAATGGAAATTCTATTGATAACTTCTAATTATTTTGTTTTTGACACGTGCAGTTTTTAATTCGACGCCAACTTGTTTGTGTGTTTTTTAGGGTTTGAGAGACATGAGCTATCTAAATTCTACTAGTAATATCTAATTAGCTTAGTTTTTATACTTGTTTTTTTTCAATAGTAACATGGCACGGAAGAATATACTAACGCTATTTAATAGAAATTATAAGACTAACATCTAATTTGGTTTTCATTGACACATGCAGTTTTTAATCCGACCACAGATTGTTAGTTTGTTTTGTGGGGAATGAGAGACACAAGTCATCTAAATTATACTACTTGCTTACTTTTTATGCACACTTTTGTTTTCAAGAGGAACATAGCGCGGAATAATCTACTAACGTTATTCAATAGAAATTCTAATACTAACATCTAATAGGGTTGTTGTTGACACATACAGTTTTTAATCCGACCACATCTTGTTTGCGTGTTTTGTGGGGATTGAGAGACACAAGTCATCTAAATTCTACTACTAATATCTAATTAGCTTAATTTTTATACTTGCTTTTGTTTTCAGGAGTAATATGGCGTGGAAGAATCTACTAACGTTATTTAATGGAAAATTTAATACTAACATCTAATTAGGCTGTTGTTAACACATGCAGTTTTTAATCTGACCTCAACTTGTTTTTGTGTTTTATGGGGACTGAAAGATACGAGCTATCTAAATTCTACTACTAATATTGTAACACCCTGTCCCCAACAGTATGATATTGTCCGCTTTGGCTGGCACTCACTGTCCACCTTCACGGCTTTATTCTCGCAGGCGGAAGCGGTTAGCGAACCACCCGCAAAACGCGTCATACTATTGAAGGTCGGAGCCCCACATATAGCCCAGATCTTAAGGCATTCCCTTTCCGATGTGGGACGGGCATCACACCCACCCCCCCTCGGGAGACAGAGCGCCCCTGCTCTGATACCATTTGTAACGCCTCACCCAAGGGCACAATATTGTCCGCTTTGGCTGGCCCAGTGTCAACCTTCACGGTTTTGTTCTCGCAGGTGAAAGCGGTTAGCGAACCACCCGCAAAACGCGTTGTATCCTTAAGGTGAGAACCCCACATATAGCCCAGATCTCGAGCCCTCCCTTTCCGATGTGGGACAGGTGCACTACACACCCACCCCCCCTCGGGAGACAGAGCGCCCTCGCTCTGATACCATTTGTAACACCCCGTCCCCAACAGTATGATATTGTCCGCTTTGGCTGGCACTCACTGTCCACCTTTACGGCTTTGTTCTCGCAGGCAGAAGCGGTTAGCGAACCACCCGCAAAACGCATCATACTATTGAAGGTTGGAGCCCCACATATAGCCCAGATCTTAAGGCATTCCCTTTCCGATGTGGGACGGGCATCACACCGATCATCTACCGGGCCAGGGTAGGAAGCTCATCGTGTCCCTTCCGAATCCTGGTGGATCCTGGTCTTCTGCTCGGCCAAGCAGTGAGTCCATTGGAAGTTGCCCAGGATTGAGAATTGGGTCAAGCAGCGAATGTTTCGCAGTTGTATATTTCAGTACTCCGTAGTCCGATCACTCTAGAAACGTAGGGAATGTCCATCATTGAAAGGCTCAAATTGTCTATGTCTAAGGTTACCCTTTAGGTCTTAGTCTAAGAGAGTCCTTGTTATTATCTATGTCCAAGGAAATGGCGAATCAAATCTTACTAGATAATCCTAAAATGGTTTCTCATAGTAGAACTTGCTAGAGCTTCTATAATGTTCGTATTCAACGAACACAGTTTCGATCCTGGGCCAGTGGGGTAAGGTCCACCACGCTTTCGCTGCGTTACCCAGATCAAAGAGATGTATTAGCCGACCTAACTAGAGTGGGCTCATAATGTTCTACCCCCCTTAAAAATTTATTTTCACCCTTAAGGCTCAAGATTTATGTCCTGCTCCGTATATCGGAACAAGGTGTAATTTAGGACCTATCCTTGACATAAAATGGGAAATACATTGGTCTGCCTTTCATCGACGATGTGTACTATGGCATTGATACCTATGGTTACAGAAATGAGCTAAAGATGATAGGTATTGTGGTTGATTGCAGGGACAGGTGTGAGTTTGAGGCAAGATGCCTAATTCTACCAAGGGGTTTTGTCGCGGTCCAGACTTATCCTATTTAATCATGTCTAGCTTAATAGGCAGGCCATCTTTCTACGTTCATAAGCACAATATGTATGCCGACATGGCATGCGATTTGAGACCTAATTCCTAACTGTCTGTTGCCCATTTGGGCAATTCCTTAGGCCTAAAAGACACAGTCTCTATCGGCTATATACTCCTAACATTTCTCAAGAACAAAGTTATATAAACTTTTAGTTGCAAATGGTCGGGCCAACACGGAAAGAAAGTTGTGTAATGGGTCTGAGTCGGTTAAGCCGAATAACTAAGTCTATTATTCAATTGGCTTAGCATAATTAATTAGTCCTTTACCTTCCTTAGCCTAACTAGTAGCCTAGTCGCAACGTATGAGCAGCGGTAATCTACTAGTTGTGATCCAAAGTCTATTCTTATACACTAGATGATTTTACACCATTTTTAATAAAGGAAATTGTTTGTTTGTTTATTTGGAATTGAGTTGCCCGAACATGAATGTAGCTACGCTCGAGCACTTTACATATGCTCAAACCAACTAAGGGGGTTCTAGAGTTCACGTTCTTAATTGGTTGGATTTCCTATATTGTCAGGTCTGTCGAAGCACTGCTCTAGGTCCAAACTCTATGGGCCTATTTGTCAAACAACCATTTACTCTAAAAGCTTAAGCTATCAGAGTGTGGTGGGTTAATGTATATCAAGGGACTTTATCACTTCAACACTATTTGGCCAGTGGTCTTAAGTTGTATTAAATGGGACTGCATTACTAATTCTACTTTGGGATTGGGAATGGCATGTTTGGTAGGAGGGTGGGTGAAAATAGACGGGAGGCATACCAGGGGGTTTCTAATACCCCCAAACCCAATCGGCCCGACCGGCAGGCCCGTCCAAGCCCAAAACCCAGCGAGGCCTCGCCGACCCGGCGAGGGCCTCGCCGACAAACGGTCCAGATGGCGAGGGGAGCATGATGCCCGTCCCACATCGGAAAGGGAATGCCTTAAGATCTGGGCTATATGTGGGGGCTCCGACCTTCAATAGTATGACGCGTTTTACGGGTGGTTCGCTAACCGCTTCCGCCTGCGAGAACAAAGCCGTGAAGGTGGACAGTGAGTGCCAGCCAAAGCGGACAATATCATACTGTTGGGGATGGGGTGTTACAAATATCTAATTAGCTAAGTTTTTAAACATGCTTTTTTTTTTTTCACAAGTAACATGGCGCGAAGGAATCTACTAACGCTGTTTAATGAAAATTCAATTACTAACATCCAATTGGGTTGTTGTTAACAAATACAGTTTTTAATACGATCATCGCTGCTTTATGTGTTTTGTGGAGATTAAGAGACACCAGCCATCAAAATTCTACTACTAAGATCTAATAAGCTTGGTTTTTATACGTGCTTTTATTTTCATGATTAAAATGGCGCGGAAGAATCTACTAAAGCTATTTAATGGAAAATTCTAATACTAACATCTAATTGGGTTGTTGTTGACATATGTAGTTTTTAATCTGATCATGAACCATCTAAATTTTAATACTAATATCGAATTAGCTTAGTTTTTATACATGCTTTTGTTTTCAGGAGTAACATGGCGCAGAAGAATCTACTAACACTATTTAATGAAAATTCTAATACTAATATGTAATTGGGTTGTTGTTGACACATGCAGTTTTTAATCTGACCACAGCTTGTCAGTGTGTTTTGTGCGGATTGAGAAACATTAGTCATCTAAATTCTACTATTAATATCAAACTAGCTTAGTTTTTATACATGCTTTTGTTTTTAGGAGTAACATGGCGTGAAAGAATCTGCTAATGCTATTTAATAAAAATTTTAATACTAACATTTAATTGGGTTGTTGTTGACACATGCAGTTTTTAATCCGATCACAGCTTGTTTGTATGTTTTGTAGGAATTGAGAGACATGAGTCATCTAAATTCTACTTGTAATATCTAATTAGCTTAATTTGTATACTTGTTTTTGTTTTCAGGAGTACCATGGCGCGGAAGAATCTACTAATGTTATTCAATTGAAATTTCTACTACTAACATCTAATTAGACTGTTCTTGACACATGCAGTTTTTATTCTGAACCCCAGTTTATTTGTGCGTTTTGTGAGGGTTGAGAGATACGAGCCATTTAAATTCTACTACTAATATCTAATTAGTTAGTTTTTATATATGCTTTTATTTTCGGGAGTAACATGTTGTGGAAGAATCTACTAACATTATTTAATGAAAAATTCTAATACCAACATGTAATTAGGTTGTTGTTGACACGTGCAGTTTTTAATTCGATCCACAACTAATTTGTATAATTTTTGGGGATTGTGACACACAAGCCATCTAAATTCTACTATTAATATCTAATTAGCTTAATTTTTATACATGCTTTTGTTTTCAGGAGTACCATGGCGTGGAAGAATCTACTAACACTATTTAATGGAAAAATCTAATACTAACATCTAATTAGATTGTTGTTGACACATGCAGTTTTTAATCTGAACCCCAGCTTGTTTGTGTATTTTGTGAGGATTGAGAAACACAAGCCATCTAAATTCTATTACTAATATCTAATTAGCTTAGTTTTTAAGAGTGCTTTAAATAGTGGTAGCATGATGCGTAGCTCTCAGCCCTCTATAGTGTGTAACATTATTATAGCCTAAATGATGATTAATTTAAAAATAGGACAAATATAATAAATAGTGAAAAAAAGGAAAATAAATAAATAAATATGAAAAAATATATATAAATATAAATATGCCTAAAAGATGATTAATTTTACAAATTATAAGCATTTTCAAACAAATTATTAGTTGTCATTTTTCAAAAGCCTATCCACATATATAAGCCAAATCAAATAATTAGCACAACAACAACTTTCTAATCAAACCACTTTAATTAATAATGTCTAATTAAAACCACAAGTCATAATTATGAAAAGAAATAAAAATCTCATCGGTTAAAAGTATCAAGTACAATACAAGTGTCACATTCTTCGACATTAGATACAAAGAAAACGTGAAGAAAATAAAATAGTAAAAAAATACATTGGAGCTTACGCTATGGACGCTACATGCTACATAGTTGTAGCGTATGCTACGAACCCTATAGCGTACATTTATGCTATTTAGGATGCTATGTAGAGCTACAATCATGCTACGGTACGTAGTGTATGCTACCGCTACGCTACAGGCGCTATTTGAAACACTGGTTTTTATACATGCTTTTATTTTCAGGAGTAACATGGCGTTGAAGATTCTACTAACGCTATTTAATGGAAATTCTAATACTAACATCTAATTAGGTTGTTGTTGACACATGCAGTTTTTAATCCGACCATATCTTATTTTTGTGTTTTGTGGGGATTGAGAGACACAAGTCATCTAAATTCTACTACTAATATCTAATTAGCTTAGTTTTAGCGTATGTTACGACCCCTGTAGCGTACATTTATGCTATTTAGGACGATACGTAGTGCTACAATCACGCTACAGTATGTACTGTACACTACCGCTACGCTATAGGCGCTATTTGAAACACTGGTTTTTATACATGCTTTTGTTTTCAAGAGTAACATGGCACTGAAGAATCTAATAACGCTATTTAATGAAAATTTTAATACTAACATCTAATTAGGTTGTTGTTAACACATATAGTTTTTAATCCGACCACAGTTTGTTTTGTATTTTGTGGGGATTAAGAGACACGAGCCATCTAAATTTTACTACTAATATCTAATTAGCTTAATTTTTATACATCCTTTTATTTCCATGAGTAACATGGTGCGAAACAATCTACTAATGCTATTTAATGGAAAATTCTAATACTAACATCTAATTAGGTTGTTCTTGAGTTTTGCAAATGGACATAAGTGTTTTCATAGATCAAGTGAGGAGAAATTGAAGCTTGTATAAATCACACACACACCACACACACAGACGCACCTAGTTGGTTGGTAGGGCTGTCAATCCTCACCATTCAATTTTGAATAGGCCCCATCTTGCTTGGTCATGGACGAGCTTTGTAAATATAGCTTAATTTATTTTACAACATCTGTTTTTCTTTTCCATAGGGGCCTTTGTGCATGTACAGTCATTCATGCTCCATGCCCACTTGGCAAGAAATGGTTAATTGCTTCCAAAGGTGACAGAGTTCCCTACTTAGTCACAATTATGTAGTTGTAATTAAACAAATCCGACATGGAGGTCATGGAGCCAATATCCCAGTTTTTGGGCTATCCCCTGTCCAGATGGACACTCATATCGGTTCTGATAAATCTGAAGCAAATCTGGGCAAATATGACATTGAACTATTTCTTTTCCTTTTCTTTTTAAAAGATGAAGATGGATTCTTAAAAGATAAGCTACTTGTGTATTGCCATTGCATTGTATTTTTAACTGCTGATGTATATTTGTTATGGATTTCATTACAATACTCCTGCTAGGCTGTTGTTGGGATTTCATTACAGTACTCTTGCTGGTGTGATCAGTAAGAGCAGAGGACTCAAACCCGACCCGTTTATCACATGGTTTGGGTTTAGGTCGGTCTTGAGTCAAGTCTTGGTTGAATATAGAAATTACAACTGAGTTTTCACATGAGTAATGTTCCAAATGATCTAATTGTTGCTGACTATCAACTAACAATTACTACCCATATGTAGCTAATTCAATCGCATTTGGATCTTGCAATAACCAAGCCGGCCAAACGTCATCGGCCTACTGTAGGTTCGAATTTGAAGCTTCAAACGATTGCTACAAGACCTTAGATGTGCTCACCATGTTTTGTTCTCAAGGTTTGATCTGTTACTGTTTCTCATCTTTTATACATTAGTGGAAAGTTTCTATAACTCAAAGTTGTGGTTGTTGAAGTGGAAGATTGGTCCATTGGATGTGCCCCATATGGTTCGTGATCTGCACTTTGCTGCAACACTTGATTGAAGGCTTGGCGGGCCCCAAACGACGACACCCACATCGACCTTCCTCCAATGCTTAGCAATGGAGCTGAAAATCACTAAAAATAGAGCAAGAAAAATATTTAGTAATTACCTTCCTCAGCATTCATAGTGAGGAACCATGCTTCAAATTGCAATTGCATTACTTTCAAGTTGGATTTGAAAAGAATCTATCTGTAATTTGAGGGTTACTTTCTCATCATGAATACTAGGAAATTGGGATTTCATTACAATTCTGTTTTTATCAAAGGTATTCTGTTTTGCCATTTGTATCTAAATGTGAATTCTTTTCTTGCTTTCTTTGTCATTTTGTTATTTTGTCATTTTTCAGTTCACGTTTCAATTTCTAAAAAATCATCTTTTAGTTGATGGTTCATAATTACCTTGAATTAGCACCATTTATCCTGTTGAGATTTGTTTTTCCTTTCGTCATGCTCAATGTATTTAGACTCAAACTGTCCTTGTAAGGAACCTTTTGGAGAATTGAATTCCATCGTGGGGGGCAAAAGCTAATCATTCCTGTAAGCTAAATCTCATCCTGTGCACCCTGTACTAATTTATCTTTACCATTCATGGTCGCCTTTAGAATTAAGTTTGACAATCGGGCTTCTACCCATGTTTGCACATGTGGACACATTGGAAGTCATCACACAAATTATTTTAATCCTTGATGTGATGATCAGGTGTCATTTGATTAGGCATGGTACTATTTCTTTTGGATCCGGATCAAACTGTTTGTCTTCTTGGTTTCTCTCAACAAATTGTGAAGAGAATAAAAGCTTGTTACTTTTTTTTTGTAGGTTTTTATAATGTATTTTTTTTTATACATAAGTTTTTATAATATTAATGCTAACATATTGGCATGTGTGCATGTCTTGCTTTTTAGACATTTGAATCCTGTAATCGCGACTGGGGCATTAATCATTCCATCATCACTTTATTTTCTCCTCAAGGTTTTGTTACTCTTTTCATCAACCTTTATCATTGTTTCCTTGATGAAGAAAAAAAAATTTCATAAATGTTGGTTGAAAGAAAGAAGCTGAGTTTGTCACTCTTTTCATCAACCTTTATCATTGTTTCCGTGATGAAGAAAACAAAATTTTTCATAAATGTTGGTTGAAAGAAAGGAGCTGAGTTTGTCACTCTTTTCTTAATGTTGAAACGGAGTTTTTCTCACTCATTTCATAAAGGAGGACATGTTTTAGGGTGAGAAAAACCAACACAATCATAAAAGAAAGGAATGATTTTTTATATGGGTTTTGTTTTTCATTGGATTAATGAACGTTTTTTGACCTTTTCTTTGATGGCTTTTCTTTGTAGGATCATACTGAAGACTCTCATGTGCAAAGAAGTAAGTAGATATGCCTTTCTTCTCTTTCTTCTTTCATCTATTCTCATTTTCCTATGCTGCTGAAAGACATTCTTTAATGGCAGATTACAGGAGAAACAGAAGGAGAGGGTAAAACCAGTGGCCAGCATGCATCAAAGGAGGGCAGAGATGTCCCGCCATTCTGACGCTTTCATCCCATTACTAGGTTCTATTCTTCTTCTCTCAATAACCCATTTAATAAGATTCCTAAAGCCTTCAGGTTTTCTTATTTCCTTTCCTATTTCAGGTGGGTATGGAACCTTAGAAGAGCTCTTGGAAGTCATCACCTGGGCTCAACTAGGAATCCATAACAAACCCGTAAGCAAACTCTATTAACAGAAAATCACATACACGCAACATAGAAATATTTGTATCTTGAAGATGGGATTTGTATGTATGTGTAGGTGGGTCTTCTTAGATAGAAGATATGATTTACATGCTCGCTACTATATAATGTTCATGGACAAGATGTCCATCTTAACAAATATATATTATTTTTGCAAAAAAAAAAAAAAAAAGTGAACAAAAAAAAGATATGGTTATTTTTTTTATTGCTGCTATTTATACTCTGAATCATTGCAGAAGACGTTAGAGGGGTGATGCCTAACATGTACGGCTTCAACAATGACATTTGGTTGTGTGTAACACCCCATATTTTATCCTAGGGTGTTACCAACCGGTGATAATTGGATTGGGATCAATCTGACCGCTGGATTGATCTAAATCCACAAGTAGGACATTATTCACTTGTATGGCCCACTTAAGTGTTGGAATTGCTTGACAAATGGGTATATGTTCTAATAGGACAAGTAGAATCACATGAATGGTGTAGATTATACAATACATCAATGTGGACTTCACCATTGAATTGTGCATGTGCATAACTTGTGTGCATATGCAGTGCACTGGACCATTAATTCAGTTAGTTGGACGCTGACCCGTATTCCAAAATAGGAGAGGATTTCTCTCATTGATTTTCTCCAGCAACGACGTTTGATATTCTACCAAACCGTCCGATCAATAGTAGGCCACCATCGTGATTCGTTCGAAAATCTTAACCGTCCATCTTGTAGACAAAGCAGTTTCGACCATAACCATGATGACCCACATGTTAATGGCCGCACACGTGGGTACAATATCAAGCACAAGATCAGTTGTGTGGATGAAATTTTAAAAAAATAAATAAAATAAAAAAATGGAAACTGCTTTCTCGACAGGCTGGCAATCCGTATGGGGATTCTCCACGCCATCCCAGCCCTTCATAGGGAAGATCGTAGCCCTCCATTCTATCTCACTCGCATTGCGAGTTTTCTTGCAAGAAGAAGTTGTTACGGGAGGAATCTTTTCGTTTTTAACTGTTTTGAAGTTGTTATGAACAAACTCCATCTAGACCGTTTATGCAAAACGATCGTAGCCGTCCGAATCCAAAGGAAGTTGCGAGAAAACCCTAGATGTCATACTCCTCTTCTCTTGTTATTGAGGCTGCACTCAAAAATCGGCCGAGTCGGTCTTTCTTCGAACCCACCATGTAAACGAAGATGAAGCTTCGTTTTCTCACTCCTACAAACTTCTTGGGTCAGATATGAAACACTTAGAACCATCAGCTCGAAGTAAATCACCACCGCTTGAAGTCTGCCATGAGAGAGTGTCTTCTTCCACACCGAGCTCCACTAGCCGCTGATCTCAATCCAGTCATTAATCTCACATCCAATCTATTCATCATGAAGTATAGATGATCAACAATCAATCTTTAAAGTGCCACTTAGATCTGTTTGAAGAAGAACTCCAAGATAGATTCAAAGATCGGCGTCGAGCCAAGCTTCCGCACCAAGTCGAGTCGACTCGATCTGAGTTGCTGTTAGTCGGGCTGAGTCCAACGTCCCATCCGGGGCTTTCCATCGGGGAGATCAAGGAAGAAAAGAAAAGATGAAGAAGAATCAGAGAAAGATAAAAGGAAGGAAGAAGAAGTGAGGGAAGGGCGAGAGAGAGAGAGAGTCGAAACTGCTGTTGATGTGCCACCAAGTCTAGACCGAGTTCATTCCGAGTTGTGTGCGGATCTGGCTTAAGTTTAGGCCGTGTAGAGGGCCAGTGAGAGAGAGAGAGAGAGAGAGAGAGAGAGAGAGAAGAAAGAGAAGGGAAGTAGGAAGGAAAGGAGAAGGAGAAGATGATGGAGAGAAAGAAAAGAAAGAGAAGCAGAGGAAGTGGGGCGAGTCATCGAGTTGACTCGACTCAAAATCGAGCCGGGTCTCTGATTCATTGTCTAATCGGGTCCAGATCTTGCTGGAACTCTATAAATGAAGAAGAAAAGAAAAGGGCAGTAAAGGAAGAAGAAGAGGAGAGAAGGAGGAGATGATCCATCCGGCGAGTCAACTCACTGAGTCAATCCACTAGTCAACAACAAATCAAGTGGAGCTCAGTCAGGTTAGTGGTTTTTTTCCATTTACATTATTTCATGTAATGGTGATTGCAAGAAAATGGAAATTTTGGTTGTTCATTTAATAAACTTGGCGGCTCATCGAGTTGACTCACTGAGTCAACTCGCTAAGTTGGGCCTATTTTGGCTTAAGTTCAGTTTCATCATCATTAGCGGGTTCGCTCGACTCGAATCATAACCAAATGAATTCAGAAAATTCTAATTTTTCCCTTGTTTGGACCACACAAAAGTCGAGTTGAGTTGCAAGCATGTCGGCTTAGTCAAGTTAACTCATTTTAAGTATGTATTGAGTTAAGCCGAGTTAACCCACCAAACATGAGATTAGATTTTAGAATCTTAAAATCCTAATGCTATTTGAATTGTGGTAAATTGATATTAAAATTTATTTCAATGTAGGAAATAGTGGTTTTCAATCACCTCCCTTAGATTCAAGGATTGGATCGAAATGGGAACCTTATGGAGTTGATTTAAGTTGAATCAAGCTGACATTCGAGGGTTTAATCCTAAAGCCCGTACCGGTATTATAATGTGTTTGGAAAATGATCTGATTCTTAAAGGTGAGGATTCACCCTTCAAGCTTACCTTCTTCATAATAGTTAATTTAATTCTTTTTGAATTAATTACCTAATCATGTTAATGACTATTTAACATGTATGATCGAGTTATGAATCGTTGATCTTCACTTTAAGATGACTCACCTTTATATGTGCACATTCCTTGATTTGTTTAGCATGTGCATGTAAGTACATCTATTGATTTGAATGTGAAATTATTTTCTCTGGTTTAGTTTGGATGTGTACTTACATGTGTATTTGTTTGATAACGTGTATTGAATTGAATGTAATTTAGCTTAACACTTGATTGTGTTAAGTTGTAATTAAAATTCAATGTTATATGTTAGTGAATATGTATATTGGAGTGTTCTCGAACTAGTGGACGGTCATGAATAAATTAAATGTTATGTGGTCGTAGACTTACCATCTCATGGATTATTTGTGCTCATGTGGTTTGTGGATTGTAATATTTGGCGGTGTCCTTGAAGGACTTGATGTCAATGTGGCTTAATGGAAGGACTCTTGTTGTTGGAAGTATATCTGGACTTGTGATGGTAATGTCTACGTGTCGAATCATGAGTGGCCACTAGTTATAGAAATTCTTATAAATGGAATGTCTTGAATTCTTCATTTTACAAATATAATTTATAATCATATGTGTGTGTTAGAATCTTACTTGTTTAAGTCTCATGACCCGGGGATGGTGGAATGGGACACTATGCCCGAGCTGTCGGCCTATGCTGCGTTACGCGCGCCCCCCATAGTGACCTTTGAGCTTTTATAATATTCTGTTTGTAAATGGGACTAATAACGGTTCGGTTAATCATGCATACATGGCATGTGGGCGTTATCGGGTGCCTGGTCGACTGTTTGAAAGACTAGTGTACTGTTCGAACGACTCTTCTTGCATTTTGAATGAGTTGACTGTTTATAAGACCTGTTATCATGTATGAATGGGCCAACTGTTTGAACGGTCTATTCATTTGTTCAGCTGGATGTGCATCCCCAGGCTGATTGCATTCATACATTCATTCATTAATCAAGATAAAGTCGACGATTGAAATTTGGGTGTGAAGTGGATTGTATTCTTATGTACAGGTGGTATTATCCTATATATCACTTAGGAAACATATATTGTATATTTTTGTATTTTACTTATGAATATTACATTGGATATTGTATTCTCCTGAGTTATTTGAATTCCATTTTTGACTATTGTGATGCTTGGTAATCTTGGAGGGTATACCTCACTGGGATAGCCATTGACGCTATCAAACCGTATTCAGTTGGTGCAGGTTATGTAAATGGCGTGCAGGTTAACTTTAATGTGGAGCATGAAGAACTGGATAATCTCGTGACTTTTTATTCTAAAGTTCCTATTTTTTTTTTTAGTAATTTCATTTAAATTTTGAGTCATTAGTTTGTATAAGCCCTATGGGCAACCATTTGTATAAGTCGAGATATATTTTAGAAATTTCCTCCATGTGTGGTTTGTTTGCTTCCGTTGCGATTGCTCACTTATACTTATAAAAGAAAAGAAAAGAAAAAATTATTACTGTGAAATGTGGGCTATCCTTGTAAGTTAACTCTTGGGATTTCGGAAAGCGAGTACAAAACTCGGGTTACGAAATCCGGGGCGTTACATTGTGCCACTCCTTTGGAGGCCAATGCTATAATTTGATAGCATTCGTAAGTCGCAGCTGATTCCTTTTTATATAAATCTAATGAAATGATTGAATTCTGATTAACCTATCTGATTAACAACAACTTGTTATTAATGTGCTGAAAGAAATTCAAGTGTTCCTTGATGCCAACCCTTTGGAGATTATTACAATCTTCATAGAAGATTATGTCACATCACCTCAAGGCCTAACTAAGGTATTCAATGCCGCCGACCTTAGGAAATTTTGGTTTCTGGTATCAGGGATGCCTAAAAATGGGCTGGATTAGGCGATCATCGATGATATGATTAGTAAGAACCAGCATTTGTTGGTATTCACCTCAAAATCAGCCAAGGAGGCTTCTGAAGGCATTGCCTATGAGTGGAGATATGTTGTAGAAAACCAATGTAAGCCCTGTTTTCTCTCCTTTCATAAATGTATATCCCATGCAAATATTGCAGTGGAACTATTATAGATAGACGGATGAATTTTTTTCTGTAGAAATTTAGTACATGCTTTGCTAAGCCCACATGCATCCATCCCTGATGTTAGAGCCGTGCATAACATGGGCCCTACCGAGTAGATGATGTGGCATGAGAATCAGGCTTGTTGTACATTCATTGGGCAGGCCACGTGCTTTAGTTGAATGTGGACTCCCAGTAATTCTTTTAAAATGTTCATTGTTCTTTTTTAAATGTGTGTTCCACCTAACGAGTGAATTGGCGTTATTTTCAGGCCTGGCTATTTATTAGCATGGACCGCTTGATGCACGCTCTAATGCTTTCCGCAGGTTGGCGAATGTGACCTCATGAGGAGGTCTGTGTTGGGGATTTTTGGCTTGCGGAATCACACAGATCTAGATCTAGGATAGCAATCAATGGCACCAAGCACACACACAAGAAAAGAGAACACACAGATTTAACGTGGAAAACCCTTGCGGGAAAAAACCACGGCACAAAGCGACAGATCACCACTATGAAAGCATCAATTACAAAGAGAAAGGACTTACCCGATTCGAACAACCTCGAATCTCACCCTTGCTACACCCTTTGATAACCCTAGAACCCTTTAGAATACCTTTAGGAAGTCTTGGAATCATATTAGAATAGCCCTAGGGACCCCAATTTATAGTTTTGGCAACTTCCCTTTCGTATCTCAGTTGCGAAAGGACTTGCGTCACAAAATCCGCGAAACTCCTTTCCGCATCCCAGTTGCGAAAGGACTTGCGACACGAAATCCGCAAAACTCCTTTCCGCATCCCAATTGCGAAAGGACTCAGATTTAAGACATCTCACAACAATCTCCACCATGTCTTCAATCTTCAACCGTGTAGCTTCTTGACCTCTTCTCTTATTTCTGCATCACATCATAGCTCAAGATCACATTGGCCAACCAGCGCCAATCACAGATCTGATAGATACCTGCTATACCGTCGGCGCTAATATCTCTGAGAAGCCGATCCCTTCTCTTTGAGAATAACCTTTCACTACCAACCTCGTCCTGTATCTATGTTGTATCCTTCTGAAGATCCACCTGCATCCAACCGCTCACCGGCCCACTGGAAGCTCCACCAGCTCCCATATGTCGGTCTGGTATAACGAATCCATCATATCGCCCATAGTCACCTTCCACTTCTCAGCACCAAGCTCACCTAGAGTCATCTGAATAGAAGATGAATCCCCTGCAATATTAGAGTCATCCATGTACCTCGCCGATGTCCTGCGATCATGCCATGTGGTTCTTCTCATAGGTGGCTGCTCCACCTGCTCTGTATCCTTGTCCGCACGTCTCAGCCTTCCTGCCCTGCCCACTCATGTGGTCATGCCCAACATGCCACACACGTGCAGAGGTGGAATCCGCTACATCCACCGTAGCTCCACCTTTTGAAGTGCTCCCGATCAATCTGTAAACATGATCGAGTCGTTGCGCTTTCATGACTACCCGTGCCCCCTTGGATACCTTAAGAGCACCATCAATGCCTGTGTACTTGCATCCTTTTGCCTCAAGCACACCAAGAGAAATCAGATTCTACTTCAAATCAGGAACGTGCCTCACATCTGTCAAGGTACGCTCCACCCCATCAAACATCCTGATGTGCACCGTACCAACAGCCACAACATTACAGGCAAAGCCATTGCCCATAAACACCTGTCCACCATCGCACTCCCTGTAGTTGGTGAACCAACTCCGATGAGAAGTCATGTGAAAAGATGCCCCTGTGTCTAGCATTTACTCGTCCTTACGATCATCATATGACCGTCTGAGCGAAGACACAGACAAAACATCACCATCACATCCACTCGATTCATCTGACGTGGCAGTGTTAGCCTCCCTGCATGAAGCCTCAGAATCTTCCCTCTTAGATTTAGGATTTTCACAATCCCTCTTCACATGTCCTTCCTTCCCACAATTCCAGCGCTTTACCTTTTCTTTGCCCTTGCCCTTGGATTTGGATCTAGAACCTGAAGAACCTGTACCTTGTTCAGAATTCCTATCCACTGTAAACAGTGCATCAGAAGATGTCCCCATGTTGCTGTCTAGCTGTCTCATAGCCTTCCCTTTAAGGGCTGAGATAACAGTGTCGACACTTAGAGTTTTATTCATGCTGCACATAGTGTCCTTGAATGACTCATAGGACGCCGGAAGAGAATTCAACAACATACATGCTTGTTCTTCATCTTTCATCACTTCCTCCATATTCAGCAATTTGCAAACCAATTTATTAAAGTTGCTGATGTGAGCCTCCAGATCTCCACTCTCTGTCATCTTGAAGTTATACCATTGCCGCTTCAAGTGTAGGCGATTTTCAGAGGATTTCTTCGCATAGATATCCTCTAACTTCGCCCATAACTTAGCCGCAGTTTTCTCCCTCATGACGTTGTAGAGAACCTCATCCGTGAGACATAAACGGATCGATGATAAAGCCTTCTTATCAAGAGTATTTCAATCACCATCAGTCATAGTGGACTTCCGCTCCTCAAGAGCACCATCTTCGCCTTGTTTGATTAAGGAACTCATCATCTTGATCTTCCATAACTCAAAATTATTTTTCCCTGAGTACTTCTCAATCTCATACCTGGCGCTCACCATTATTACTAATCCCTCAGATTCAGATCTGTGCCCCAACTTTAGCTCTGATACCACTTGTTGGGGATTTTTGGCTTGCGGAATCACACAGATCTAGATCTAGGATAGCAATTCAATGGCACCAAGCACACACACAAGAAAAGAGAACACACAGATTTAACGTGGAAAACCCTTGCGGGAAAAAACCACGGCACAAAGCGACAGATCACCACTATGAAAGCATCAATTACAAAGAGAAAGGACTTACCCGATTCGAACAACCTCGAATCTCACCCTTGCTACACCCTTTGATAACCCTAGAACCCTTTAGAATACCTTTAAGAAGTCTTGGAATCATATTAGAATAGCCCTAGGGACTCCAATTTATAGTTTTGGCAACTTTCCTTTCGTATCCCAGTTGCGAAAGGACTTGCGTCACAAAATCCGCGAAACTCCTTTCCGCATCCCAATTGCGAAAGGACTTGCGACACGAAATCCGCGAAACTCCTTTCCGCATCCCACTTGCGAAAGGACTCAGATTTAAGACATCTCGCAACAGTCTGCACTGTTAATGAAATTCAGTAAAAATATAAAATTTTTGTGTTTTCTCCTTGAATCAATTTGCTTTTGGAGATAAAAACGAAATTGATATTTATACATCAAAATAGGAAGCATTGTCCAATTTGAATTTCTGATGCATAGGAGTATAAACATGTGAAGCTATCGTTGATTCTCTTTTTATTAGTTTTGGTGATTGGGCTGAAACTGTAGATGGTGACAGTGGGATGAAAGCGAGTTCTTATCCTAATCTTGCAGAATCATCTCCCATGAACACAACAACAAGATCCCTTGTTTTAAATAACTATTTCCCTGACAATCCTAATTTAGCATGACTGGTACATGTCATGAAGCAGTAGGAAAACGATGGCCCAACTTCATTGCTGTCGATTTCTACAAGGTAATGCATGAGATCTCACTTTCATTAAAGATGGAAATGGAAACATGATAAAGAATTGTGTTTCTTTTATATGCATTTGGGTCTTTGTTCATAGATTTTTTTTTTTTCTTTAATTCTTTAGTACATGTGCCTATTTGTATGTGGATCTTGTGTTGCAGAGAAGCGATCGAGGGGGAGTCCCACAAGCCCCACCGGATAATCCTAGCCATCAGTTTTTTCTTTCTTTCTTTCTTTTTGGACTTTTGACCATAAACATGTATGCTTTGATGAGTCACTGTCTGCCCGGTTGGTTTAATTCGTTGTTGAATTGCACACTGAAACCGAGTTTTAAGAACCTTGCTTTGATGAGTCACTGTCTGCCTGGTTGGTTTAATTCGTTGTTGAATTGCACACTGAAACCGAGTTTTGAGAACCTTGCTTCTAGCTGAGGGGAAACAGTATAAGAACCATAGACTTGGTCCGTTGGTCTTGATACATGTAAGAGTATTTTAGAAGTTTCAATGTTTTTTGTTGACTCCTGACTCACTTTATAGTTTATACTACCAGATGTATTGTAGATTGTTTTTTTTCTCTCCACTTACTCTTTGAATGCAGTGGTTATTAATCACTGGTTATTTTCCTAGGCGTATTCCAGATAGTAAATCACTGTCTTATGTCTAACTTTTCAATCATTTCGTATTGGTTCCAAAGGCAGGAGAAAGCTTTTCTTATATTTTCTGAGTTGAGCATTTCTGTTGGCTAGGCTGATGCTAGGCCATTCTAATGGCTATGCGCTTGCAGGTAATTTCAGAGAATTACCAGGTTCTTTGACAGTCACTTTACTATATTTTTTCTGGGTGCAATCTGTAGGCAGAAGCAATCAGTTAAACAAATGGGGGCCCTATTCTTACTAATCATTGCTGCCATACTTCTAAGCTTTGGAGAAGGTTCCGGCAGGGATTCTAGTGGCACTAACCCAAATCAAGTTCTCTTTCATGGAATCATTCCTGTTTTAGTTGCTTCTGTGCTCTCTGGTCTGGCTTCTTCTCTCTGTCAGTGGGCTTCTCATGTTAGACTGCTTTACATTCCTCCATTTTCTCCATTTTCTTCTATCCTTTCTATATTGTTTCCTTTTGGTGCGGGTAAAGAAACACAGCTCATGCTTAATGACTGTGGAAATGTCTATAGTTGGAAGCCTGTCAGTGGGCTTCTTCTCTCTGTCAGTGGGCTTCTCAAGTTAGACTCCTTTACATTCCTCCATTTTCTCCATTTTCTCCATTTTCTTCTATCCTTTCTATATTGTTTCCTTTTGGTGCAGGTGAAGAAACACAGCTCATGCTTCATGAATGTGGAAATGTCAATAGTTTGGAAGCCTGTGCTAATTGGCAAGTATGTCTAAGTCTCCAGATGGAGAAGCCATCAGACAGCATGGGTTTTTTCAGGGTTGGACCGCATTGACTGTGGTAATTATCTCCTCTATCTGATTTTCTCCTTGAATTTGATCCTTGGCCCAGGGATACTTACTGTATAAGCCTTGAATTTGTACAAGTGGGGCATGTGGTTCAGTCTTTGAGACCGTTGCTATGACGGGACGCACAGTGGATGGACCATGCCCCAAATTAAGCAAGATCGGGAAGACCCACCAACCCAAATTTGGCATTTTCTGTTTAATTTAGATTGCCACTCTAGTTCTTTCTTAGCCATCTATCTGAGGACACTACATGCTTAGACCAATGATCATATGATTTCTCAATTTTCCGGTGCATTAGGGGTCATTTGGATGCTTGGAAGTTTTATTAGTTGTCAAGGGTTTACAGGCAACCCCACTTAAAGGTGGTGTTTGGACAGAAAATTTCACCTGTAAGCGAGTTACAAGCTGTAAGTCACTCAACTTTTTTAGTGCATTTGAAATCCTGAGCAAAAGAAGTGATTTCACTTGAATGCAACTTACACCTGAAACTCACTCTCAAGTGTAATGTCTTTCTAATCTGCGTTCTCTTCATTTTCAGCCGCATGATAGATTATGCTTGCCTCTCATGGGTTATTTTAAACTTTTAAAATCAATCTATCTGTCACTCCAATCACCCAGTTACTTTTAGCTGTACGTGGGCTATGTTTTCATCATGTGCTCTTACATTGTCTTGCTTGAACATGTGTCTCCGCTCCTCAAGGTTCATTCTGAATTCCTTCACATCGCTAGAATTTGGCTGATTAAAAAAGGTCAGTCATTATAATGCACACAGCATTACAGCCAGATTTTCTGGATTTGACTGAATAATAATAAGATTCTTTGGAAGATATTGAGAAGAGAGTCAAGAGCACAGAAAATAAAAATAAAAATAATCATATAATATATGAGAATCGTCCCACAATCATATCTTTCAGTAAAGGCAGTGAGAAAACTCATTAGAAATGGAAGCTAAGAGAATAAAACAAACAGAACAGAAGAGATGGAAAGATTTCCAATTCAGACAAATTTAAAACACTTTCAAGAAGAAAATTAGCGGTTGCTTGAAAATAGAGAAAGAGTGTGCACAATGCAACATGAGTACACGGCACATGATATGTACCATTAGATTATAATTCCAAGTTCCAACTAAAAATTATAAAAACATATGCTCATTGTGAAGATTTACAGAAAGGTTCTGTTCTGTTATCATTTCTTACTCAAAAATTTTAGATTTCATAGTAATAGGTTGCATCTGTCCTGACCTGCTAGTTTGATTGAAATTCTGAATTTTCTGCTTCTTTGTATCTAATGATCCATTGTGAATTTTGTTTGAAATTTTATTTCCTTAGTCTACTATATGATTTTTCAATTTTTCTCACTACATCAGATCTTCACTTATACGAGAAGAAATCAATTTTCTGATACATGGATTTTAAAGGATTTTAGATGTGGTTGGTGCTGAAGCTGGAGTTCTTTGCATTGCTCAAATGTTGTTAGCTTACCTTAGCTTTTTTTGAATACTTGCTCAAATGCTTTAATTTTCATGTTGCATACAGGTTCAAGTGGAATGCTCAGATGCATGATTCGGCCGCTTAACCTGCTTTTTTCCCACACCCTCCGTGAAGGTAACTCTGTCGTGGATGCTCTAGCAAAGTTAGGTAGCGATAAATAGGCTGACTCCCTTTATTGCTCCAGAGCCGATCTCCCGAGACACATTAGAGGTTCCCTTGTGCTAGATTGTGCCGGTATGGGCTTTATCAGGAGCTCCAGCGCAAGGCAGAGATTCAATCTTAGGGAGTGGGTTGGGAGCTTGGATGCTTCACAGCTAGGTTCAACCTCTGATCGTACATGATTCCCTGTCTCCCTCTTCTCATCCTCGAGAAGCGCCCATTTTGTCTATCCAATTTTCTCTTCTTTTTTTCCCTTTCTTCCTTTTCCTGCTGCCCATCTTGGTTATACGATAGGTGAGGCCCGATGTAATTGTGGAGCCCTCCTGAATGTCCAGTCTTTGTATATCTCTTTTTGCTAATTGACAAAGATACAGGGGAAAGCCCTTTTTTCCAAAAAAAAAAAAGAAAGAAAGAAAGAAAGAAAGAAAGTGGAATGCTCAGATCTTGATACTTTGTCTGAGATAGATGCACCCCACATTCAATGCTTAAGAAAGGTATTGGTCTGTTCATTTCAAAACGTTTACATGAGATACAAAATACAGAAGTGATTTGTATATGTGGGTTCTAGTTGCATGCAGTGGGCAGTTGTATAAATACAGGTTGGTTATTCCTATTCGTCAGATTAATGGCCTTAAAACGGGCAGTTAAATAAAATGGCATTGGATCACATTCAGTGAGAAAATGTTAGGCAGCTAGGATTGTCCTATCAGTTTGAATTTTTTCAACCATCAGTTGCCATTTTGTCCCATGAGAGGGACAGTTTGCCCACTGTCGAAACCTTCCCAAGGTCTAACATGAAGTATATTTTAATCATATTATGCAGATAGTTGTATCTTTACGATTATGATGATGCAGTTCTTTCTGCTTTTGGGATGATTCTTTTCTCTCTTTTTTTTTTCAAAAAAATCTTTTGCTTGAACTGAAAACAAGGTCTAAAAACATGGGGTCATGAACAGATAAAGAAGCCCCTCGTTTTTTCTTTTTTCTTTTTTTCTTTTCTTTTTCTTTTAGCTTTGCTTTTTTCTAAAGATAAAGGTAGGAGCCATTTTGAAAATGGGGGAAAAAATGAAGAGTCGGCACTTACAGAAAATGTCCTACAATAAAATCATCATGTGGCATTCCATGGTGAAACAAGATAATAGAAATGGACTATAACAGTATCTTGTGCGCTCGACAATAGCTATAACCGTAAGAATATTCAATTCTAGGCACATCTACTGATAGAATAGGATTTCACATACACATGGTTGGCTGTTGTAGCACACACCAACATAGTTATTTGGTGGTGCTCGAAAAGCTTTTTGGAACACACTACACACTATTGTGTAAGAGTTTTATTCACTCTGTCCATCCATTTTTCTAGATTATTTTAGTGCATGATCCCAAAAATGAAGTAGATCCAACTCTCAGTTTGGATGTGGTATGACACTCCATGACCATTCATTTGTAGCAAAAGGGACAGTAGTGCAAAATGGTCTTATCGTCCATTTCAAAGGGTCTTAATCAGATGGCTGTGATTATCTACTCAGGGTAATTATGAGGTCATGTATGCAGCATAGGTGTCTAACAGAAAGTTGAAACACATGCTGGTGGTCCAAGCCCTTTGTCACACTGGCCTCGTGATGAATGCATCTTCACCTATGATTAGGACCATCCATTCACATGAGATGCAAACCGAGTAGATGTCACACACAACATGATAGGCTGGTTTTGTACCCATTGCACACGACAGGTGCTATAGGTAGCTATCTGGAAATAAAATCACTGAAGTTTCTTATACAAGCTCTTTTGCTTAATGGACCATGCATTCCCAAAAGTTACCGGAAAACAGAATCGATGTTCCCAACTCAGCTGATATTTGTAAGTAAATGCAGTCTTTAATACCCATGATTTTCCGAGGTTTTTTTAAATTTTTTTGTTATGGTGTGTTTCAGGGCTGTGCTTGCTAGGACATTGTATTATACTGGACGACTAGAACAAACTTCGTAGACATTTGTATATGTCATGTCCAACTTATTTCCATCAATGACCTTCTTGTTGGTTATCATTTTCAGGTATAACCCACTCATCTCAGCATTTTAAGTTAGGATTTGTTTTGATTCATATAACATATTGAATTTTTGCACTTTCCAAAAGATCATGTATACTTCGTAATAAGTAGAGAAGCATTGGTTTCTGTTTTTGGGACATGGGTTTTCAAGTTTGGTGGATGAATGCTCTTCATCCAAGCATTTATGCCCATTTCATGTTATGCAGGAAAAAGCGGAAAATGAAATACAATGGTCACCATTGTGCACCATTGAAATATTCCTATAGCCATAGCATGGCATATATTGTCATCATCTATTAGTATTGTCACGTATGCCTATGTAAAGTGAAAACATGAATATCTAGTTGATACATATTGTCATGGATCCACCGTTTTGTGAGAATCCACACCATCCATCTAATTGGTTATTCCATTTTAGACATTGGTCCTAATAATCTGCCTGACCCAGATTCTCGATGGGCCACACTATAAGAAATGGTTGGAGACAAAAACGTCCACCATTTAATACTACCCAGTACCATTGCATTCATTGCACTTGACTTTTCATAAGGTGATATAGGCCTGAACTAGTAACATTCCAAACAATAGGTGGTACACTCGTGGGACCTACCCTGTTGTATGTGTACGATTCAAACTGTCCATCCATTTTTCTATACCCTTTTATGCCTTTGCTGGAGCAAAGCCGATGCCGGAGGAGATCCTTTGCCGGCGCGAACTAATACCGGACGCATGTCCACGGCTTAAATTTTAGAAATGGACAATCATATTTTTTGTTTGGGTGAGTGGATTGGTTGTCTATATTTTGGTTTTTGGAATCTATGGCTAGTGTCTCCACAAGATTGATGACAAGTGAAATATCATTATTCCTTGATTCATACCATTTAAAGTATTCATATAATTTTAAATTATAAACCTATTAAGGGGTCGTGGATGGGGGTGTTGAATGGATTCTGGGGGTATTAAATGGATTCAGAATCCAGGGATCATTTGGCGGTGTGGATTAGGAAGTATTTGGAATCTATGTTGATTTTAAATACTCAGTTTGCTGAGTTTTGAAATCTCTTATTTTTGTTGAAATTGTCATTCCTCTATTTTACTCATTTTTAAAGGTAGGAGAGTCACATGTGTATAACATAATTATCGTTAGTCTAATCATCCATTACACACATGGCCCACTTATGATATCCTTAAAAAAATCATATTATCAGTTGCATCACTAAAATTACATTAATAATGATACGAGCAGTCCAAGTTAGCCACATAAATCAATGGTTAAAAAATGTTGGTTGGTTCATCAGTTGTGATCCTATGCTTGTGGCCCATTCGAGGCTTTGAATTTCATTATTTTTTGTCAAAGTACATATTTTAGTGGGCTCGTTACAATCATTGTGTCAAACATTACATAAGTATATTAATTAGGGATATTAAAGTTGATTTACTAATCAAATTCAATATCTCATGAATATACTACATAATTTCAATGCATTGTCATTTTTGGATTCCAGTGCAATTTGAATACAAGTTGCCAAACATAAGTGAAGGATTCTGAATCACCTTGATTCAAAATCTAAGCATTAGAAATACAAGCTCCTAAATGGCCCTAAAGATGTAATTAGTATCCGAGACTTCTAACTTGATATGCTTTAGTGATTAGATTTATAAGATTGTTAATTCAATGGACCCCAACTTGGAAGGGCTATGTCTAGCGACGTTCAAAGAAAACTTCTCAAAAGCAAAAGGAGAAGAAAAAGACCATCCCTCTTCTTTCTCTATGCAAGGACTAGAATCCACAAGAAAAGAAAACTTCTCAAAGTGAAATAAAATTGATTAAAATGAGTTTCCCTTCTTACAAACAAATTGATGATGCTTATACTGGCCTTAAATTCCTAACTCAACTCCACTTCAAATGCTAGTAAAGTCACTAAAAGTAGCAAAATCACCAAAATTGACTTGGAACGCTTCTAGATAATTAGACTTGGGGTTAGTTTGACACCATGGATTTGGGAGGATTTCAAATTCCCTTATAGGTTTGGCATCATAAAGTAATTGTGGGTTTTAAATACAAGGAATTTCAAATCCTGTTAAAGAGGGGGGTTTAAATCCAAAGTAAAGCTTGGATTTCATCTAAAATCCTTTCAAGAGTTGCATGTGTGACATGTGTGTCACTAGGATATTAATATATTGGGCACATGACCCATTGATGATATCAAAACAATCATATTATCTACATCACTGTAATTACTTTAATAGGATAGCCAATGTCATCCAAACATTATCCATGTAAATCAATGGTTAAAAATCATTCTTTAAAAAAAAAAAAAAAAAAAAAAAACTCTACTGATGAAAATTTCTAACCAGTTTAGATGTTTTTTAGATTGTGGCCACCAGATCTAATTTTTGTGCAAGAACACTTACATATATTGACCAACCTTCTGGATGGATTCTCTATTGCACATGTGTACCCATTAATTGTCAATCACTACAGTTTCTTATGATATGGTCCACTTGAGAATTGGACCTGTTACAGTGTCGGATTCGTATACTAAAATGATATATAAAAACGGATGGACGGATTACAACATCAAGGTAGGCCCATGGTAAAGCTACACCGACTTGGGTGGAGCTGCACCTAATCTGCTACCGACATGGGCGTGTATTTCCTGTCAAAGGCTTTGATAGCAATGTTCTGGAAAGAAACGCCTACTGTTAAGGCCTTCATCGACTTCATTTGAATGGTTATATGATATCCAAACTGTTTGCAAGGTAACCAATGAGATGAACTAAAAACACAGAAAACTTGGCCTGATAGGAATATTGTTTCAGGGGTGGTTGTTCAATCCCTATTGTTTTTTCTCGTGTGGCCCATTTGAGTTTTAAATCCAACTCATTTTTGGGTGTATATCCTAAAATGATCTCGTAAAACGGACGAACGGGATGGATTTATCATAACATCATGCTGAACCCCAATATAAGGTCGAGATGTGTTTTGTCTTCCAACGTGGAGATGCCGGCACTTTAGTAAAAGGTAAAATCGATAAAACGGGCACTACGTAATTGATATTTATCAACTATTGTATGCTCTGAACCGACTAGGTGGTCATCATCAAGTTTTGTAAGCCCCACCATGATATATATGCTATATCAACACTGTATATTTTTTTGGAGAGATCATTTTAGGTCAGGAGCCCAATAATTAAAAAAAGCATATCCAAGCTAAAATGAACCATATCACATAGAATGGCCCCACCATAATATATAGAATGATCATGGTTAGATCATGATATGATGACTATCAGCGGACAATCTTTTCTTCACCCTTAATGATCTAAGGCGATTATTTACACACAGATTATCCAATGTATACTAAGGACGCAGTTCGATCGGCTGGTAACCCCAACACCATCTAGCTAGCTAAGCGTCAAAGTTCTGTGGGCCGCACCATGATGTATGTGTTTTATCTATGCTGTCCATTCATTTTTCTAAATTATTTTAAGTCCTGAGAACAAAAATAAGGCAAATCCAAATCTCAAGTGGACCACACCACAAGAAAATGCAGACTGAACACGTACTATTGAAAACTTCTTTGAGCCACAAAAGTTTTAGATCAAACCGATCTTTGTGTTTTCCCTTCATCCAGGGTAACGTGACTTTATGAACAGGTTGGATGGCAATAAACATTACAGTGATCGCCCATGAACCTTTAACAGCAAGCACTCAATCCCCACTGTTTCTTGTGGTGTGGTAAACTTAAGCTTTGAATCTACCTCATTTTTGAGTTCATGCCCTCAATTGAGCTAGAAAAATAAATGAACGGCGTGGATAAAGCTCATAAATCATGGTAAGCCCCACAGAACTTTGACATCAGCCAGCTGGCTGGTATTGTGACCACCAGCCAAACCACATCTGTATACAAGATGATTATCCTTTTGGTCAACTCATGAGTTTTTACAACTTAGGTGAAAGCTCACTTATTAAATTGGAAGTCTCTCTCTAATATAAGTCATCTACTAAGCCCATACGTTTGGGAAAGGCCCCTACCATATGAACCAATGTGGTAAACGAGCATGATCCAAGCTTTCCATTAGAAGGGTCCAAATGGTCCATATGGTCCTGTCCGAGGTTTAAAAACCCTTGTACCAATATACACAGCTGTATCATTCATTAATGATACTAGTATGTGTCGGGCAACATGTACCTGTTTCGGATGATACATTAAACATCGGCCCCGCCGGAAAGTCGGGCTGGTCCATTGATCATGTGGGTGACTGCTACAGAGAGACGACAGCTTACAAATGCCCCACCAATTTCATTTAAGCAGTTGTCTCCAGCTTGTTGGTGGAAATGATAGAGATACTATAGTGTGTGTGAATGATTCTTGGTTGTCTTATCTTGTAAAAAGGGGGTGGGGGGGAATCATTTCAGCTGTCCATCTTTTATGTGAGCTAATGGATGGTGAAATTGCTGTTAAAAATTTAGAAATAAAAATGGAAATACTGCAAAATCAAAGATCTGTTTGGTGTAATACAATTTTATTTGAAAAAAATCAGCTAAGCATAGGATATATTAGGGTTTTCTTATTTGGGATTAGGGATAATTGGAGACTATGAAGGGTTTTACATGTGACTTAAAAGAACTAGTTTAAACTTTCAAGAAAAATGTGGTCAATGGAATTTTAAAATGGAGAGTTTAATAGTTCAATAAGGAAGTTGAAAGGTGTGTTTTTTTTTTTTTTTTTGATTTTTCTTTTTAATCTACATCATCATTGACATTGTCAGTACTGTTGCATTAAATTCGATGTGTGATGATTTGGTCCTTACTTTCATACTTGTGGCAAGCAGATGATCCAGATTTGAAAATTCGTTAATCTCAGAGACTTCACAGGAAGGTAAGTTAGTTGGGGGCCTCTATTATGTTTGTGTGAAATCCACCATGTCCATCCATTTTTCCAAATCATCTTAGGATGTGAATAAATGAGGCAGTTCCGAAACTCAAGTAGGCTGCACAAAAAAATAAACAATGACGATAGAACATCCACCATTGAGACATTAAGGAGTTACAAAAGTTTTGGTTCTAGCTAATAATTTTGTGTTTTTCAATTCTTCTTAACAAGAATGGCCTTATGCATGATACGATGACATATGAACAGCATGGTGAATCTCATGAAGGTTTTTAACACTAGGCATTTTCTTACCCACTTTTTCTCGTTGTCTACCCACTTAAGTTTTGTATTGAATTATTTTTTGGACCCGTATACCAAGATGATCCGGAAAGGGTCCTTACTCTTACCGGGGTGGTAGACTCCCTGGAGTTTCAACACCAGGTCAAGGGTTCGAGTAACCATGGTAGTGAAATCCCACGGTGTGCGTGTGGCGTGAGTGTGTGGGGGCGTGTGTGCGTGTAAAAAAAGATTTAAAATAAATAAATAAATAAAAAGATGATCGGGAAAAACACATGAATGCTATAAACTCCTTGCAAACATCATGGTGGGCCCCACCCATCCTCCAATTGTAGGAAGTTCTAGGCTTCTAGCATCCCAAAATTATGCAAGGCCAAAAGGTAAATGAGAGCCCACACCCCCAATCAAGTAAGTGAAAAGGTCACTTAACAAAGAAAAAAGTTACATCATAAATATACATAACATACGTGAATAAATATAAAACATATATGATACATATTTTCTACTCCAAATATCAGAATTAAATCATATCTTTTGAATTATAGTCCAAATGGAACCTTTTTTAAAAGAAAAAAAAAAAAAAAATTTGCTAATAATGACGTAACCTACGGCCTATCTAGTTGGTGGACAGGACCTATTTTTGGGCTAGGGAGCATATATAATGGGACCCATCTGATGAACGACTTGTGGGTCTTGTATAAATGTGAGGGTGAGTAGATGTCCACCCATGTACAAACGGGTAGAATTATTTTTAGCACCTGTACAGGTCACATATATTATTATTATTATTATTTTATTTAAAGCGTGCTCATAGTTATAAAATCTTTTTTATTTTTTAATAATTCGATTCATATCCATGAGCTCAGCATCATACTACCCCTCAAATATCAGTAACACGTGAGAAGCTTGAAGACAGTTGGTATTATAGTATAGCAATATCCAACTAATGAGGCTGAGTTCTATATATGACTAATATGTAACTTTCCCATTGTGTTGGAAAACATGGTTAGATCATCCAAGCCGTTGATCTCATTGCCGTTTCATTGATGGACCATGCCCAGAAATCCCCCCAATTGGACAACTCTAGTGATATATCCATCTTGGCCCTTTTTTTTCTCATTGCAAGCAGAATGCTGATATAATTATTATTAACAATATATTTTTGCATTCCAGCATTAAAAAAGTTATAGCCGTCCAATCGAAGGGATCTTTGGAGCGTGGTCCATGGAATCCACAAGCTCAACGGTCTGGATTACCCAACCGTGCACACCACAAGTATAAACTTTACACGTGATAGGGAAGTTCTCGGCCTCCCAAAAAATCTAAGGGCGTGTTTGGACAGGCAGATTGGAAGGGATTGGATTGTATTGGAAGGAGCAATCCCAGGATTGGCCGGGCATGCCAAACAGACATGTTGAACTTCGGCCTGAATATAGCAATCTCATGGGATTACTAGCAATCCACTGACATCACCATCATTACCTTGAAATCTACCCAATCCCTCCTAATCCCGTCTATTTTGCCTGGGACATGTTTGGTTGGACGGATTGGAAGTGATTGACCGGGCATAATCCCGGATTGGCCAAGCGTGCCAAACAGACTCGGTGGTGAAATCCCTGGACATAGCAATCCCAGCAATCAATCCCATGGAATCGGTCGTCCAAACACGACCTAATTGATTGAAGACATCATCCAAATCAATAGTATCTTTTTTTTTATTAGTAAGCATTAGCGTAGGTTAAACGGCATACATGGCCCCACACCACCCTTAGGCCTGACATAACTAACCATCTTGAAAGTGACACATAAAAGCCATGTGTTGCCCATCACCGCTGTCCTCCTAGTGGTGGGAAACGGATTGGCTACTCCCCTGACACCAGCCCCGTCGCTAGTGGTAGGTGCTCTGTAGGGCCCACCATGATGTATGTGTTTCATTCATGCCGTCCATCTATTTTTAGAGATCATTTTACAGTATGAGACCAAAAATGAGGTATATCACAATCTCAATTGGACCACATTACAGGAAACAGTGTTGAATGAGTGCCGACCATTAAAAACATTTCAGGGGCCATAAAAGTTTTGGATCAAGCTGATTTTTATTTTTTCCCCTTCATCTGGGCCTGTATGACCTAATCAACAGATTGGATGTCAAATAAACAGTACAGTGGGCCTTAGGAGGATTTTAATGGTGGATATCCAATCACTATTGTTTTCAGGTAGTGTGGTCCACCTAAGATTTATATACCTCTCATTTTTGGTATCAAACCCTAAAATGATCTTTAAAAATGGATGAACAGAATGGATAAAACACATACATCATGGTGGAGCCCACATAGCACCTACCATCAGCCACGGGGCTGGTGTCAGGGGGAGTAGCCAATCCGTTTCCCAAGTGGTGGGCCCCACATTACATTGTTGTCCAACGGTGATGACAATGATGGGTGGATAAGATCCCTCAATCATCCATCTTAAAATAATCATTTTTGACTGCTATTATTTTCCCACGAACTCATATCTTACACTAAAGTAAGGTAAGGATTAGCTAGTGCTTTGAACTTATGCTACAGATATCATATAGAATAGGATTCGCTTTCAAGATGCCGTGACAGTGAAATAGTATACAAGATTCAAAAACATCGAGATTAAGAGAGTAGAGGCTTCGAGTTGAAAATGCTCATTGATAAGCAATTTAATTATAGAACTTAGATCTAATTGATATAAATAAACCTAGTATCTGTTAATACGAAAGTATTATAGTGTTGATCTTCCTCTATTAGGGAGTTGTCCGCGACGATCACGAAATCTCAACTCTCTTCTCTCTACTAGGTGAAGTTGCTCTTATTATCACTATCATCTTCTTAATTACCATCGCAATCTACACCGAATTACCATCTTTAATTAGTGTATTGGTGGACATTTAATGGATGGTTAACATTGTGACAAATGTCGTCGAGATTTTGAATCTCTTGATTGTTTCTTGATAAATTTAAATTACATTGTTGAGATAATATCACGAGTTTTAAATTATTAGTAGATTTTAATTTTTTGCAAATTTATCATGAAATTAGTTGATGTAAACTGGGAATTATTTAATATTTTAACTAATTTATTATATAATTGCATGTTTAAAAAATAAAATTAACATGCATTATAACAATATTTTAAATTTTGATCTTAATGATATTTTCCTAATAATATCCTGAGAGAAGCCTTAGATTTATTGAAAAATTCCTTAGAGCGAGATTTGTAGTTATTATTATTCCAATGTTACAAATTCAACAAATGAATGAATTTCTAGCACATGTAACATAAGCAGTGTTTCAACCATTTTACCCTACAATTAGTAGCAAAGAGGGGTATAAACTATTAATTTAAAAGAAAGCTAGTATGCGTTTAGCCTTATACTTAGGGAATTTTTATCATTTCAATTCTTTTATGCCATTCCATGCTCTTACATCTCATTCTCTCTGCATTTAGCTGAGAATGATGAGATGGTATTAGGAAAACTTGCACGGATTGAGTTCTACCCTCACCTCTCTAGCCACGAATGGGCCGTTCTATGGGTGGGCCCACCGATGTTCTCTATTCCTATTCTCATATCATTTTAAGGACAAGTACAAAAATGAGGTAGATCCAACGTTCAAGTGGACTACACCACATATGACTCTTGCATTTAATACAACTAGCATTTAATGTTTTATCCAAGCTTATTATTTAGTGTGGTCCGGTTGAGTGTTAGATTTATCTAATTTTTTGGCAACGTACCTTAAAATGATCTGAGAGAAGAGAAATGGGCCCACCCATTTGGGGCTAGAGACAGATGGGGTAGGATGCAATCCGCCTCCAGGAAAATGGTAAAACAAATTTTATATGAGCCACTATGATAATTATTTGATATTTTATATATATATATATATATAGTGGCAGTTCATTTTAATACGTCAACCCAAAAATAAGATAGATTAAAACTCGAGTGGGCCACCATACTCAGAACAAAAATGGGTCACCTTGTTCCTTGCTGCACATGAGTTGCATCGGCCAAACCTCCATGTGATTAACTAGAGGTTAATATGGATGATTTAGCTCGCACTTCCGAAATAGTAACCAAAATTGAATTGTCAAAATAATGGAACCCATTTTAGATGGCTTGAAGTACAACACTTGCGCTAATCTAATGCACTAATTGGCTAAATTGTGGAGACCTAAGGTAGGGTTGAAATAAAAAATCATGAATGGTCCAAGCATTTAACAAATGTCCATTAATTAGAGATTAGGATCATCCAATCAAAATGATATTAGGGTTATAGCCTATCTACAGTGAGTGATGTGATTTGGACGGGTTTAGTTTGGGTCATGTGTATGAACTATTATAGTCTGCCAGAGAACTCCTCATTAAAATGAGGAATAAAATTACCACAATGCCCTCCTCTTTAAGAGTTAATAACGAAGTTGGCCCCACACCATCCCAACATGCCGTCCATATTCGGTTCCAATTAAACGGTATGTGGAGTTTGTGGGCCACCTTTTGTTTCTTAAAGTTCGGACCGTTCTTCCAGTGGGGCCCACAGTGAACTTGTCTTGTCCCATCTCTTTAAATACAATGGAGGGGTACGCATGGATTGCTGACTGGACTCGTCCAAGTCGTCCTGGACACGGTTTTATCTTCTATCTCAAATATCAGTTTTTTTTTTTTTTTGTTTTTTTTTTTTTTAAATTTTATTTTTTAAACGCACTCAACATCCCACACACACATATACACAACCACGAACTTAGACCAACGGATACTCGAACCCATGTCCTTGGGTTAAAACTTTTGTAAGTTTACAAATGAGGCATGATCAATGACCTATAGATAAATCACGCAACTTAATACTTCAAATGTACCCCAAGAAATTTGTTTACACCTGACTTGTCATAGTTCACGTTGTCCGGTGGGAAACTATCACTGCCATGTGTCGTCACTTATGTATAAATTATGAAAGAAAATTGTACTTGCATCAAAGAGAAGCCGCAAGGGCTTAGCGCCCAGCGACACGGAATCTGCAAAAAGCAATCTGCTTAGAGTTGTATACATGTTTGCAACAGGAATAGCAAATATCATTTGAAGGCATGTGACCGACACACGTACAACATGTGTAATTGTCGATAGATATATTTCTTTAGGACGTTCGATATTTTTTCAAAAGCAATAAGAAAATATGAGAGATTAACAAGAATCAATCTGAAAATAGAAGCCAATAGTACACAATGACATCATGGGCCAAGGATTTCCAATCCCATTAGGATGCAACTGATGGGCAATCAAAGATTCATAAAGATAACTATAACACCGCCATTGCCTCTCCAAACCAATAAAAAGCACTTAGCGAAAAGCTTTGGGCTCTCTACAATGCAATGCTATTTATCTTTAATTTAAATATTTCACTTCTGTCTATTCACATTGCAACAAATTCAGAATTCTTAGTTTAGATTTGCTGATGTCCAGCACCATTGCTGCAGTACACTTTACGAGTAAATTTATTCACGACCACCGTCATCAGACCCTCATCACCAAATCATTAATAGATCACCAATTACATTCTGCTGACTTATTTCTTAATGCCATTTTGTTGGCACAACCGGCCACGAGTACTCATATCTTCTCTACTTAATTTATTTTTATTCTTATTGATTGTATCATTCTTACCTTCAAATTAATAAAATTGGCAATCTGACTTTTTTTTGTAATATGCTCACTTATTATTAATTTCCTAATAAACCTAATTACTTAGCTCAAGTTAAAGAATTCATTTTGAAAGAATGGCCTTCCATTTCTAAAATTACCTTATTACTATAACAATCTCTAGCTGATCAGTAAAATCAACCTCATGGAAAGCTCGGATTTCACACACTCGTTTGATATTCGCACGTGTGACCGCGTGTGGTATCAGCTCTTCTAAGTAATAATATAACAGGTGGGGTCTAGGTTATAATGTGTCATTGCTTAGGTAACGAATCCACTTATTTTCCATTCGAAATCAACGTTTTTGGATTTATTCAGCAGTCGTCAACAAAAAACCGGTTTCTAGAAGCTTTCTCGCCTATAAAAACCAAAATCCCCTTTCTTACAAAGCCCACCTCAAAAACTCTTCAATCAGAAGACAGATAACAGACATGAAGACAGTTTGGTGTGCTGAAATCGCTACCAAGGCCTACATCGACACCGTTCGAACGGTAAAAACGGGCGGATTTCAGGATTCCGAAGGGGCAGAGCTGGTTTCCGCCATGGCCGGCGGCTCCAACGCCCGGCTCATCGTCGAGGCGTGGACGCTTGGTAGTGACGTGGCGACCAGCATCGGACTCGCCATCGCGAGCAGGCACACGGGAGGGAGACACGTGTGCGTGGTCCCGGACGAACAGTCCAGATTAGAGTACGAGGACGCGACGTCCCAGGCGGGCGTGTCGCCGGAAATCGTCGTTGGGGAGGCGGAAGAGGCGATGGAGGGGCTTCCGGGCGTGGATTTCGTGGTGATTGATTGCCGGCGCAGGGACTTGGCGAGAGTACTGAGGTTTGCTAAGATGAGCAGCAAGGGAGCGGTTCTGGTCTGCAAGAACGCGAGCCCGAAAGCCTTTCCCGGGTTTAGATGGCGTGGCATGCTTGGAAGCGGCACACGTGTCGTACGATCCACCTTTCTACCGGTGGGGAATGGGATGGAGATCGCGCAGTTGGGAACAGGAGGGGGTTTGGGTAATAGGAGCCGTTGGATCAATCATATAGATCGAAACACCGGAGAGGTGCACGTTTTCCTGAGATGATTTTTCTGTGATTTTTTTTTTTTTTTTTTAAAATTAGAAAGAGGTCGGTTCCTCGACTAAGCTTGTATTACAAGGTTATTCACCTGAATGTAAAAAGTTATTCACCTGCTTATAAGTATTGCCTCTGTGTGGGCCCAGTGCTGTGTGTATGCCATCCAATCCACGCATCTCGTGAACCCCACCATGATAATTGAGTGCCCCAAAAATCAGGCTTATCCAATCATTAACTGGGCCACACCATATGAAAAATGGACAACCGCCCATTTGATGTGGCCCACATTGTTGTGTAGATGTTCGCTTCCTTTTGCATTTCCAATGTATTGAATTGTATCATGCTGTTGAAGATTACTGTGGATCATAGCCCCTCTATCCAATGAATTTGGATAGTCGGTAATGAACTCTACTGTGGATAGCCTACATTTGAAAAAAGCAGACCAATCGGATATTTTTTAAGTTGAATGTGGACCGTCCTTTATATCTTTTACTTTTAAAGCGAAGCCAAAAAGATTTGGCTAAGGTGGGCCAAACAAAAAGAAGAGAGGGATCCAGAGGAAAACCACTCCAAACAGTATGATGCAAGAGATTAATGGTTTGGATAAGGGAACCAGGGGGCCCACTCGTCAGAACTGAAAACCGTAGTTCCTCCATGTTTGACCTTGGTATATCAAATTCATATCTATTCCGTCCAATTCGATCATAGCTGTTTGCTAATCGATTATCACAATTGTTGGAACGAATGTTAATTACCATATGTTTGAGCTGTGCCACCCATGATTTTTTTTTTAAAAAGGTAGGGCCCACCCATGATGTGTATGTAGAATTCAAATTGTGCATCCCAAGAATCATCCTGATACAAAAATCAGAGACATCACAGGGAGCGATGTACAATCACCCCCAGAAACCATATACACCTGAAATTTTTTATTTGCCTGAGTTATGGTGTGTCGGCCTGGATGACATACACACAACATGGTGGACCTCACATTCTCTGGAAGTATCTATGGTGGGTGCAACCCTTACCAATCTCTCCCATTGCTCCCTTTGGTGTGGCCCACCTGAGTTATTATGGATTGGGCTAGATTTGGGGTTCAAGGCATAAATGGAGCAGTGCACCTAATGAACAGGTTGGATGGCACTTACACATCAAGGTGGGCTCCACAAGCTCCAAAGATATGGTAATGAGGATGTTGATCATTCCCCTTGGCTAAAAACCAATTGTCCCTGGAAGGTCCATGCCATGGCTTTCTCTTTCTGCTGCCAACAAGCAAAAACGAGCAACAACATGTAAATCTTCTGTGTTTTAACCGACTCCAAACAAGTTTACTACAACAAAAGCTTTGACCCTTGATTGCATTTGAAACCCAAATCATCAAAGTCACCATTAACAAAAATCTGGAGAAATAAAAATAGCCATTAATGGATATGTAGCATGACCATCCTGGTAAATTACATTTTACAATGAAAAACTGAAAATCAAGGAATTCAATAGAAAGAAAAGGGTGCCATTATATACAGAGTAATAAGACTGTTGTTTAATCCTTCTGGGGACATGTCTAGATTTCTTTCATCTGGTAGTGCGGTTCTATCCTCATCTTCTGGGGTTGCAGGAACGGTTGGATCCAACCCGGTGCAAGAATAGTAGTATTCATGTAAATAGTTCGAGACCTTTCTTAAATCCTTGCATTTTCACCTAATCAGAGAAAAATATAAAAGAATGATGATCTCACTGCCAATGTCATGCAACATAATCCTACAACTCCACATGAATACAGTATAGAAACCATTGTGAAATACTAATTGAGTTTTCTTCTAATATCCTATTCAAAGCATGGTTGAAAGACTTGGCGACACGGATCTGACTTGTTCAGCCATAAGTCAAGTTGAGTCACGACTAGCCTGAGTCCGGGGTGACACGTGGTGTCAAATTGGATCGGGTCCCACTGCGTCTGAGTCGACTCGTTGGAGTTGCACGCAACTCGGATGAGTATTAAAACATGATCCAAATGCCTCAAACAGTTTACCTTACGATTAATCCCAGCTATCTTTGCTTCTCCTAATTGCTTTCTTTTGTGACAGAGCTTTCTTGTTCTGCAACCGCTTTTGCTCCCCAATAGCAGCCCTTTAATTAGAGAACAAAAAACAACAGCAATTACTTCCCATATTCTTTTGCCGACAGGCCAACACAAACCTCCTTCTGTTTGTGGTGGTTATGGAGGCTCTTAGCAGGATGATTGATAGAGGAGCTGTGTTTGGGTTGGTGAAAGGTTTTGGGGTGGATAGTTCAGAATTTCAGGTGACTTATTCACAATATATACATGATTATTATTATACGAGGCAGATGAAGAAAAAGTGGATAACCTTTGAACAATTATAGTTTGTTTTGAGGCGGTATCGGGTTTAAGGGTGAGTATCAGTAAAAGCGAGTTATTGAGGGTGGGTATCTCTAAGGAAGAGCCAGAGAATTTGGCATGGAATCTTTGGTATGTAAGGAAGGTTTTTTTCCTACAACCTATCTTGGTTTCCCATTGTGTATAGGAAGACCGTCGAAACATGTGGGACAACGTGATGGAGAGATTTGAAATAAAGTTGTCGCAATGGAGAGGAAGACACTTATATTTGGGTGGAAGGTTAACTTTGATTAAGGCGGTGATGTCCAATCTCCCAGTTTACTATATATCAATTTTCAAATGTCCGAAGTTGGTGTTGCTTGAATTGGAGAACATAAGATGGGATTTTCTATGAAAGGGAGCAGGAAAAAACACATAAGTTTCATCTCATAAAGTAGGAGGAAGTGTGTAAGCTTAGGGATTAAGGGGGGTGGTGTTAAGAAGTTCAGAGGTTATGAATTTAGCTTCATCAGGGAAGTGGGTATGGAGGTTTGGAGGGGAAGAGGGTTTGTTATGGAGAGAGGTGGTGCGTAGAAAATATGGGATGGATGAAAGGGGTAGATGGACTAGGTCGTCATCATTATATAGGGCATCGTATATATGAAAGTCAGTGGTGTCGCTAGAAAGATAAAGCTTGGGAAGGAATAGGGTTTTCTTTGCGAAATGGGAAGGATATTAGATTTTCGGAGGATATATGGGTGGGGGATCAAAAATTGAATGAGGTATTCCCACAGTTAGTGAGGATCGCTTTAGAGGCAGATTTGAGAGTGGATAGATGCTACTTGATTCAATGTTTTGAAGTCACTTTGGTCCACGTTGTATAGAAGAAATCTCGAGGATGATGAGATTGAAGAATTCTTATAACTGATGGGGCTGCTTTCTGAGGTGGATCTAGTAATGTCTGAGTTGGATTCTTTGATCTGGAGAAAAGATAAATCCAGTGTATTTTCTGTGAAATCCTTTTACAAGCTGTTAAGTGGGGTAGAAAGCAATGAAGGAGTCAGCCCGACAAACTTTGTATGGCAATACGGTGTTCCTGCAAAAGTAGCAATGTTTGCTTGGCTTATGGGCAAAAAGAAGGTGCTAACAGTTGATAATCTCCACAAGAGGAAGATGATTCTCCCAAATGTTTGTCTTATGTGCTTTCAAGATGAGGAATCGGTAGATCATCTTTTCATCCATTGTACGTTTGCTAAAAGGTTGTGGGATTGTTTCTTCAAATTATTTGAAGTAGCATGGGTGATGCCAATCTCTATCGATAGTCTCTTTTTTACGTGGCATGGTGCCAGCAAAGGGAATATCTGGAAAATAGCATGGCAAACATGTCTACTAGTGGGTATTTGGTTTCTTTGGTTAGAAAGGAATGGTCGTTGCTTAATAAACCTGAGGGGGAAAGAAATGGAGGTATTTAGGAGGGTTAAAATTCACGTTATGGAGTGGGTGATAGCTTCAAAGGCAATTGCTCATTTTCCAGATAGCTGGCTTGAGTTGTAATTTTTCTTTTTGGGCTCTTGCGTTCTGTATTTTTTGGCTGCATCCTTTCTCAATAAAATTATCAATGTTCAAGAAAAAAATAATTCCTACAACATTCATCCTTGCTTCCAGAATCAAGACCATGGACAATAAAGTACATACAACTTGGCAATCTTTTTCTTTTGCTCTTCTGAAGGAGGTGGCGGGACATATGAAGCAGCATCAATAATTGCCTGTGCGACAGAAAACAAGACATCATTGCATGCATTTTGAATTGGAATATCAACATGAAAAGGGAAACAATTAGTAACAGTACATATCCAAAAAATCATGAGTGGATGAAATCGAACAACGTGGATTTCAAATTGTGAAAAATATGGCCCACCAAAAGTAAGAATATCATCATTTTGCAAGGGATGTTGTTAGATTAGAAAAATGGCCATTGTACCTGAAGTTTCTCCAGAGCATCTTCAATGTTACCCCTGAAGAAGAACGATGAAGTGAAACCAATTGCCTTTGGCAACATGTAACAAAAATGACATAAAAGGGTATAGGGCAAGAGTTCACTTCTGTGTTCTGGTCTTTGTAGAAGAAATCACAATCTCCCCATCTTTGTTAATGCGATTCTTTTCCTGTTAGCAATGAGAAACAGTTCCACGTAATCAACATAATGAGAAGATTCTAGAAAATGAAAATGCAGGCTCGCATGCAAAAAATAGAAAGATGGGTCTGTCTTCTAGGCGTACGAGATTGCATATATCGAAAGATGCCTAGTCATAAAATAAACACTTGATAAAGGATTGTTTGCATCTGGACGGACCATTTGCATAATTCTTTCCCTAACCCAGTCGCTCAGCCAATATGCATCCTTAACATTGAAACGCATGTCCACCTTAGTGTTCACTGTGACAACAAACATATTTTTCAGAAATGAAATTCAGTAATTAGCAGCCACTAGAAGATGACGATGAAAAGGATGCCAGAAATAGGCATATGACCAAAAAGGGGGAAGAAGGTCTTTGAATCTTTAGTTTTCACAGGAGCTTTGCTAAGTGCATGTGCATATGCAATAATGCTCATGCACATGTCACACATGTACCAACATGGCACATGGGTGCAAGATCCAACGATTCCAACCCCAGAAATAAATCCGGTCCACTCAGCATGTGGGCCCCAATATCGGAACAGGCAGATGGGTTAGAATTAGAAAAGTTCAGCCAAGCTTTTCAGAACCGTGCATTTGTTTTGCCAAGTTTTTCAGGCTGACCAGTGAATCAACCTGATTCTTGGGCTACGGCATCAATATAGAGGTTCTGTTCCAACAGATGGATTGGATTGCAGACCTATCATTCCATGCTAGCACGTGTGGCGTGTGCATGAGCTCTATTGAACGCACGTGTGGGCTTGGCAAATCTCTCATTCATACACGGAGAGTTCAGCTTCTTTACATGTATACCTAGTGCACATTTTCTATTGCCAAAACAGTGGTCTAATCATTCAAAGGAGCCAGGCACAAGACATTTTATTCCATGGAATACAAATACATCATTTCTGAGGACCTCCACAAGGGATGTAACAGCGCGTTTCTTGAAATTTTACTATAGCAAAACTTCATGGTCAAGAAGTTCCATGACAACCACATGTTGTTGCCACTGAGTTTAGTTGAAGGATAGACTTAAATATTAGCACGTTGCTAACCCCCATGCGTGTACAAGTCAGCTAATGCACATGCCACCACATGTGCCGACATGGCAAACGGATGCAATACCCAAACTATCCATCATGTGGACCTAACTGTGTAGATGCTTCTAATGAAAGATAAAGGCAGAGGCGCTCCTCTCAGTAGGTGTGCCATTTAGAAGTAGATGGGTTGGAAAAAAAAATTGCCTGATTTTTTCACAACCATACATTCATTCAGTTAATTGTGGGCCACCTGACTAGTGGATGGACCTAATTCTTGGGACATGGAATCTACAACTGGGACCCTTCTGATGGATGGATTGGTATATATGTATTACATAAAACAAGGAGTTACATAAAAGGAAGTTATCCAGGCATTCGCCTCTGGGGCTGGGATAAACATTTCTTTTGTCCATGTTCGCTGAGAGGCACATGCGTCATGAGGCAAACCATTTAACCATTTAGCTTGATGGTTTTTAATGAAGTAGTTTATTTTGCAAAAACCAGTCACATAAAAGGCATATATTCAATGAATGATGAAGATAAAGAACTAAACTAACCTTTGTTGACATTCTGACCTCCAGGCCCACCACTTCTTGCAAAACTAACAGTAACATGGTCTGCAGTGAAAACAGATTTGGATTGGCATCAAACCAACAAGGCATTACTAATCTAGAAGAGCAAAAGAGCAATTTCCCTCAGGAAAGTATGCCTCAATTTCCCAAACTCATTTTTCTGATGCTACATGCAAATTCCTTTTATGTGCCTCCTAAAAATGCATAGAAATAGTCAAATACAAGAAGACATCCAGAAACAGTTTATAATCATCAATGTAGCCAATGTTATCAAATCGCATATAATTGCATAAGCCATCAGCCTGGGCTGATCGCTTGTGCCATCGCATAATCACATAAGCAATCACTCAAGCTGATCGCTTTTTCTTTTCTTTTTTTGAAAATTAAAAAAATGGAAAAAATCGTAAAATTTTTTAAAAATTTTAAGAAAAACCATGTCTAATTACTACAAGTGATTGGATTGGATTTATTTACCTCTTTCATCGTAGTTTGACTATTCGACCATTTATACGTTGAGTTATATTATATATAACCAAAAAAAAAAAAAAAATTACACTATGAAAGAATTAATTATTAAAAATTACAAACATAGAAATTGTATTGGACTTGAATCTTGATAAGTTGATGCATACAATACAAGTTACAACTTATTACAATCTATAAGAAATTTGACCATTGATTATGCCATGACATACTAGAGTATGCCATGGTTATGCGATTATGCCATTGCATAACCATGGCAGACTACCTGCATGACATATGCGACCATGGCATATGCGATCTGAACCAATGTATGCGATTGTGTGATCCCGTAATCGCTTATGCAATCACACATGACGACACTGAATGTGGCAGATGAATCGGAGATTTAAGGAGTTGGCACCTGAATTTGTAATGGCACCATGAAAGAAAGAGAACAATATGATGAAGATAGGGATATGGACTCGCCCTGAGTTACCACCTGAGCTCACCTTTCATACAAGATAGGGGCTCATCCCAACATTATGACTTTTGTTCTTTCACTACAAATCATAAATTTCTTCCTTTGCCAGAACAGCAAGCAAGACAGTTGAATCAGAAAACAGGTCTATAAATCCAATCATCATTGTACCACTAACCTTCTTCCTATGAGTAAATGACACTGATTACTAATTCACCATAATACCAATGTCACATTTACCGCTACAACTTAATGGAAAAGCCTAACAAAACAACCTACACACTGGTTCTGAAAAGTAGATACATGTGTTAATAGTATCATTAACAACAGGATGTGTATAAGAATATCTTAATGGTAACAGTAGCAGGGCTTTCAATGTAGTTTAATATATCATTCATTTTCATCTAATTCTTTGCACTCACACACATGTAATCAGACGATTGTTCACCGATCCTCTTAACTCAAAATTTGCATACGAACGATCTAATGGCTTACAATTCTAAAGGTTTGCTACAGTTACTTGCACTTGTTGCTCACTTCTTGTGCCTTGCCGCATAGTGGGCCACCATTCATCTAGTGGATGAACCCATCGCTAGGGAAACGGCAAGACTCCTGCTAATCGGATATCTCCACCATCTGCCCAGAGGATAGTTAATTGATGTCCACATTTCAACACATTAGTATTGATGTTAGGGCATTTCATCAAGAAGGGATTCCTTTTTTCACTATTGGTCCCACTAGATGAATGGTCTAGACATGGTTCTGAATGTCAGTATCGGTCAACATATCGGCCTAGCGGAAAAATGATACCATACGGCATTGTGTATCGGTATTGGAGCTGTAGCAACGCGTATCGGTCAGATTTTTTTAAGCCAAAGAATAAATGGAAAAATCAGGAAAAAAGAGAATAATAAGATATTCAAGAATCAAACTCTTTTTCTTTTTCTTTTTGTATTTTGGACATGCATATGATGGTGTATCAGACCATTCTTTGATGAAGATGTTGTCTGTCGGTTTGACTTGTTGAAGATCAACTAAATGGGCTCCTAATTGAACACAAATCAGGCATGATTTGGTGAACTAGAGCCCATTACATTGAAATACAACAAAAAGAAGATGAAATATCAAAAAGAAAGTGAAAGTTTACCCTTCTTTCCGATTCTTTCCATAATGATCCACTTCGCTTCGATTTGTCGAATCTCATTCAAATCATTTGTTTTGACATCAAAATAGGTCTACATCTAGCCTAAAATGAGTTTTTAAGCTGCTTCCATGGTTTAAATGAAAAGAAGAAGAAGAAGAAGCAGGGTGTGCCAAAACGGTTACGTTTCGGCCGTATCGGCCGATACGTAACGGTAACGGTGATAGCCAATACGCGATACCGGGTCGTATCGGCCGTTTCCATTTTTTGTACACGTATCGGCCGATACGGTCCCGTTACGGGCGTAACGACCGTTACTGACCCGTAACGGCTGTTACGGGCAAAAAAGAAGAAAAAAAAAAAAAAAAAACGTACCTCTTTTCGGTTCTTCTTCTTCTCTTTCTTCTTCTTCTTCTTCCTCTTCTCAAGGAGTGCGGCCCTACTGCGGCAGCCTTCTTTTTCTTCTTCTTCTTCTTCTTCTTCTTCTTCTTCTTCTTCTTCTCTCTCTCTCTCTCTCTCTCTCTCTCTCTCTCTCTCTCCTCTCTCTCTCTCTCCCTCTTTTTTCTTTTTGATTTCCCTCTCTCGCTTTCTCTCTCTTTTCTTTTTTTTTTCACGCGTACCGTGCACCAGCTAGCTGCCTAGCTGTAGGTACGTGTCGCGCTGAGACGAGCGCTGACACTCCTCGAGCTCCGAGTTGTACGAACGGTTCAAAGAGATCAAAGTTATATGGGCTCCACAGTGATGTATTTATTACATCTACACCGTTCATCTATTTTCAGAGATCATTTTAAAGCACTACCCAAAAAATGAATTGTATCCAAAGATCATCTGGACCACACCAAAAATAACAGTGGAGATAATATTTTCACTGTTAAACAATTCGCAGGGCCCACGGTAACGTTTATTTTCCATCCAATCTGATCTTATCAGACCAGAGTGGGCCCCACCATGATGTATATATTTTATCCATGTCGTCCATCCATTTTGCCACGTCATTTAAGGTCAGGATATGAAAAATTAATAATATCCAAATCTCAGGTGGACCACACCATAGGAAACAGTGGTTATAGAACGCTCACCATTAAAAATTTCTTAAGGTCCACTGTAATGTTTATTTTCAATCTAACCTATTAATGGGTCACACTGACGTCGATGAAGAGAAAACACACATGTCAGCTTAATCTAAAACTTTTGTAGCCCCCAATAAAATTTTTAATGGTGAACATTTAATTATTGTTAATTCTTATGGTGCAGTCCACCTGAGCTTTGGATGTGCCTCATTTTTGGGCTCATGCCCTAAAATTATTTGAGAAAATGGATGGACGGTGTGGATATAACACATTCATCACGGGTGGGGCCCAAATAACTTTGACACGTGTGCTACACTTCACAATTCGAGTCCCGCCTAATTCGAGCATTAAAAAATTGTACACGAGACATATATTAACTTAAAATTTAGCAATTAATTTATGGACTGCAATTGCTAACTCACGATACCAAAATCAAATTGTTTGAATAGTTTTAATTGTTAATTTGTGGACTTTTATTTTTTAAAATAGGGACTTTTGATTTTTTTGTCATGATTCACTATCCAATAAATGTCCACCAATTCATAAGTGGGATAATGACAATAAATTGCATGAATTTGAGGCTGATTTGGTATTTAGATTAGTCCTCCAAGTCAGCCCCAAATTGGCAACGCCATCTACAAAGAACTATTGGGAGAAATGATATCAAGTAAGTATATAAATTAAAATAAGTCAAATTCAATATATTAAATTCAAATATTCAGGTTATATTCAATTATCATATATAATCACACAGATCAAACAGTCCGATACAACTTTTCACCAAAGAGTGGACCGTTACACCACCATAAACATGTTCCAATTTATAAATGAATGCATATTTGGAATGCTTAGAATATTCTGGATTTAATCCATATTTTTTCATATTTTTTTGGCAAAAAAAAAATTGCGCCGTTACGAGCCGTTACGCCCCCGTATCGCCGTTACGCCCCCGTATCCGTATCGGTTTTGGAAATCACCGTTACACCAACCGATACCGATACGGCACACTTTGAGAAGAAGAAGAAGAAGAAGAAACATGAGTGAAATTTTGAAAAAAAAAAAAAAATCAAAATCAGGCTTTTATTGGCGTATCTGATGCAAGACGGATGGTCTAACCTAAGATGAAGCAATAAAATCAAATAATGAATTGATTAGAGAAATCAAAGCATGAAATAAAACTAATCTATCACAAATTTAAAGGATTCAAGTATTAAATGTGCTTGAGTTCGAACCAAACAACAATCCCGCAATGAGATCTTAGAAGATCTGAATCAATTATGATCTATGGAAGGTAGAACTTCCATCTAGCCTTGGGATTAATTTTAATTCAAGGGAACCACTTCACTTTGTTAGGGTTTTGATAGGTTAGGATTAATTTTAGGAACTAGGAAATTTGGGAATTGGATTAGGGTTTTGGGATTAGGGGAGCTAGGATTTGGGAATTAGGGTTTTGAAATTTGGGAGATTTTGGGTTAAGGTTTTATGATTAAGGAAGCTAGGACTTGGGGATTAGGGTTTTAGAAAAGTAGGGTTTTGGGAATCTTGGTTCTAAGGTTAGGGTTTTAGGTTATAGGCTTAGGATTATGGGATTTATGGGGAAAAGATCAAGGATCAAAAGAGGGAACGAAAGGGGGGATGGGCTGGCCGTACGGTCACATTCGTACGGTCGTACGGACATGAGTGGGGGTTCGTATGGTTGTACAGTTTGGGTACGGTCTAGGTTTGGATGGTTTTAAGATAATGGGGATGGAATGTGGGTGGAAACGAAAGGAAAAGAAAGAAATAGAGAAATAGAGAGAGAGAGAGAGAGAGAGAGAGAGAGAGAGGGAGAGAGAAGAAGAAGAAGAAGAAGAAGAAGAAGAAGAGAAAAGTGAAGAAACTACCTTGAAGGAAGAGAATAAGAGAGATAAGTTGGAATCACTCCATGGTTTCACACCAACTCCAATCACAGAAGATTTTCTTTGCTCAAAGCAAAAAAGAGAAGTTTTATTTCAATGCAGAATAATCCCTAGGGCTTCACATGCCCACCCTTTAATAGACCAATTGGGTTGTTTTTACAAAAATTCTCTTATTGCATAAAATTGACTAAAACACCCTTATTTCAACTAAATTATAAAATAAACCAAAATACCTAAAATAAATAAACTAAATCATCTCAATGGCTCCATCGTGTCCAATGGCCCACAATCAAGATGATCTTACGATCATGATCCAATGATTAAGATGATCCACGGTCCACATGTGAGATGCAACGGTCCGATAAATGTATCCAACGAATGCAACGGTCTAGATGTGTCCAATAAACTCCTATATGCAGCCCACATGCATCTTCCCAATGCGGGGCCTTCAAAGATGCATAAATATGCATGTGGGGTCTTCCAACACGGCTACGTACTCGATTCGGGCCACATATAATGATCATCCAACCACAGAGATGATGGAACTGGGACCAAAGATCTCCTCCTTTGGTATACTCTAGATGGTGCTCGGATGTCCTCATTAGTATTGGCCTCGTATCGGCCGATATGACCCCATATCGCGTATTGTCTCATGCCGATACAGCCTTATTGGCCGATACGATACCGATATTCATATCTATGGGTCTAGATCACCGCCTGGTGAGGCAGAAGGGCGAGCAAGAAATGGAAAATTCCAGTTCTATAAACTAAGTAACATATTGTTCATCATAGTTTTAAAACTCAAAAGTCTATTGAGTCAAGTAATTCACATTCTTTTTTTTTTTTCTTTTCTTTCTTTTTTTTGAGAGAGTCTTCACAACCAAGACTTGGTAATATTGAATATTCAAAATACATAAATATCGTAGAGGCTTGGCGAGTCGGGTAGAGTTTTATCAAGTATTTTGAGTTCTAAGTTTTCCGCAGTTGAGTCAAATTGGGGGTGAAAGATTCAACTAAGTCATGACTCGTGACCAAATTGGGTTTTTTTTTTAGACTCGATGAAATTCGATCGAGTCAACTTGAGTTTTTTTCAAGTTTTCAAACATAGCTATCAATTGTCACACAAATTCATCTCAATGAGTGAACTACCTATCTGAACCCAACACTCAATGGATTTGGGTATGTCACTTCTGTTTCTTTTTCCTTCTTTTTTTTTTTTAAAAAAAAAAAAAAATTCTAATTGTGCAATTACCATAGCTTTTGAGCTTCACATAGAAATCCCAACATTTCTAAATTTGATTAAAATATGCTACTGAATCTATTGAATCATTTTGGGGTTTTGCAGGTACTACACTGTATCTAATGCTAACATGCATTCCTGCGCAGCGTAGATTATCAATTTTTGAGTAAATAAAGCAGATAAGTAACATTTGTCCAAGTAATCCCATGTCTCAGCAATCCAAACCGTTGGTCGAATGTCAACGCCCCATTGATGGACCATCCTCGAAAAATATCTCCATTGAAGATCCATCATGACCACCAATCTTGGGTCTTTTTACAGTTGATTATGCACCATGCTGCATTTCTCTTCTCGACCTTGCCCACCCATTTGCAGGCAACAAGTTAAAAGGTCGGGATTGTCCTATTGAGGAAATCTTTCAGGTGCATGCTCCATCCGTAGTGGAGACCAACGGTCCAGATCACCAAAACCATATTGGGCACACTTTTATTCCCATGATTCTAACGAATGTTAAACGGTTAATCTCTTCACTTAATCCACTAGTTTGAGCATTTTTATCAAAAAAAAAAAAAAAATCTCATTCAAATAGATACGATAAAGCAGAAGAAGAGAAAGATGTCAATTTCGTAATATAGTAGATGTAAAAGGGCATTGATGTACCCAATGTGATCTTCGGAGTAGGCCCGCTGCCAGCAGAAAGAGACCTCTCTTCGGCTTTCTGCAGAAGCTCTTGCATCTGCGAAAGACGAGCTGACACCTTCTTCCCGGAGTCGCCGGAATCTGACGCCATGCACTGAATCCGGCTGCTCCTGATGGAACAAGATAGGGATCGAAAGACGTCGAGCGGCGCCGGTGTTGAAAACATTGGCCGTAATATTGCAAACGGGGAAGCATGGAAGATTTCTCTCAGAAGAAAGTTAGTTCTAAAAGCTGCCATTTTCTTAGGTTTTGGATTTTCACTTCTGCAGAGAGAGAGAGAGAGAGAGGCTTTGCTAGAAAGGGGAGGACGGTGAGGAGTGAGGAGTGCGGAACGCGTTTTGAGAAGGGAAATGGATATAAAAAAGGGTTAATCCTGACCGTCCGATATGTTGGTTATTTCTGTCTTATTTAATGGTCCATTTGTAATTTTGTGGGCCACTGGAAATTTCCTTTTGCTATGAGAATGAGGTTTGAATGTTTGATAGTATGCCCAAATGCACCTCTACGCTCGTGGCTGTGGGTCTTCTAGCCTTTTCAATGTCTGACTCACTCTCCCTCCACAAGTTAAAAGGGCTTGGGTCTGACTCAACTGCAAGATAAGAGCCTAAGCCCACAAACGTTTTGGATTTCACTGAAGTTTCTCTGTGTATTCATAGAACGTGTGAGAGCTTCTATAAGAAATAAAAATTTTCTTTAAATTTTTTATTATTTTTTTAATATCAAAATAATAAACAAAGTCGATTTATCTCAACCAATGCAATAAGATTCATGACTACACAGACCGTTGAGGATAGTTTTAAAACTGGGCCAACAAGAATTAAAGATGATGAATTGCATCAAATCCAACCAAGAGGTCCACTAGAGATTAGAAATTGTTGAAGAAACCATGAGAATAATTGGATTTTTGTTTCATCTCTTGAAGGTGATTGGAAAATTAGTTGGGTGTAATTGGGCTTTGCTATATGTTTTTTAGGCAAAGTTAGACAACCGCATGGCCCATTTCATTGAAATAGATCGAACTGTTGGATATTTTTCATTTGAACTATCAATTAAATGTCCACTAATTCAATAATTAAATAATTGAAAGAGTTCCAACACTCAATTGTCTACCTAAGGTACGGATTTCATAGGGTCTGCATATCATGAAATCTCCACTAATCTTATCATGGTTTTCCTTAAAAAGATAAATTGTTAAGACGATCAACACCAAATGCAGACCTTTTCCCAATTAAATGTGAACACTTACCTGACAATAGGGGAGTACATCGAGTCGAACCGAGTCGAGCTAGCCTCAGCTCGACTCGACTCGGCCACTAGCTAACCTCAGCTCAAACTTGGCTTCGCTCGATTCTTGAGCCTGACTGGCCAGCTCGACTCGGTTCAGTCAGCAGCTCGGGCCAGTTCGAGCCAAGATCGAGCTGAGTTCGCCATTGCAGCATTTTCACAAACACCTGGACTACACCTTCAAAATCTCATTGTATTTGAGATAGCAGCAATGGTTTTACAGGTATTTTATCAAACACTTTCTAAGCAACATAAAAATCAAGAAAAAAATGATATTGGTTTCATATACATACCTTCCTCGCCATCAGCCACACTTCTTTGAGTCATTTCATCAAACACTTGGTGAGAAACATCAATATCAAAGTAATTGTAACGCCCCCGTTTTTTAAACCCGATTATATGACTCGTCCTCCAAAAATCCGAGTGTTAGCTTATAAAATTCAGTGTAAATTTGAACCGTTTATCATTAATTAGAGTTAACAGCAATGAAGCTAGAGTAAACCATGCATTGAATAAAAATATTCTGATCATCACAAAAATCCAAATGTAATGCCCATACACAGGACTTATACAACCCTCAAATAATAAAATTCATTAATTAAAAACATAATATCTAACATCTAACGGTGGAGCTCAATATGGGCCGCAGGCACCCCGTCTAGCTCATCAGCTACTCGATCTGCTCTAGCAACCCAGTGAATAGCATTGGCTCGCTCTACACCTGCATCAACTATTACGATTTGATAGTGTCAATGACTATCACAGTGAGGAGCACCCTCTAAGATTACGCACTCATCATTTATAATCCAACATAAACCGCAATATATGAAAAGAGACATTTTAAACAACACAATTCAAGAACCATAATCATGTATTCATAATTAAGCTAGTTAACACAATTTTAACATTAAGAGAATGTAATGAAAATCGCAATGCAAGGGGACGCATCCAGATAGTCAAAATAGTCAACCTACAACGTCCATAAAATGACTAGAAAATTAAGCTCCAAACATTTATTTCACCCGGAAATCATATCGTACGTGAACACCGCAAGATGGTTAGAAAAATGCTAAGCGAACACCCGTTCTACCCGAAAATCATAATACAACTGAATACCACAAAATGAAGAGACACGTAAAATACAAACTTTAGACCACCCGAAAATCATATCGTACGTGAACACCGCAAGATGGCTAAGAAATCGCTAAGTGAACACCCGTTCTACCCAGAAATCACGGTACGACTAAATACCCCAAGATGGCTAGAAAACCAACATACAAAATTTTACTTCACCCGAAAATCATATCGTATGTGAACACTGCAAGATGGCTAGGAAATCGCTAAGCAAACACCTGCTCCACCCGAAAATCACCATACGATTGAACACTGTAAGGTGAAGAGAGAATCAACACCAAGGGCAAATAAACGGTCCAAGCCACATAAGGCAATTATGTGGTCCAAGCCATGCAAGGCAAAGTGTGACCCAAACTATATAAGGCAAATGTGTGATCAAGCTCGTATAAGTCAAATAAAGGCCGCAAGATGTTAAGTCTTTAAAATGTTATATTCAATCCATAAGATAATCACAAACAACAACATCTAATTAATTAGCAAACTCTACAACTCGAGATAACATGTGGCAACCAAATCATTCATATTTGCTAACATTAAATAGACATAGCAATTATACGTTACATAAGTCAATCGCGTAACATATTAGCATATTTATATAATGAGATAAGTAAAACTATAAAATAACTTAGAGCTACTAACTACATTGAATTAAAGAATCGTTCATGTCCAGGTTAGTGAATTTAAGTGAAAAGCTCATTGGTGAGTCCTCACCTTGGGTGGATGTTTCCCTTGACTTGGAGTCCTTATAAGATGAGTTCAAGAGTCCTAGAATTTAGATAAGTTTAAGTTTATGTTCTTAGTTAGAAGTTATACAAGAGTCATTAATTACGTAACTTTTTTGAATCACTTACTTGTTCTTGGAAGTGATTGAAGGGAAGTGTCCTTCAAGGTGAGCAGTTGGAAATAGCACCTGAGTGAGACATTACAAGGTCTAAGTGAGTCACAACTGAGTTGACTCTGTTGGACTCGGTTTCAACCGAGTCAACTCGGCATCCACCAAAAACCCCAACTCCCTCTCTTCTTCCTTTCTCCTTTCCTCCTTCCATATCTCTTCTCTACCTCCTATGGCTGGAACGTCCAGCAATGCCTGGACCAAGGCCCAAACCCAACTCGACTCGGCTGGACTCGGTTCCAACCGAGTCGACTCAGTTCCGGTCGAACAACGGCCTCTCTCTCTTTTCTTCCCTTTTCCTTCTTCGTTTCTTCTTCCTTTCTTCCTCTTGCTTAGAGAGGTTCGGCAACCTCCGGACTCGACCCAGAAACGATCCAACTGAGTCGGGCAGCAGCTTGGTGTAGCCACACCTCTCCCTTTCTCTTTTTTTTTTTTCTTTCTTTCTTCCTCTGCCTACTCTTTTTTTCCTATCTCTTGTTTCTATCTCTCTCTCTTTTTTTTCTACCTGCAGCAACTCCAGCAGAAAAGTTGGGCTAGCAGCGCCTGAGTCGTGCTCGACTCGGTTGGGTCGGCCAGCCATTAACCCGACTCTCCCTCTCTATCTCTCCCGTTCCTCCTTCTTCTCCCTTCTTCTGCTTCTCTCTTCTCCTATGATCTTCCTCTTCCTTCTCTCTTTTCTTTTTTCTTCTTCTTTTTTTTTTTTTTTTTGACAGGGGAGGGACCCCGACTCGAACCGCAGCTCAACCCAAACTCGGTCGGGGCGCGGCAAGGGAGAAACGGCGCTCCTCTCTCTTTCTATTCTCGGTATTTGGGGAACGGGTTGCCCTAACAGGTAGCTATTTATAAGCCCTGGTGGTTTTCCCTAGGGTTAACGGACGTTAACTGTTTAATCTATTACCATTCGTATCTTTCACTCGAGCTAAAACGCCCCACGAACGCTGATCATGAGGAATCCTCAGTGCATGGATGTAAAGCATCCATACAGATGGATTTATAGCATGATGGTCCACCTAATAAACGTCTTAGATCAGCCAATGGGGCCCACTGGAAGCTGGTGGGTTTTCTGCTTAAATGGAGGAGATGACTCCTCCAATGGTGGATTTGGATCCTACGGATGATCTTGTGATCAAGGGAATTTGGATGGTGCGGATGGGTCCTATGATCGCTGTGGGACCCACCGAATGGACGACGATTAACATCTTTTAAGCATTGCGGGCTCAACAGCGGCGGCGGGTGTAACTAGGTTTGGCTAGTAAGAAAGCCCTAGTACGAAGGGCTAGGATGGCTTTCAACGAAGGGTTGAGATTCCAGGAGAAGTTTTCACGGGGATTTCCAGCGTGGAAGGCAGAAAAATGGAGATTTTCCATTTTTGGAAATGAGTGTGTTTATAGCCTGATTTACGGCTGACATTGTGTGCACACGTGTACGATCCAATGGGTGGAACAACCATATTTATCGTCGTCCATATCTCTCAAATGAAATGGACAGTTTGGATCAATCATACACCTGATAATGGTGGGGCACAACGCTTTACAAACGGGCGTCCGTTTGAACGGCTGACGAGCGGGAAAGCTCTCCGTTTCTTTTCCATTTCTATCGGGTCAAGCCCAATTGACCGGGTTTCCGGTTCCGGTATCTCGCGGGTGCACGTGCAATCTGTGCACATGCAATCATAGGTGGGGCCCACAGTGATACATCCGAGAAATCTAACCCATCCATTAGTTTCAACATTAGTATAAAAATAATATATATTAAGTAATAATAACTTCATTAGTATATAACATAATATATATTATAAACATATATACAATTTATAATACATTTATTGTATTATTTTATATTTTATATTAATAATTATTTATCAATTAATAAAGTATTTAATTTGTAATATTATATACATATATATATATATATATATATGTAAATATTATTACTAATATTGAAAGTGTACTATAATTAATTAATACAATATTATTATATATTCATTATAATAAATATTAGTAAATAATATTTTAGATTATATAATAAAAATATGTTTACATATTTGTTTAATATAATACATTAATAGTTATAGATAAGTATGCATTTACAATAATTAATATTTATAATGTATTTTTGTGATCATATATGCATATATTAGTATAGCAAAATTAATAAGTGATATGTATATATATATAGTATAATACAATAATATATAGTTAAAATTATAAAATGTAAATATTAATTAATATACATCAATTATATAATAATGTGTTGGTATACAATTTATTTTATATATAGTTTAAATAATATACATAATTTGAATAATTCAAATAACATATATATTATTACAAATAATTATAAAATTATTTTGTATTATAATATGTATATACAATTATATCACATTTAAAATTAATTATTATGATATCAACTTAAGATAGGCCACCCATCTGACTTTGAGATAGATCTATAGCTCTAGATTTGACGATCGCTTGTACAATTAGATTCCCCTACATCTCAGTTGGACGGGCGACCATGAGTTTGAACGGTCGGATTACTTTAAGGCGATCATCGACGGTCCAAAGGTTCCCTAGATGAATCTAATGATTAGTTTTAACGTCAAGACCCATCATTGAACGAGGTGAGGCGTAAGTCCAATGATCTATCTCGAACTCCATGGTTGATACACAATCCCAATAGTCGGATCTTTTAATCCAGAAGCGCAAGTATTTCAGATTCACTCCTCACTAGTTTCAGGTGTCCTAAAGTAAGTGTAAGTAGGGGTCTAACCGCTGATTCTATGCTTAGAGGGTTAGGTGACTTAGGTGTGGATTACCATTCGAGTTACTAAGGATGCACTAAACAGTAGGTGGTGTAACTTGTATCCTAAAAGATGTGACGACTTCCCTCAATATCTAATAGATGAATGGTTTGGTCTATATCAATCATTAGATCAACCAAGACGAGGGCAAACATTCAAATACATGATATCGTGTTTATACTGAATTTGGTCTTTCTGGTAACACCCGAGTACTGAAAAGTACGGGGTGTTACAGTAATTGAGTCATCGAACTGGGTTCGATCCGAGTTAAATCGAGCTGGGGCCAGCTCGAACTCATTTTCAGGCTCAAAAAATGAGCTCGACTCTGCTCGAACTCAGCTTCGAACAGAGTTGAATCAAGCTTTTTCGAGTTGAGTGAGAGAGCTACTCGAGCTACCTTGGTTCATGTACACCTTTACTTGACAGTGATGTGGGGAAGTGCATGGGGAGAAAGATCATGGTTTTCCTCACGTAGGCAAAAATCTTGAATCCACAGGTTTATTCTTAAATTCATGAAATAAAAAGAGAAATTCAAGATTTTATTATTCAATTATTTTCAGACTTTCTTATTATATTACTTTAAAAAAAATAATTAAGAGTTTGAATTTGACTAAATTAGAATTTATCAAAAATGTAAAGTCCTAAAATAAGGGTGTCAAATGATTCATAACATGATTACAATCAATTCCTAAGAAGTCTACATTAAAACTCTAAAACGAAAGAAATATATTAAAATTTAAAAATATTAAAAATAGTATATTTTCATAATATCACAATTTTAAAATGAAAAGAAGTGTTTTCTTGCGAATGAACCGACAAGACCTGTTGTGGGGGTCGGTTGACCCCGAATGGCCCATTATAGTAAAGATTGATAGGTTGTGTGTCCCGTAACAATACCCGAATCAAAAGTTATGGTTGATTTATGATTCATACTTTGAATGACAATTTCTCCATATTCGGAATGAATTTCTTTAAACTGGATACACCTAGGGCCCAGTTATTGTTGCGCAGCACGCCAACAACGCAGTGAGCCTAAATCCAATCTCAGGCCTCACCCACAAACAATAAACAGAAAGAAATATAAACTAGAAATAGATCAAAGCAATCCAAAATAAACCACAAGACAAGATATACGTGGAAAAACCCCAATCTAAGGTAAAAAACCACGGATGCAAACTTCCACTATGAAAAACAGAGATTACAAGGCAATATACTAACCTCTCCCTTGGAAGTACAGAGAAAATCCCTTGCCCACATCTTAGAATTATTTCCTAATATTTTCCTTACCCTAGAAAATCCCTAGGGACTCCTATTTATAGTTTAGGCAACTTCCCTTTCTCACCCTTGCGAAAGGCGACACCAAAATCCGCAGTCCGTATCAAATTTAGAAACCAATCTACGTAACCTTGACTGGTCGAGCAGACTGCACGACCGATCGAGAGGACCCCTCGACCAGTCGAGCACCTCGGAACCAAAAAACCTTATGCTCGCTGGACTTTGAGTCGAGACAGTCCACGACTGGTCACGACCGGTCGAGTGGACTCCTCGATCAGTCGAACAGGGGCCACAACTGGTCATGCGCGGCCCCAGATGTGGCTCCACTTCTTAACAATCTCCCACTTGGAGACACATCGCCATAAACCTTTGTCTTCTTCATCCGGAGTGCACCACCTCCCCGTCTTCAAGCCTGAAGACCAATCAAAGCTGAACAGAGCTTCAACTTCTCCCGTGTTAACGCCTTGGTCAACATATCCGCAGGATTCTCACTTGTATGAATCTTCTCTAGAGCAATCATCTTCCAGTAACGAACGTATAAAGTGATATTTGATGGCAATATGCTTGGTCCTTGAATGAAAGACTGAATTCTTAGTCAAGTGTATTGCACTCTGATTGTCACTGTATAGCTTGCAATCTGCTTGCTTCTTACCCAACTCTTCCATGAAACAATCAGAGTGAAGGTTATTACTTCATTCAATCATATGTTCTATTCGATTGCTTTAGACTAGTCGGGTGGGATGGCTCTATCAGGCGGGATGGAATGAAAGTAGTCCCACTCCACGACCGTCGCTTTTCGTTTGATGCGGGACTCGGGTTATTACGCCGCTGACTTCGACCAATCTGCTTGAAAATGGCATTCCTCCCAATTGCTTCTTGCTAGCACAGGAAATCTAACTCATTTTATGCCAGAGGTATACGAATCTTTCCTTGTCTTTTCTCTCTTCTATTTTGAGTTCGCCACGAAAAAGCATATGAGATCTGGGATTTCAACCCTCTCCCACTCCTGAGAATGGCTTCATTCCACTTGGTAACGCTAGCAAAGAGCAGAGCTCCGCTAAGAGGTAAGAAAAGGAAGAGAAAGAGAACAACATTACGAGATTGAAACATGGTTCTAAGCCCTCTATCAACTTGCTAGGGATAAAGGAGAAAGCATACTGACTTCAAACATGGTTCTAGGCCTTTTCAAACAGCATCCACCTTATAGTTCGGATCTGCTGCTCCCAGATCAGCTTCAAACACACAAGCTGCCATTGCCATAGACCCGCGTTCGAAGTGGGGAGTGACTTCGGGCCAGCCAGCAAGGGCAACTTGTTCACCTTGAAGATCAAGGTCTGTTAATCAAATTTCTTCAAGTGAAAATTTATTAGACTAGTCCCACTAAGATGGCGAGGAAACTGACTTCCGAGAGAGCTGCTTTCGCCTCGGTAATTACCTAACGAGAGAGAGCCGATGCCAAAGTCGCCCTTTACGCGAGGGAACGCCAGACAGACTGACCTCTGCTAACTACGTTTCTGACTTACCTAACGTATACGCTGACTCACCTCGAACTCGACTCTCTAACTCGAGATCGCCTGTGCAGCTTCAATCGACGAATCGGAGATGAGATTGATGCGCTCGCCCTCTTTGCTAACCTTACTTTCCTAATTTCATAAACGAACTCAACTCAACTGTCTCGAGTGAAGGAACTAATGCCAGCTTCTTGTCTGCGTCAGTTCAAGTGAAGGAACTCGCATCATCACCTTGCACGCTTCTGTAGCCATAACATATTCTGATTCCATCATACTGATAGATACTATCTTCCGTAACTGAGAGACTCAACTGACTGCAGTACTACCTAGAGTAAAGACATAACCTGTAGTGCTTCTTTTGTTGTCGATATTTCCTGCCAAATTTGAATCCATGTAGCCTTGTAGCTTGATTTTCGATCCACTATAACACAACCCTACATCCTTAGTACCTACCAGGTATCTAAGGATCCACTTCATAGCTTCCCAATGTTCCTTCCCGGGGTTGTTCATGAACCTGCTAACAACTCTCACTGCTTGAGCAATGTCTGGTTTCGTGGTCACCATAGCATACATGAGACTCCCAATAACTGACGTGTATGAGACTTTAGCCATGTAGTCACATTCCTCATGGGTCTTTGCACATTGCTCCTTAGATAGCTTAAAGTGGTTGGCTAATGGAGTGCTAACCGGCTTAGCACCTCCCATATTGAATCGATCAAGTACTTAGGCTATGTACTCTGCCTGTGACAAAACTAATTTCTTGTTTTCCCTGTCATGCTTTATCCCCATGCCTAAGATTTGTTTTGCAACTCCTAAATCCTTCATGGAAAATTCTCTAGACAGTTGTCTTTTGAGATCTGAGATGTCTTTCATGCTAGAACCGGCCACAAGCATATCATCAACGTACAAAAGAAGGATGATGTATGACATATCAAACTTCTTCAAATATCAACAGTGGTCAGCATGACATCTCCTGTAACCATTTCCCGACATGAAACTGTCGAACTTCTTATACCACTGCCTCGGGGCCTGCTTCAGGCCATATAGACTCTTCTTTAGTTTGCACACCTTATTCTCCTTTCCTGGTGCCACGTATCCTGTCGGCTGATGTATATATATCTCTTCTTCAAGGTCCCTATGAAGAAAGGTTGTCTTAACATCTAGCTGCTCTAGATGTAAGTCCTCTGTAGCCACTATACTTAAGACCATGCGAATCGTAGATATTTTCACCACAGGTGAAAATATTTCAATGAAATCGATACCTGCCTTTTATTGAAACCCTTTCACAACCAATCTAGCCTTGTACCGTTTCGAACCATCGTGCTCCTCCTTCAGTCTGTAAACCCACTTGTTATGAAGAGTTTTCTTACCCTTAGATAGAGTGACTAACTCCCATGTACGATTAGACTCAAGAAAGTCCATCTCATCATTCATGGCATGCTCCTACTTAACCCGTGTATCTGACTGTAACGCCTCTTCAAAACACTCTGGCTCACCATTATCTGTCAGCAGTATATAATGTAAGGAGGGTGAGTATTGGACCGTGGGTCTCCTCTCCCGAGTAGACCTCCTCACAACCGGTGTATGCGGCTCTGCCTCATAATGCTCCTGTGCATGATCATCCTGTGACGCTGTAACACCCGTGTCCGGTAACTTTTCCATCTCTACGAATTCCTTTTTCTCGGCCTTATTTTCTTGCACACTGTCCTTATGCATAACTTTTTCATTAAAGATTACGTCCTTGCTTCTGATGATTTTCTTATTTTCTGCATTCCAAAACCTGTAGCCAAAATCATGTTGCCCGTAGCCTATAAATGTGCACCTCCTGGACTTCGCATCCAGCTTGTTTATGTGCTCTGTATCAATGTGAACATATGAAGTGCAAACACTCTGAGATGTGCAAGGTTCACTTCTTTCCCAGTCCACGCTTCTTCTGGTAGCCCATCATCCAATGGTGCTGAGGGACTTCTATTGATGAGATATGCGGCAGTATTTACAGCATCTACTCAAAAGGTCTTGGGCAACCCTACATGTAACCTCATGCTCCTGGCGCGTTCAAGGATGGTCCTGTTAATGTGTTCAGCCACACCATTCTGCTGCGGTGTCTCTGGAATCATTTTCTGATGTTTGATTCCATTTGCTGCACAATACTCCTCAAACATCTTATCACGGTACTCACCCTCATTATCAGATCTGAGACATTTTAACTGTTATACCTGTCTCGTTTTCTACCATAACTTTCCACTTCTTAAATACATCAAATACATCAAATTTATGCTTAAGAAATAGACCCACAGTTTTCTACTAGCATCATCAATAAAAGAAACAAAATAACGTGAGCCACCAAGAGATAATACCTGTGCCGGTCCCCACACATCAGTGTGTACAAGCTCCAACAGATGTGGCTTTGGAGCGTGTCCCGTTTCTTGAAGCTTACCCTCTTCTACTTACCATACACGCAGTCCTCGCAGAATTTTAAGTCAATAGACTTTAGCCCTGGTAGCTTCCCTTTAGACAATAGCACTTTCATCCTCGTCTCACTCATATGTCCCAACCTCTGATGTCATAACTGCCCATTCACTCCAATTGATATGACTGAGAGTGATTATAGATCCTGAAGTCACGTACAAAGTACCTTCCTTTTTACCTCGAGATATCACCAAGGCACCTTTTGTGATCTTCCAGGAATCACTGGTGAATGTCGTCACATAATCGGTATTGGCCAACTGCCCTACTGAGATCAGATTACGTTTCAAACTCAGTACATGTCTAACATCCTTCAATTTCAAAATCGTTTTGTCTTTCTGATTGACATGAACGTCTCCCTTTCCAACAATATTACACGGCTCATCTTCACCCAGGTAGACTCTCCCAAAGTCACCTGACACATAATTACACAGAACTTTCTTACATGAGGTGGCATGAAATGAAGCACCCAAGTCTATAACTCAAGACTCATTCCTCACATCAAGAGACTAGATCAATGCCTCTGTGTTACTCTCCTCAGATAGATTCACTGAATCCTTCCCGCTTTGAGAGCTTCCTTCTTATTTCTTAAGCGCCTTGCAATCACGTTTCATATGCCCCTTCTTGCCGCAATGCCAACACTCATTTTTGTTTTTCGGTCCCTTGGACTTCTTCCTTGACTTAGAACGCTCGTGTTTATTGCCTCAGCGTTCACTGAATCCCCTGAAACTCTTGATGCATTTCTTCTAGATTCTTCGCTGAGAATTAGACCGGTCACATCATCAAATTTTAGCTTTGTCGACCCTGAAGAATTGTTCACAGCAATCACCAAACCATCCTAACTGTCTGACAAACTGGATAAGATCAATAACGCCCTGACCTCATCTTAAAAAACAATGTCAACGGATTCCAACTGGCTCGTGACTGTACTGAACTCGTTTAGATGTTCAACCACGCTCTCACCATCTGACATCTTCATGTTGAATAGTTGTTTCATAAGATGAACCTTGTTGGATGCTAAAGGCTTTTCATACATGGTAGCTAGGGCTTCCATTAATTCTTTTATAATTTTCACCTTGGATATATTGAAGGCGATGCTCTTAGACAAAGAGAGTTGAATTGTTCATAAAGCCTTCTTATCCAGTAAAAACCATTCGTCATCTGTCATCTTTTATGGTTTCTTCTTTTTTCCTCCTAGAGGAATATAAAGGTCATTCTGATACAGATAATCCTCCAGAAGGCAAAGTTTGAACAATCAAACTTTTCAATTCTAGTTTTCTCTTCTTCTGTTATCGCTCCCAATAGAACTAAACCAATAGCTTTGATACCAGTTATTGCGCAGCACGCCAACAACGCAGTGAGCCTAGATCCAATCCCAGGCCTCACCCACAAATGATAAACAGAAAGAAATATAAACTAGAAACAGATCAAAGCAATTCAAAACAAACTATAAGACAAGATATACGTGGAAAAACCCCAATCTAGGGTAAAAAATCACGGATGCAAACTTCCACTATGAAGAACAGAGATTACAAGATAATATACTAACCTCTCCCTTGGAAGTACAGAGAAAATCCCTTGCCCACACCTTAGAATTATTTCTTAATATTTTCCTTAACCCTAGAAAAGCCCTAGGGACTCCTATTTATAGTTTAGGTAACTTCCCTTTCGCACTCTTGAGAAAGGCGACACCAAAATCCGCACTCCGTATCAAATTCGGAAACCAATCTACGTAACCTCGACTGGTCGAGCAGACTGCATGATCAGTCGAGAGGACCCCTCGACCAGTCGTGCATGAGTCTCGACCGGTCGAGCAACTCGGAACTAAAAAACCTTATGCTCGTTGGACTTTGAGTCGAGCCAGTTGATGTAGAGCGGGTCGCGGACAATTTCATGGCCAAGATGGATCAAAAAAGGCCCGGTCGACGACAGAAGTGATTCGGACCGTCGGACCTTAGATCGTGCGTATCTCGCAATCCTGAATGAGTTACCTGACGTAAAATATATTATTTTGGGATAGAACGAGCTACTTTAGCCAACCAACCTAGCTATGCCGAGTTACGAAGCCAGATTTGCGAAATACCCTCGGATCAACAGTCGTTTCCCTATTTTAATTCCATTTTAATATAAATAGTAAGTTTTAGTTTGATTATAACTCTTCATCCGTCAGGCTTTAGGAGTTGCGCCCAACGTGAAAAGAGTTTAGAATAATTAGGAGAACAGTTTGGTGAGGCCAAATAGGACACTTACTATTTTTGGCCGAAAACCTTGCGCACTAGTAGACATCACGACCATCTATAAATAGTAAGTTTACTATTTATAGTAAGTCGCGGATTCTAGGAGTTTTAGTTGTAGTTTGATTCTGATTTCTTTCCCATTGTTTGGAACCCCTATTTAAAGGGTTGTGAACTCATTTTTAGTAATTAATTAATCAAGTTTGAATTTATTAGAATTTATTTTTATTTCCTGCTTTCTTTCCTCATGGATTTGAGAAGTCTCTGTGAGGAGTCCAGAGAAGCTCCGTGGATTCGGAGTAGTTATCCTCATCACGTTCATCCCTGCGTCAATTGTTATCAGAGCGAGGATTCCCCTCAGGCCGATGGCAAACAATGAAAGTATGAATCAAAATCCTATGGACGGTGATCCAGGGATTCGTTATATTTCGAAAAGAATGAAAGCTTTTCACCGGAGAGAGTCAGTTGACCATGCAAGGGCTGCAAGCAACCCTCGACCGTCTTTGGATGCGCTACTTCCGCCCCGAGCCCTAGGCGGTGCTCCACCACCTATGGTTCTCTCCACCACGTGGTGCTCCACCACCCATGGTTGCAGTACGATGCAATCCCGATTTTCGTGCACTACCAGTGGCAAACGTAGGCTACACTAGATGATTCAAGTTCTAGCGACGAGGACCTTAATGAGGGTTTTACCTGATGACTAATCCATGGAGGCGATTACCTAGATCGTGTTGAAAGAGATTATCGAGGTAAGGCTGAACTTCCTAGTTTTAATGGTTTATTACGTATAGAAGATTTTCTCGATTGGCTAGCCGAAGTAGAGAGATATTTTTGATTACATGAACGTGTCAGATCATAAAGGGTAAAATTGGTAGCGTTTAAGCTAAAATCTGGTGCTTCTTATGGTGGGAACATTACAACTCTCACGAGCCCACCAAAACAAAGCGCCCATTCATCATGGCCACGGATGAGACGTCTTTTTCGATCACGATTTCTCTCCAGTGACTATGAACAGATATTATTCCAGTAATACGAAAATACCGACAAGGAAACCGAACTGTCACAGATTACACTGAAGAATTCCAGCGGTTGGCTACACGAAATGATCTGTCAGAATCTGAGTCACAGAAGGTGACACGATTTATAGATGGGTTGCGACCGACAATTCAGGACCGAGTACAGATGTACCCAGTCGGGACCGTGGATGAAGCAGTTCAACTGCGGGTAGGGCAGAAACACACTTGCAAGAGTTCCTGGTCGTCCCTATCCTTCACTCGACCCCTCATGACGAGTCCCACGCGCGAAATCCAGTGCTGGCACGAGGAAAATCTCCAGTAGGAGAACGTCCTCAACTTCCTACAACCGCAAACCGTGATACGGGGAAGCGGCTCATCAAATCCAGACCTCACGTGCAGCCACATAATAGCGGGCCCGAGTAGGATTCCAAATCCTTATGCTCGGCAAATCGAATAATGTTACCGCTGCTGTGGCTAGCCATGCCACTTATCAAACACCTGTCCTCAACGTCTCGCAGCACACTTGACTATAAACGAAGGGGCACTGAAGAATGAGGCCGTAGAAGAAGACCATGGCTATGACGATATGAACAAACCACTGAAGAAATAGCAGGTGACGATGAAATGACGGGCGAGGATCATGGCGAATTTCTAGTTGTGAGGCAATTACTGTATACCCCCACGAAAGGAATTACATCCACAGCGACACAATATATTTCGTACTCGGTGCACTGTTAACGGAAAGGTCTGCGATGTGATCATAGACAGTGGTAGTAGCGAGAACATCGTCTCAAGAGTGATGGCGGACAAGTTGCGGCTACCAACAATGAAACATCCTTCCCTGTACTCAATTGGTTGGATAAAAAAAGGTGAATGAGACCAAGGTAACTAAACAATGCACTATCTCATTTTCAATTGGTAAAAATTATAAGGATTAGATACTTTGTGATATGGTCGATATGGAAGCTTGCCATATGCTACTCGGTCGACCCTGGAAGTCAGACCATGATTCGACCCATCGGGGACGAGACAATGTTTACGTATTCGTCAAGGATAGTCGAAAAATAATCTTTGCCCCTATGGCACCAAAGAACCACCCTAAAGCTTCTAAAGTGGAGGGGAGTTCCCTCTTAACCATTCAGAATTTCATAGAGGAATCCAAGAAAACCAGCGAGGTATATGCCATAGTGGTGAAGGGCGAGGAAGAGGAACCCTCAAACATCCCTCCAAGTTTAAGACTGTTGCTAAACGAATTTAAAGAAGTCTGGCCTGAGGATTTACCTGATGGATTGCCCCCCATGAGAGACATCCAACATCACATAGACCTCGTCCCTGGAGCTAGCCTGCCCAACCGCCCTCATTATTGGATGAGTCCGAAAGAGTGCAAGATACTTCAGGGGCAAGTGAAGGAATTGATCCGTAAGGGTCTCTTGAGAGAGAGCATGAGCCCATGTGCCGTACTGCATTATTAACGCCAAAAAAAGATGGAAGCTGGCACATGTGTGTTGACAGCCGGGCAATCAACAAAATTACCATCAAATATCGGTTCTCAATGCCACGGTTGGACGACATGCTCGATATGCTAGAAGGGACCAAGGTGTTCTCTAAACTAAATCTAAGGAGTGGGTACCATCAGATTCGTATCCGACCCGGTGATGAGTGAAAAATGACATTCAAGACCAAGGAAGGGTTGTATGAGTGGCTGGTCATGCCCTTCGGCCTATCGAACGCACCAAGTACTTTTATGCGTTTGATGAATCAAGTTTTAAAACCGTTCACTGGCCGATTTGTTGTAGTTTATTTTGATGACATATTGATATATAGCCAGGATGAGGTGGAGTACAGAAAACATCTCAGGCAGGTGCTGCAGGTCCTACAAATTAACAAGTTGTACCTCAACTTGAAGAAGTGTAGTTTTTTAACTGACAACCTGTTGTTTTTAGGATTTGTTGTAACGTCCACAGGCATTCGTGTGGACGATGAAAAGGTGCGAGCTATTAGGGAATGACCGATCCTAACAAACATTCATGAGGTGAGGAGTTTTCACGGGTTGACGACTTTCTATCATCGATTTGTGCGAGATTTTAGCACCATAGTCGCGCCTATAATACATTGCATGAAAAAAGGACCATTCCAATGGACCGATAAAGCTGACAAGAGCTTTCATAAGATCAAGCATCGTTTGTCTACAACACCGGTCTTGGTGCTTCCTAATTTCGACAAATTGTTTGAGGTTGAGTGTGATGCTTCATACGTCAGAATTGGGGGAGTATTATCACAAGAAGGCAGGCCGGTAGCCTTCTACAACGAGAAGCTCAGCGAAGCCCGAAAGAAGTAGTCGACTTATGAGCTTGAGTTATACGCAGTTGTTCAGGCGCTGCAACATTGGCGATATTATCGGATTCAAAGAGAGTTTGTTCTGTAAACTGACCATCAAGCATTAAAGTTTATTAATAATCAAACTAACGTGAATCGTGTGCATGCTAGATGAGTTACGTTTTTACAGAAATTCACGTTCGTTTTGAAGCACAAGTCAGGGCAGGAAAACAAGGTGGCTGATGCACTTAGCCATCGTGCATCACTACTTATTACGATGAGCAACAAGGTGATCGGCTTCGATTGTCTCAAGGAGCTGTATGCCGAGGATGAAGACTTCAAAGATTCTTGGGTGAAGTGCTAAGAAGGTCACCCCAGTGACCTTCATATACACACGATTTTCTCTTCAAGGGGATCGATTGTGCATCCCCCAAAGTTCTCTGAGGGATCAGATTATTCAGGAGCTACATGGAGGTGGCCCGGTGGACACCTTGGGCGAGACACAAGACTCGAGCTCTTGTAGAAGAGCGTATACTGGCCGCAATTAGTACGTGATGTGGAAAAAGTCGTACAACGTTGTTATGTTTGTCAGACCTCCAAGGGGCAATCTCAGAATACAGGCCTCTACACCCTGTTACCTGTGCCCTACGGTCCTTGGGAGGATTTATCAATGGACTTCGTGCTTAGTCTCCCACGAACACAATGCGGTATGGATTCAGTGTTTGAGGTGGTAGATCGTTTCTCCAAGATGACACATTTTATCCCATGCAAGAAGACCTTCGATGCAACACACGTGGCAAATTTATTCTTCAAGGAAGTTTTACGGCTACACGGGGTCCCCAAGACCATCACTTCTGATCGTAACACGAAGTTCATTAGCCACTTTTGGCGGACTTTGTAGACTCGATTCAATACACGACTTCAATTCAGCAGTGCTTACCACCCACAGACCGATGGGCAGACCGAAGTTGTGAATCGTACGTTGGAAACCTCTTTCGCTGTATTTCAGGAGAAAAACTAAAGCAGTGGGATTTGGCCTTGTCTCAAGACAGAGTTTCATTCAACAACATGGTGAACCGCTCGACAGGGAAATCACCGTTCTAGATTTTATGGACGAGTGCTTCGCCACACGCTTAACTTGGTCCCTCTACTCAAGCACTCACGCACGAGCATTGCAGCATAACATATGGCAGACAATATCATGGACATCCATGTGAAAGTGCAGACCAAACTACATGCCTCGAACGAAAAGTACAAGGAACAAGCGAACAAGCACCGGCGACAAAAAGTGTTCGAGGAGGGCGACCGCGTTATGGTCCATCTGCGCAAAGAGAGATTTTCGATCGGGATGTACAACAAGTTGAAAAATAAAAAGATTGGACCCGTCCCAATCATTCAAAAGATCAATGACAACGAGTATGTTGTTGATCTTCCAGATGACATGGCGATCTCACGGACTTTCAACGTCGTGAACCTGACCGAGTATCATGAACCAGTGCAGGATGAGAACTCGAGGATGAGTTCTTTTGAAGTGGAGGGGACTGATGTAGAGCGGGTCGCGGACAGTTTCATGGGCAAGATGGATCAGAAAAGGCCCGGTTGACGGCAGAAGTGATCCGGACCGTCGAACCTTAGATCGTGCATATCTCGCAATCCGGAATGAGTTACCTGACGTAAAATATATGATTTTGGGGTAGAACGAGCTACTTTAGCCACAACCCGGCTATGCTGGGTTACAAAGCCAGATTTGTAAAATACCCTTGGATCAACAGTCGTTTCCCTATTTTAATTCCATTTTTATTATAAATAGTAAGTTTTAGTTTGATTATAACTCTTCATCTATCGGGCTTTAGGAGTTGCGCCCAACGTGAAAAGAGCTTCGAATAATTAGGAGAACGGTTTGGTGAAGCCAAATAGGACACTTACTATTTTTGGCCGAACACCTTGCGCACTAGTAGACATCACGATCGTCTATAAATAGTAAGTTCACTATTTATAGTAAGTCGCGGATTCTAGGAGTTTTAGTTGTAGTTTGATTCAGATTTCTTTCCCATTGCTTGGTACCCCTATTTAAAGGGTTGTGAACTCGTTTTAGTAATTAATTAATCAAGTTCGAATTTATTAGAATTTATTTCTATTTCCTGCTTTCTTTCCTCATGGATTCGAGAAGTATCTGTGAGGAGTCCAAAGAAGCTCCGTGGATTCAGAGTAGTTATCCTCATCACGTTCATCCCTGCGTCACCAGTCCACGATTGGTCACGACCGGTCGAGTGGACTCCTCGACTGGTTGAGTAGGGGCCACGACTGGTCGTGCGCGGCCCCAGATGTGGCTCCACTTCTCAACAGTTATGTCATGCCCCACATAGAACTAAGCTCGAATTTAATGGACTATGTTTGCTTCCACTTGAGCTTCCTTCAGTCTAGTTTAATTTGCCACAAATAGGTCTACGGACGGCTCTACATCATACACTCATTGTTGACAGTCATGAATCATACTTATGAAATGAAAACTGATATGATTAGTAGAATAGCTTCCTCTTTAAGCAATAAAGGGGAAAAGGAAATTATAATATTCATAATTCTAATAAGTATTGTTCATTAAAATAGAATATTTCGGCGGAAATGATTTTCGTTTACTATCATGGTATTCAATTTGGAAACAAGAACATGTGAATCACTTGATTGGAATTTTCTTTTAATCACAAGGTTCTTATCCATATATTCCAAGCCTTAGGAGGCTTGTTTCAAGATAGGTAGTACCTCTAGAGTTCGCTTCTTGCCAATTCAAAGAATGAAAGGAAGCTATTAAATTGTCATATGAATCACTGAAGAAACATATAAAAAGTGTGATGCCAAAGGGTTGGAAAAACAAGATGTTTCTTTGTTCCTTTAAGGCTTGTTTGGTTTTCTTATTACAATCGTAAATAGTTGTAAATGGGTTATGATGATTTTTGTTACATTGTTTCACCTGGAAATCACCATTTGGTTTTGTAACATGAAAATGTAATAATTACATTTTACTTTATCTCCTTCTTGTGACATTTGACTCTTGGTCCACAAGCTATGCTTTCTTACTAAATAAACACTTAGAAATAGTAATGATGGCTCATTTAGGTTCCATTTCATAGGAAATTCGTAAATCAAACGGAATATCCACTTGGAAAATAAAGAAATGATTGATATATTTAAGATAATTAGGTATTTATAAAATGCCGTCTCAATTCATCCTATTTGATAGGAGCCAGAAAGTACTATGGTTCCGGATGTGAACAATTCCAATAAAATTTCTTTTCCGATTAAAAATCCATTTTTAGATTTATTTCATCTATTCCATTACGGAAACAATATACACATTACACCATGAATTTGAATCAGTACAGAAATTTCAACAAATTGCATATCTATTCACTCTAATCAATAACAAAGCCAGATCAGGTATTTCATAAGGAGACTAGAGCATGCCACCGCATCGATAACCATATGAACGGTCCAAACGAACTATCAACATACTCTGCAGAATATAATTTTCTCAAAGAAGCTTAGCAAATCAAAGGAAAACATTACATTCTTGTTATACACATCACAACACATTCTCAAGTCATAATACAAAACGCATTCCCATCAGAATACAAAAGAGATTGATGGGTCATGCACGGCCGGTAGTGATTTACCACTTCTCGCAACGCCCTCAATTGTATGGCTTTGATTATCTGATCATGGTAATTTTTGGGTCATGCGATCTATGGTGCCCCCCTATCCTACGGTCTTTATCAATCGTTGGTTCTCCATAATAAGGTACAAAAAAAAAAAAAACTAGAAAAAAACTGAATTACAGTTTTGCTATTGCTTATCAGTTAGAAGTTAGCCAGGTAACAAAAGAAATAAAAGGCCATTGAAAAGGGCTAAGTTTCAAGCTCCAAGTTCTTTCCTATGGGATGGTATGACCCTGAACACATGTTCTTCTCCTGTGCATTGATCTACTCTAACCACCCAACGGCTCTTCCTTGCACCCCCACCACGGATCTGACCGCTGGCCTGGATTCTGGTAACTTGCAATCCACCCCCGATCGGTAACAGAACGGTCCGCGACCCACTCCAAGACCCTTTATTGAACGCGTTGTAGCCCATGACCACCGCTCCATGGTCCTTTGCGCCCACTTGCACTGACCGCAGGACTGCTTCGTGGTCCACCATATTACAATCAATGAGCACGAAATCGGCAACTGAATAGTCATTCAACAAGAGCATCTGAGCATCCCCCACAACGAACTCTATATGATTTGCGACAGTCCCAAGTGCCTTTTTCGACGAGCATAGCTCGTCGGGACCGGGTAGAATGCACACTACACGACCGCCTGTCTGGTGAGCCGCTGCGACTAGAGCTAGTGTAGTGGGGCCTGCAGTGCTGCTGCAGGCCTCCACCATGAGCTGCGCGTTGTTGCCGGCAGCTAATGCGGATGCGAATTCCGACACGTCAAGCTGTTTGGGTCTCTTTCCCTACACAAAGCAAAAGAACCCAAGTTTAGAAATGTAAAAAAACATGCATATGAAGTAGGTGTTTGTGAGTAACATTGTTTTGTGGGTCCTTACCATTTTCATGGTTTGAAGGTAGGCTCTGGTGGCATTCTCAGCAGACCAAGCCATATCTCTCTCTCTCTCTCTCTCTCTCTCTCTCTCTCTCTCTCTCTCTCTCTCTCGCTCTCTCTCTCTCTCTCTCTCTCACTCAAAATCTGGTGAATCAAAGACCTTCTAACCTTTATATATATACATATGAATAGAGGTCAAGGTCTCTTTGCTTTTATAGAGGGGAAGAACAGCCCAAGGGAGGTCTTATTGAGAAGAACTGTCTTTTGAGCTTTCAATGTCAAAAAATAAAAATAATTAAATAAAATAAGTTGGACGGCTGGGATCGGATCAGCTCGGCTCAAGTGGCTAGCCCTGGTAGATGGCTTGTCCTCCACAAGAGGGATGCTTGTTTCAGCAATTCAGACCATTGGTTTGATGGGCCCCACGATGGATTGTGTGATATGAATCTCGCAGATCAGAAGACTCTAGCTATCCATTATGTGGCCTTTTCTGTTGAATGTGGACCGTTGTTATATTACCTCCATTAACTGTCTATTTCCAGCCGTCAATCAAAGGGGCCACACCGAGGATACTTTCATAGCATTATCCATCCAAAAGGGGCCCATCAGATCACCAGTCAAGGTCGCTGGACTTGGTGTATAGACAGAAATGTGGTGTACAATCATCTACACCCACAACTGGTGAGCAAGCCAATTGATCTGGGCGGTCTGGATTGTTTGGTAGCCCGAAAGTCAACTGATCCAGCGTTTCCAACTGTTTGATCAATACCCTGATACTTTTGGATGATCAATCAAGGCCGTGAGCAAGATCCTCGAAGGTGGATAGCTTGATGGGGAATATGTCGCTGATTTAGTGGTTCAGATGGTTGATCCGATGGGCCACACCACCATCCGTGAATTCCCCAAAAAAATCTTCCAGATTCGAAGATCCTATCCATCCAAATATTGGGCGCTTTCAATGCTGAACATGAGTATTTCTTGACCGTCAATCTGCAATCCAATGGTCAAATGGTTAGATTTTCCAACCCGAGAGATTTTGGGGGGCCCATTTACAGTCGTGCCCATCAGATCAACGGCCTAGATAAGTAAAACATGATTCCGCCTTAAATATTTTAACATCCACATATTCACTCTGCGGCCTTACCTCTACCACTACTGTAGACTACTGTATAATATGGCTATTCTACATTTTTGTGTATGGCCCCCACTGTGATGTTTGTATGATATCCAATCCGTCCATCATGCGATCGTCTTTATGTTCTCCCTGGAACCTAAAAACCAGGCCAATACAAGTCTCAGGTGGACCGCACCATGTAAAATCACGGCTAAAACCTCCAAAATCAGGTGGTGTAGCCCAACCGAGCTTAGGAACAACCTAATTTTTTAGTGTGTCCATTCATCCTGGTGGGGCACATCTTATGAAAGGATTGGATGACATATGTAAAACAAGGTGGGCCCCACACACAATTCAGAAGATTTTAATGGTGGGCACTTATGTTTCCGATCGGCCTGATTTTTGGGAATCAGGGTGAGCTTAAAGGTACGGCTATACACGAGACGAACCGAATTGGGCTTGGCCCACCTCAGCCAGCACGCTACCCTATCTCGAACTCCACTCGGCTTCGTCGAGTTCGATCTTACCAGTTGAGTTCCGATTATATATATATATATGTGTGTGTGTGTGTGTGTGTGTGTGTGTGTGGGAAAAGGTACTATGCGCTCGAGCTCACGGGTCCGTCCCATGAGGTCGAGCTGTGTGGGCCCCACCGTGATGCTTTTCGAGCATCTACCCCATCAGTCAGATGCACCATTCCATCGTGGGCATAGGTCCCAAAACTCAAGTCAATCCGTGACTTGTGTGGGCCACACCACATACAGAAGTGGAGAGGGGCCGTACACCATTAAAACATTCATAACCATTTGTGAGGGCCCATCGAGATGTGGTTTGCAAATCCAGTCCATCTATTATGTGTATCCCACTTGAATGAGGGTTCAGACCAAGTTTCAGGCGCATGAAAAACTAAGGTGGGCCCCACCAAGTGATTTTACATGTTTTAATGGTGTCTTCACATAATTTTAGATGGTATGGCCCACCCGAGTTCCGTATACGGCTGAATTTTGGGATATACAATAATTTAAAGGGTACCCATCAAATGCAGTATTGATGGTTGATACGCATCACGGTGGGGCCACACAGCTCCACCACACGATAAGCTTACCGTGAGCTCGAGTGCATGGTACCTTTTTCATATATATATATATATATATATATATATATATATTAAGTGAACCCAAAAAATCAGCTCAACTTGGCTGGAGCGCACCTTATGAACTGTGGATATGGGCCCTACATTAGGGTGAGGCCCACTGCACCAAAAAAAAAAAAAAAAAAAAAGTAGAATAGGCTTATTCTACAACAGTTGTAGGGAACCATTCCCATTCTGAGCTTAGAAAATCAACGGCTCCAAGCTGCGCAGAGGGAGCCATATATATAAGTTTAGGTGACTTTCCAAGATCTTACTCTAATTATAATAATAATTTATTTTTTTTTAATTTCAAGTTGGTGCCCGCTACATTAATATAATCTAGTAATGTTTATAAAATACAATTCCCAAGATATTCTTGCATCAGCTGTAATGTCATGGACAGGACCAACCAGTTGAATAAAAATATCCTGACATTTTCTTGTGCCCACCCAACCAGCCCCATGTTCGTTTGGGCAGCAACACGACCCAACCGGGTTTTTTTTTTTTTTTTTTTTTTCTATTTTGTTAAATAAATAATTCCAATAGAGCTGGTTTTTCGGATTGAACCAGATTGGCTAATCCATCCCGGTTCAATGGTTTGGTCCAAATGGGACGAAACTGGGTTTTTTGGACTGAACCGGATTGGTTAATCCATCCGGTTCAATGGTTTGGTACGAATTGGACCAAACCGGTTTGGTCAGACCAGAAATGGTTAGCCATTGTAGTTTTAAGACTCAACTCGACTAGGACTGGGATCGAGCTCGGACTAGAAAAAATCTGCACCAAGGTAGATGAGTTGTGCGGAAAACAAGTTGTGCACAAATGGTCTCAATGAAATGAAGGAAGGTGAAATTAAAAGGTTAAGTCCTGATATTTATAGGTGAAGTGGACCCAATTAGAGTTGCACAGGTCCACGCAACATGTCAAGATAATTTGAAGAAAATGTTGATCCTCTCCTTATTCTAATGATTGAACAAACAAAAGATCAAGGAGGCATCTGTTGGAGCATAAAAATGTGTGTATGGTGATGAGAAAGAAATTGTGAAAAGATTAAGAGAAGATTTTAAAAAAAAAAAAAAAAAAAGAGGTTGAGTTGTGCGGGTCCACGCAACACATTGTTGGTGCAGAATTCATTGTGCGCCACGCAACATGGGTGTTGTGCAGTAGGGTCCACAGCACGAGAATTGAAACCCTACAAGTGTGGGAGCCTATAAATTCTCCTCCACCCCTTCATTTGAGATACAGATAAGATTGGAGCTCCTGGAGAAAGACTTCTAACACTTATGCAAGGTATTTGGAAAAGGAGAAGAAGACGGATGCAAGAATGGTCAAAGGCCTGTTGTGCGAGCTATTGCGCTGGACTGCGTAACAGGGCTTGAGTTGCGCGGGTCCGCGCAACTATACTTTATTGCGTGCCAATGGTCACATATAGTCCATATGTTGTTGAATTCTCTGCGATCTTCTTGAGATTCAATCATTTCTTTATAAAAGTCCTTATTCGAACAAGTGAAGATAAAAGATGAAGATATCAGATGTTCAGATCCGCACAATACTTCTCTTATGGAGGTGAATATATCGCAAGCCAGAAGGCTACCGAAATTTCTATTTAAATTATAATTGTGATCTGTACTTAATATTGGAATCAAGTGAGACATGAGGATGTAAATAAAGTCGAAATAAATAAAATACTTTGTGATGATTGTTCTCTCATTCTTTCTCTATTATTATTAAATAAAATAATTCCCCAAATCAAATACATTCATTTCTTGTCGAAACAGTCTCGACAGCAAGAAGTCCACCTCGAGTTATATATTCATGATAGGTGGTGGTGCTGTATTATGGAAGAGCATAAAACAGTCGATTATGACATCTTCTACCATAAAAAGCAGAGTATGTAGCTTGTCATAAAGCCACAAGTCAAGTGATCTGGCTTCAGAGTTTTTTCTTTGGTTTGCGGATTGTGCGAATGATCTTGAAACTATTGAAAATCTATTGTGATAGTTCAGCTACAGTTAACTTCTCCAACAACAACAAGCATTCATCGAGGTCAAAGCATATTGACATTAAATATCTTGTTGTGAATAAGAGTTTAGAATCGTCAGGTGTTTGTAGAACTCATCAGCACAAGGCAGATGATAACGGATCCTGTCACGCCCCAAACTCGGAGACCGGGCTCACAAAATTCCCGATCGCCGAATCTGGCGCCGACAGCCTCCGTAGAACCCCATTCTCGGCTCCCAGCGCCCATACGTCAGGTTCCGATCCTGGGATGCTACAAGGAGGATTTCTAATAATCAATTTGATTTGTAATGAGCATAACCACAAGCATAACCCACGAACAATAACCACAAGAACACCATCACAAAATCCACTATGAACAAAACTTTGAGTACAAGGTGTATAAAAGGAAAATACAATATACTGAAAATAACAAAAGCTCCAGAAGACTGCTGCACGCTCCGAGCTAAACGCTGCTGCAACCTAACGCCACCTGCACGCATCTATCGTGCATAAGCTTACAAAAGCTTAGAGGGTGGTGAAAGTGTGTGTAAGGCGAGTGCCAAGTGTACAATATCAGAGTAATGCGGAAATATGAGGTAAGTCCATGAATGCTATCAGCTTATACTAAAGCTATGTAATGCAAGGCATGAATGCTGTCGGTCATACCAAGACCATGCGATGTGAGGCCTATGTAGCCAAATGTCATATGCAAGATGCAAATCAAGCGTGCCAGTACCCATAAGTACACATATCCATGAGATGCATAATGCAGCTCAAGTATGCCAATCCTCATGTCAATACAGTTATCAGTCTGGATAATCACCGGGGTCTAGTACACTCAAGCCAGCTTGCCGCTCCTATCCGAACGCACAACTGGGAGAGTGAAAGAGACCTCACTATCCGCCTGCCAATATCGGGCCCGGCTCGTCGATAGCGGACCGATTCCTCAAGCTGGTCAAACTCAACCTAGAAATTGCCCCCTCACTCAGGCGGGTAAGGTCACACCCCTTTCCAACCGACCACGACACAGTGGGAGACGCGACCTCCTGGTATTCGGCCCTCATGCGCTCGTACATCCACTCGGTCTCGACGTTGGAGTCATCCTCTGGTACCATCGGGTTTAGGGATTTTCACCCAGAGACATCTATGGCGCCCGTATGCTAGAACCAATCATTTCCGGTATCCAATCCAGCCACCCACGATGTGTCTGTGGAGGCTATGGCCCTGATGTCGCTAGGGCATATCACAATCATACAAATGCAAGTGCATGTATCACACTACCAGTCATGCAATCATCCTGCATGAAGTACGCGCTCATGTAGGGTAACTCCGCCTATCAGGGAGCCCGTAACAGTCTACCCAAAGGCATATGCTATGATCAGTCACCCCTCATCTCAAGCATGCATATGATGCGTATGATCATGAATGATGAGATTATACTAAGCATTTTATAAAGTAATGAACTATCTTTTCAACACAAATGGGCATAGACGGCTTATACACAACAAGTACGGGCCTATCAATGGGCCCTAAGGAGAGTCACAATGCGGACATTTAACCAACACTGTACTTACAATGTGGACGTCAAACCAACATTGCTCCCAAGGCATAGCCCACCATAGAGTATCATTACACAAACCATAGGGAATCACATATTGCAATGGACCAATATACATCTCATTAGGCCTCGACCCATAGTCCTCAGATACATCAAATGGGCCGTCTCATAAGGGCCTTGTATACATCAAGGTGGGCCTCAGTAACGGCCACAAATACACATCAAGGTGGACCTCCATAACGGCCACAAATACATCGAATGGGCCCCATAACATGGGCCTTATATATACCAAGTGGGCCGTATTAATGGGCCTTATGTACATCAGATGGGCCACACCAATTGGGCCCCATGCATCTACTCAAGTGGGCCCCAACAACGGGCCACAATACATCAATATGGGCCTAATCCTATGGCCTTATACATATCAAATGGGCCACATCAATGGGCCGCACCAATGTAAGTGGTGATAAAGAATTCCACCATTAAAATTTCTAGGGCCCACCATTACATTTATTTCTCATACAATCTGTTCATAGGGTCACCAAGAACTTGGTGGCCCAAGGGTCTAATGGTGGACGTTCAATTGTCACTATACAGTGTGGTCCACATGATAACTAGATCGATCTTATTTATTATTATTATTTTTTTAGCCCCAAGCCTTAATACAAGCTTGCCAAATGGTGGACTGTTTGGATGCAACACAAGTATCATGGTGGGGTCCACATGAAGGCCCACCATAATATAAATAACATAACATAAATTATATATAATATATATATATATATACAATATTATATAAGATATAATATTATATATAATATATAATATATATATATATATATATATATATATCTATATACACACATATACACATGCACCCACATACACTCACACACACACGCATGCACACACACGTGCACACTCACACACGCACGCACACACTCACAAGGGGCCCCACCGTCCACTGGACGGTGGGTTACAACACATGCATCACAGTAGGCTCCCACCGTCCGCCTGGACGGTGGGAATAAAGCACATACATCAACTGTGGGCTCCGCGTGGGGCCCACCATAACATATATTTTCCATCCGGACCGTTGATAAGGTCACACAGACCTGAAAGAAGGGGAAAAAAAAAACAAACCCAGCTTGATCTGAAACTTTCTGTGGACCCAGAAAGGGTTTCAACGGTAGAGTTCAATTTCCACTATTTCTTCTGGTGTGGGCCACCTGAGATCAGGATAGGCCTGAAATTTGGAGGGGACCAACTTCAGGGGGTGGCCCACCTCATGGACGGTGTGGATACAAAATATGCATCATGGTGGGGCCCACGGCTGAGGGCCGTGGGACGTTGGCGTCTGCCCGCCCGTCTCTGACACAGCAGCAGCAGCTGCTGTGATTTTTTATTATTATTATTATTATTTTTTATTTGGGGCCCACCGAGATGTGATTAAAAATCCAGCCCATCCATTATGTTTGTACCACTTGGCTGGTCGTCCAGCCCTAGTTACAGCTTCATCCAAACTTCAGGTGGGTCCCACCAAGTACTTTTATATGTTCTGGCATGTATTCACCTAGTTTTAGAGGGTATGGCCCACCCGGTGATCATATCACCTTAAAAATTTGGTTCAACGCCTGAAATAGGCTGGAGAATAGAATGGACGGCACGGATCACCTACATACATCAAGGTGGGGCCCGCATGAGCGGCCCACCCCAAAAGCATATAAATATATATATATATATATATTTTTTAAGCTTGTCAGTACACGCCCATGCCAGTATACATCTCCACGCTAGCCACTAGCCACTCCAGTGGCTTCATGTCCAGCGTCCAGGGACGCTGGACGGCGTGTATACAACACAGTCACCATGGTGGGTCCCTCTTGGTGGGTTCCACATGGACGTGGCCCACCATCCTTACATATATACATATATAAATATAATATAAATATAATATTAATACAATATTGATTATAATATACTATATATGCTATATAAACGGCGGATCCCTCCTAAAATGCGGTGGGCCACACCATCTAATGGATGTAGAAGATTTAACATAAATTCGGTGGGGCCCACTACATTCAAGGGAGAGGAAAGAGGAGAGAGAGAGAGATAGAGAGAGAGATAGAGAGAGAGACGGTAATAGAGGGGAGGGACCCCGCCACTATGGGCCCTCCATTGATACAATACATAGATCAAAATGGGTCCCACCTACAAGTGGACCCTTAAATGAAAATCAACGGTGGATCACCCACCTCTTGTACTCCTCCTTGCTCCCTTAGCCTCCTTAGCTCCTAGCCTCCACTTTCAATGGTGGTTGATGACGATCCAACGGTGAGATGAGAGATGTGAGAGTGTAGGGGAAAGTGGGCCACACTTGTTGTTTAGGAGGGAGAGAAGAGTTTGGACGTGTGAGAGGGAGAAAATGGGAGAATGAGAGAGAGAGAGAGAGAGAAAAGAAATAAAATAAAAGGAGAGGGAGGGATGGAGGGATGATGTCATGGGCATGGGTAGAGTTGAAAATGAGAGAGAGAGAGTTGACTTGGGCTTGCTTGTGTAAGAGAGAGGCATGGGTTGTTGTACTTGGGTAGGTGTGACTTGACTTGTACTTGACATGAGTGATTGATTTGATTGATGGGACATCTCGTAGAGATTCCCTTGAAGTTCGCAACGTGCGGTGTTTTATTCGAATTGAACGCAGGCCGACATCTTCTAGCCTGGGTATCGGGTCGGTGCGTGAGTCGCGGCGTTGGAACCGCGGCGATGGTGCGGTCGCAATGATACAGGTCTCGGATTAAACAAACTCGAATCTAAAGGATACGACTTACGATCGATCGCAACGTCGATAATCAGTCACGGATTGCCGGACTTCGACGAAAATGATCGCAGGATTCATCGGAACAGTACGAACTAGAATACGGGTCTTACAGATCCTCTCACTAAAGGTTGTCCTATTACACTCTTAAGGAACATATGACGTCTATAGGAGTTGTAGATCCCAAGTATGTATTTGAGTAGTGGGAGTTTTCAGTTTTAATCCGATTATGTACAGACATTTCAAAGATCTCTTTTATATGGATTAACGATTCTATTATTCAGTTTATATCTTGCTTCTCATTTAGTGTGCACTTTTAGTTTTGAGTAAGCAAGAATTTAGTTCGTGTTTTGGTAACACGTTCAGATGTACCACTTGAAAATAGGTACGTGTGATCACATTAGACATGCGATCTTCATACCACACCCCATATCCTTGATCCATGTCGTTAAGACTATTGATATTCGTGATCGTAATTCATCGCACTTCGAAATGTATAAATGTTGTGCTGACTACACAATTCAATATTTGTAGACTTGATGGACCGGATCTGAAAACTGTTGCTCATAATTATCCAATAATATTGTTTTGAAATTCGGTAGGGCGCTTGTTGGGAATTTTCAAAAGCAAATGCGCTTTATAAAATTATTTTTCACAAATAAATTAAAATGTTTTATTTTTTTAGAGATTAGTGTAGCCCAAGTGGGAGAATGTAAAACTTATATTAGGTGAGCCACATATGATTATCGGTTCAAATCTGACTGTTGGATTATTTAGATTGAGCGATTCAGTGAGCCCCACTTCAGTTGTAATCATTGTAAATAGGTTGGGAGCGAGTCGCTTGAACCGTGATCCCTAAACTCGATTATTAAGCCAGATATGGAAACTTACAGTGTGGAGACCCTAGAAGCGAGAAGTGTGATGGGTAAACTTCTAGCTCTCTTTTCTATAAATAGATGTCTTGGTCTCCTTACCAACACAAGAGAGAAAAACCCATCTCATTGAGAGATTCTCCTAAAGGAGTGAGGTGCGAAAGATCAAGATTCTCGTCGGTTACATTAAGACATCGGGAATGTTTTCCCAATCAAATACGCTTTGATATTAAAGCATTGAATCTCCTTTATTAATGCATAGACTATCCGTCAATTCTGCAGTTCAGTTCTAACAGGATGATGCATGTTGTTGATCCCAGTTCAGTTCTAACAGGATGGTGCATGTTGTTGATCCGACCCATTTTCTATAATCAATAAGGATGGTCTACTTTTTAGAAAATGATAAAATGATTAAGATACTCCAATCAAAGAGATTCTTAAGTAAACGTGTAATCAAAAGGGGTGGGTTTCCGAACAAGGGAAGTGAAGAAACTTAGAAAAGAGAGATAGGTGTTCATACAAATTGTGTAACCCTCTTGCTAATTTACTGTAAGGAGAAGTAGAATCAAAGAGAGATAATGAGAGATTAGTAATATGAGTAGAGAAGAGAGAGACTAAGACTAGCAGAGTAATAGGAGTAGTTTCTCATGTGACTTCCATGTTGAAGACTTGGGAGATGTCCTTTATCACTCCCCCTCAAGCTCAAGGGTGGTGATGACGGTATACCTAGCTTGGTGCGTGATCCTTGAAAAACAACCTTTAAAAGAGTTAGATTCACTTTATCAAAATTAGACTTAAGAGACTTGAAGTTCTTTATCAGTATGGTCTAGAATGATGATTAGATTCATTTTTCTATAATCAACTTCGATAGCTCATTTTCTTAGCAATTGATTGATCGGACGGTTAGGATGATTCATTAAAAAAATCCTTAGGGACACATAGGCCCATATGATGAAGTATATGGAATGTCAATTTTAATCATTTTCCTATTATCAATATGGACTGTCCATTTTCTTGACAATGGTTAGGATGAGCCAATCAAAGCAATTCTCGAGGAACACGTGCAATCAGTAGCGGGGCGCACATGGTGGACAGCCTAGATTGATGATTAGATGTGATTACCTGCAATCAATATGGACTAACCATTTTTCAAGCAATTAATCAGATTGTCCGGATGATCCTATCAAAGAGCTTCTTGAGGAAGACATGCAATCAAAGGCATGGCCCACATGATGCACGGCTCAAATATATGATTAGATTCATTGTCCTACAATCATATGAACCATCCATTTTCCAAGAAATCAATTAAATGGTTAGGATGATCTGATCAAAGAGATCCTTGAGACAAACATGAAAAGTGGGGCCCACTAGATGGACGGTCCAGAATGACGATTAGATATATTCTCTTACAATCAATATGGAACGTTCATTATCCTAGCAATGGATCTGATGGTTAAGATGATTTGATCAAGCAATTGTTAGGAAAGACATAAAAGGTGGGGCCCACATGAATGCGTATGATCATCCAGACAGTGAGGAGCAGTGGATCCCACTTCATCTCATCACGACCATCCTCAAGGATAACTACTTTGAATCTAATTCTCGGGACTTCTCGATTCCACAAGGAAAAAGTAAAAAAAATATAAATAAATTCTATAAAATTCATAATTTGATTGATGAATGAAATAAACGAGTTTAAAACCCTTTAAACACGTATAATAAGCAATGGGAGAGATTTCAGAATCAAACTCCTAAACCGTCATGTCTACTAGTGTGCAAGGTTTTGGGCAAAAAATGATAAGTGTTCTATTTGGCTTCACCACGCTATTATCCTAATAATTATAAGTTGTTTTCTTCTTGCCCAACCGATGAAGAGTTATAATCAAACTAAAACTTATATTTATAGTTAAAACTTACTATTTATAGTAAGAATGGAATTAAAAAGGGAAATGGCCGTTGATCTAATGGTATTTGGTAAATCCAGCTTGCGGAACGTAGAATAACGGGTTGGGTGGCTAAAGTAGCTCGTTCTACCCCAAAATCATATATTTTACGTGCGATAACTCATTCTGGATTGCGAGACATGCCTAATTTAAGGTTTGACTGTCTGGATCACTTCTATCGTCGAACAGACCTTTTCTGATCTATCTTGGCCATGAAACTGTCCGCGACCGCTCTACATCAAGAGGAATACGGGGCCCACTTCTGGACATGCCCCGGCGACAATTCACAGACAAAATTAATAAAAATACATCATAATACCGTGTAAGGACTTGTTTGCAGAAAAGCATCTTTCTTGCCTCAATAACTCACAACCAAATATACCTCCCATCACGTTGCTAGCCAAGTTGATATTATACACGATTATTTCGGTGTAAGTTCTCTTTTTTAAAAGAACCGCTCGTGGCTCTCAAGGATCTGAGGATCCAACAAAAGGAATTCTTTTTCTTGGGTTTTTGAGACATGATGCAGTGCCCATGGCATCTTCTTGAAAATCTAGCCTGTTTTGTGTGGATTTTTTATTTTTTATTTTTAGTGGTTGGTGATGATAATCCCACATGGGAATCATCAGCATGTGATGAGAAGTTGCAGAGAAATTGACTAATAGAGTATGTAGACAATGTACGGTCTTAGAGATCGTTGATTGAATGGGCCACACCCCAACAAGAAACATGTTTGGATGGATTGATGCAAACGATGAATGATAGGGTTACATTTATTGGACATACGAATGTTTTTATATTCATTAGATTTTATAGCCGCGAAAAAGTTGTCTTCCAACGTAAATCGGTCCAATGTTGGAATTACTGTCCACATTTTTCATCAAAATTCCAAGGGCTTGTTTGGCAGCTATGATTCAGTTGGATTTGAGGAGATTTATGGGTCATTTGGCAGCACTTGTTTGAGTGTATGTCATAGGGCCCGTTTGGCTGGGCGGATTGGAAGGGATTGGATGGTATTGGAAGGGATTGGAAGTTAAATCCCGGGATTGGCCGGGCGTGCCAAACAGACTAGGTGATCTGATCCTGGGATATAGCAATCCCATGGATCTTAAGACAATCCACTGACAATACCATCATTACCTTTAAATCCCATCCAATCCCCCCTAATCCGTTCAAATTTGCCTAGGACGTGTTTGGTTCAAGGGATTGGAAGGGATGGGAAGGTTTAATCCCGGGATTGGCTGGGCATGCCAAACAGACTTGATATAGCAATCCTGGGATATAGTAATCCCATGGATCTTAAGACAATCCACTGACGATACCATCATTGCCTTGAAATCCATGCCATCCACCCTAATACCATTCAATCTCATCCAGTCCACCCGTCCAAATGGGCCCTTAGTAGTATTGATTTGAGAGTAAATGGAATTGGAGGTAAATGAATTACGCTAGTATATTTTGAAATTACATTCTTTTGCTCTAATATTAGTATAATCGAAGTGAAATGTTCTTTTTTTCTTTTTCTTTTTTTGCCTTTTTAAAATATGAGAGTCACATGTGTAACAAGGGTGTCATTAGGCTACTAATTCATTTCTACACATAGTATGGTGCTGATACTTAAAAATAATAATTATTAATTGCATTACTAAAATCATATCAATAGAACGTTCAGAGTTATCCAAACATTAGCCATGTAATTCGATAGTTAAAACATGTTGCCGAGTTGATAGATCTTTATGTTTGTAGCCCAATTAAGGCTAGAAACTTCTTCATTTTTTGCCTAGTATATATTTCAATGGGCATATTACAATCATTCTATCAAATATTGATTTAGTAATCAAATTCAAGTTTCTTTTTTCTTTTTTTGTTTTAAAAAAATTCCGGTGCATTTAAATTACAAGCTACCAAGCATAATTAAGAATTCTAAATCACCTTAATTCGTTATGTAAATTCCAATGCATTCCAAATGCAAGCTACCAAACAAACTCTTAGTATCGTTTGACACCATGGATTTGGGGGGATTTCAAATCCCTAGGTATGTTTAGCACCATAAAGTAATTGAGGGTTTCAAATCCAAGGGATTTCAAATATCCTGAAAGAAAGGGTTTCAAATCCAAGGTAGAAGCTTGGATTACATTAAAAATCCTTCCAATGCATGTGCATGTGTGTCATAAACTACTAATTTATTGGGCACATGGCCCACTATAATTACTTTAATAGGATAATCTGCACTGTCCAAGCATCCTAAAATAATTAGATTATCAATTGCATCACTATAATTACTTTAATAGGATAATCTACACCGTCCAAACATTGTCCATGTAACAGTTAAAAATTGTTAGTTAGTCACTCATATGTGATCTTATGCTTGTGGCCCATACGAGACTTGGATTGTCAAGCAAATCATATATTTCATAGAGCTTATTACAACCATTGTCTCAAACATTACATATGTACACTAATTAGAGATATTAAAGTTGATTTATTAATTAAATTCAAACCCCCGTTACGCATAGCTACTTTTGGACTGCAGGGGATTCTGAATCCAAGGTGTCAAACACAATGGAAGAATTCCAAATCCAGAGGGTTCCAAATCCATGCTCCCAAACAGGCCCTTAGGTTTCTAGTCATTTGGTTGCAAGGAACAGGAGAGATTTGGAATACAAATCTCCAAAATAGCTCATTTTACTCCCACCTCAAAGTTATGATTTCAAATCCACTTAACTCTATAAAAATTAAAATCCACCATTGCTGCTTGCACATTGGTGTAAATCACCACCACACGCGGAATTGACCGCCTGTGGGTGTTTGTCTGATAGGAAGCAAATCTCCTCACCACACTATGTCCCACTGTAAATTGGTAGAATGCTGGAAACCCTATGCACCTTTTCCATCATAACGAAATTTTTATAAAATAATACCTAATTATTTCATAGTTTCATTCGAATACCTTCTTAAAATTGCTTTTCATCAAGCTACTTCATCAATTTAGTTATTTTTCATTCTAATACCTTCGGTTGGATTTATCTAACTGAGAATTAGTTAATTTTTAATTAATAACAAAAATGCCCTCTTGAGTTATTGGACGGTCAAGAAAAAAAAATCCGCATGATTATAGAGATCAAACACATTCATCAAGAGGATCTCACGGTGAAAATATCCTAGACTAAGGAATGTTGTGGTCCACTATCCACATCATGACACTTTACATGATTGTTCAATGTGACTGTCATGAATTCCTTTTTGCCTTTTATTTCTTTTCTAGATGCATGAATGAGCAGATCAACCTGATTTTTAGGCTAAAGAGATAACACTATGGCCTATGGGCCACGAATAATGAACGGTTTGGATTTTTCTTAGATGTTCCTCCCTTTTATGTGTTAGAAGTGATACCAAAAATTAAAAATGGGTACTCTGTTTAGTGATAAATGATCCAGTGGGGTAAGTGTAAGATACCTTATTGCACATAGTTGCATTTTACCCAGACGCATTCACATCTTCTATCTGAACCGTCCATCAAGCCTAGTCTACTTTTATTATGCTACCGTACAAAAATCATAGCAATAGGAAGGTCCTAAAAATGAATGGAGAAGATACAAAAACCCGAATGGACTAAGGGGGCCCGGCGAGCCATCTGATGATAGACCGACATTGGGCATCCTGTGTCCACTAGGAATGGTCCTGATCATTCAAGGATGGACCCCACTTGTATACAACTTATGACTTAATGATAATATGATTGTATGGGGGAAGTAGAACCTTCAATTTAAAGCTTTGTTGAAGATCGGTTGCTGAATATCAGGCTGTCCAATTAGTGGGCCCTGAATGAATGGTAAGAACAGAAACTGCATAAATTTTCTAAGAATTCACGTTCAACTCTAAGGCGTGGCTTACTTGGGTATTGAATTAGGTTGACTTATGGACCATGTGGCACTTAGATAGACCAATCCATTGATCTCGACTGTTCATTAGGTTCAGCACATATTTCATTGGCTACCAGGCAAACATCATGTTGATCGGACAAATATGAACCATTTGATCAACGATCTTAAATCAATAATTTGTTAGGGATATCATATATTACTGATATGATTCTAAGGAATCACTTTTGTTCTGCAATTGTATCTATCCCAACATAGCTTAAAAAATGGATGGTTGTAGAGAATAAGGCCAAATCAAATATGGATTGGATCTTCTGATGAGTATGATTTTCGTATGGTAGCCTGGGAAATGTAATCTAGACTTGTTGGACAATTCATTGATCAAATGGGTTGTCCAATGAATCAATGCACTTAGGACCACTATAAGTCATGTTGCTCTAAGAGCAATGGAGCATTTCTCAATGATCTGCACTCCTATTTGAGAGAGAGAGAGAGAGAGAGAGAGAGAGAGAGAGAGAGAGAGGAGAGAGAGAGAGAGAGAGAGAGAGAGAGAGAGAGAGAGAGAGAGAGAGAGAGGTCTTTGGAGGATATGGTGGTGCATGGGGCAACAATCTTTGATTTGGGTATTCAATACAGATTGTGCGATGGGACGAACCGATGGTGGTCCCCAATTTATTCATGGCAAGAACCACTAAATCCGACCAATGTATAACATCATTAGGCAGTACCTCATGAATAGGCTAGAGCCTGGAGCCATGTTTCATGGGACCAGGAAAACCATTTGGGCAAAGCTACGTTCACCTTAGGCTGGGGACGGGTAAGACTTATCAATGGTTCGACAAGGGCCTGTACCGTGTGCTTTTGGCATTTACCACAGGCGCCAATCAACTATTCCTGGCAAGAGTTACTAGATTCGGTCAATTCAGAGTTCAAGCTCTCGAGTGCCTAGGGCAGCTCCATTAATAATATTATAGGATGGTATGGATTCCAACCACGGACCTACCTTGATACAGGTTCACCTCATACATGGTGTAGTGTATTAGAACGTATGTAGATAAACGAGATTTTGGTATAGCATGCTCATGTTAAGGTTTGAAATAGGCATGTTCCGTATCATATCATTTACCACTGGTACCGTTACGCATCAGCTGGTTTCCTACCATACTTTTTAATACCTAATGAATGGTCCGGATTTCTAATATGTGCTCCATGTAATGTAATGTGAGAATTAATCACCAGACATCAGCTCATGCATTCTATGATAAACCTTTTGCATCTCCGCACAGATGGCCGACTGTTCAAAAACAACAAATGGATTATCGCAGCTGTCCTTACAACGAGAATTTTCTCCTTATCCTTGATTGTTTGTATGGTCCATTTGAAGCCACATGCGTGCATGGTCTTCCAACAACAGACGTGAAAGATAGATCATATGGATACACCAACCACGTCGCTACATGCTCCGTGGTGATCCATTATCACCAGAGCAGGAGAACAGAGCCTGAGATGAGTGGTGGAACGGATGGAGAATGTACTGCTCCAAATCATCTCATCCCATGCAGCAGTACCTACAACAATTTCACATTACCCACCCAGCCAGGATGATGTCAATACCTTTATTTAGATTAACAACTACACAGTCAGATCCACCTTCAGATGATCCAGTACATTTGTATTGAAGCCTTTGCATATATGGGTCATGCCCCACATTCCCATTCAGCAAAGAATCTCTCAACTGTTGGAACAATGACCTGCAGGCATAGGATGTACTCAACTGTCCAGATTATCAAGAAAGTGCAACGATTGCATGGGATTTTCCTGCAAGGAGACGGGAGCACATGACCTATTTGGGCGCATGTCCCACTCGGCTTGGCCTATCTGTACAAAAAATGCAGCTTAGCTTATGCGTATCACATTGCATATTTCCTCCAAAATATAAAACAATGACCCATCTACTCAAAATGTAAATAACGGCGGCCAATCCCAACAAGACCCCCCTCGACCTCATTTGGCAGCAAAACAAACTGATCTAGGCACACCGATATTAGTCATAAATCACATGTGGAGAACTTCCATACAGGAATATCATGCAAGCTCATACCTGCATGGACAGGCAGGTTCGTGGTGACATATGGTTTGCCACGTGAATATAATCTTGAATTTCAAGGTCTATGTAAGTTTAAGGTCAGTGTGCACATCACATCCAACCAAATGCGAGGTGAAAGCCTTTTACAGTATAACCCACAGCCCATCTTCCTTCCCTTCCCTTCAGTGTGTATGTACCTATACATGCCCATGTAAAGCCGATGCTATGCATGAAAAGTAACCAAATCCAGCAGGGTATTAGGAAGAAGCGGCTCCTATCATGCAAAGAGAACTTTAGAGATAAGAAACATAAGAGAGAGAGAGCTCCAGCTCAGTTTTAGCGGGGCATGTAATGGGTTGCATAGAACCCATGCACAAACTACTATCAGCAACAGCTTATGCTCTCCCATTGGAAGAATTGAACCTGGCGTTACCATGTGATTGCGTCCTCTCCGGGTTCTGTGGTGACTCTGTCGAAGGAAGGGCCCATCCCCTTGACATCTGCCCGTTTTGCTCGCCATGACTACTTTCTCGTCCTACATCCAAAGAAATAGTAAAAAAATAATTTAAAAAAAGGAAAGAAAATCAGTAAACCCCTGGCCATGAGGAATGCTACAGCATTCTATGTACACAGCTTCCTACTTACACGTGGCAAACAAGTGGGGACACAAGGACTACTGATATCGAGGGCCACCATGTGAATGGGCTGCAGGCTGAAAGTCCATGGGATCAGATAACTCTGACCATTCCATTGTGTGAGTTCTGCAAACTGAATGGGGACCATTGCTCTGTTTTTGGAGGATCACCCATCTAAAGGCCACAGCTCGGTTAGCTATCATAGTTCAATTGCTTTCAAGTTTTGGGACCTAGCCACCCACATGGTGTACCACAACCTAATCACCGTATATGCATGCCACATGTACGGTAGATGTGTTCTAGTAGGAAAGCGGTAAAATTCTACCATGCATGTGACACTGTAGCAATGCTCAATCACTGCATTAAATCACAAGACCGCATGGCTGAGGGAATGTCTGGTTGGGTGAATAGGATGATATACATAGAAGTTTTACCATTGAGAACTGATCACTAACATGCGGCTTACTGTACACTACAAGCCATTTTTATGCTTCCGGAATCTTTTTCCAATTTGCACTTGACAATATCTAGTACTTTCCAGGGGGAAATACCTCTAAAAATGGGTTGTAAATCAAAATAACCTACAAGCGATTGTAGGTGATCAATCCTTTTCACCTTTTTGTGTTATGACATGGCCACTTCACCATTGCCCCAGAATATACTAGGAGAAAATGCAAAGAAAAAGGTGCATTCTCACAAGGAATAATCATTCATGCCATAAGTATTAAAAATGAAAAATATATCAGCGGAAGGCAGGAATACCATGGTATCTCACAATTCCGCCAAACAAGACTTAGTTATATTATCTTCTTCTTCTTCTTTTTTTGAGTTCCAAGTGAATTTCAACCTAGCCACATAAGCCTCCAAAACAAGACTTACCTATATGACCACTCTGGATCACATCGAATCCCTGGTTCCATCCAGGCAAGTGCTTTCTTGCATTTCCCTTCCAAGTCTCCTCAAAACCGGGAAGCTCATCTGAAAGCCACTAAATATCAGTCCAGTCAATCATGATTCATGCAAAACACAGAATATACGCACCAAGTGCACTATACACTCAATCAACGAGAAACTGCACCTTCGTTCAAATTGTGCAATGTCTGCATAGTGTCCACCTTTCCATCCGAGTTAAGCTTCCTTGTAACTGAATGGCCCTGCAGAAACCATTCAAGCAACATGAACAACCGAAGAACTATGATCTGTCACCTCCGAAATAGAAACCATACACTATTCTAAAGATCCAGCAACTGAACTCCACCACAGAAACTAAAAAATAAAAATAAAAAGGGGGGAAGGGTTAAAAAAATTAAAATAAGGAAAAAACCAATCCATGATATACCTTATCATGAATTCCTTTGGAGATCCTGTGAGTTGCTTTACGAGTAGTTGTATCAGCTTCTTTGCTCTCTTCCACTGTCAACTGTTCCACAACCAAGTAGAAGAACATAAGAACCTAACAAATCCCTAACAAATAAACTTCAAACTGCCGAGTTACTTACACCATCACCCCCCGTCCTTCTTGTCGTAGATGAAGTATAATATGCTC